>WWET01000374.1:36100-129006 GCA_011038615.1 Limnodynastes dumerilii
GCGTCGTAGGAGTCAGTGAGAAACACCACCAGGTATTTCAGTTTCTTATGGCACCATCGTAGGGAAAAATTGGTTGTAAGCACCCGGCGATTTTGAGGACACACGTTTAAAAGTAAAGCATCAGATTTTGTGACGTTAACTTTATAATCAGATAGCCGTCCGTAGGATTCAAGAAGACGGAAAAGGTTAGCGACAGAGATCAGGGGATGAGTGAGGGTGAGAAGGACATTGGGCTGGATCCAGACCTTGTTAAGTGTATGAACTTAGTTACACCTGGGCTAAACCATGTTGATTTCAGGGGAGTCATATTTCATCTGCTGCAAACAGTATTAGAGTTGAGAGGTGATGTTTCCTATCCCAAGTCTAAATAACAGTGTGATAGTAAAGCTGGTCAGTATCTGTGTGCAGTAAGCAATTTAAAGATATATCCCTGCATGCAAAGTATACAATTAACTTGAATCCCCCTGAATTCAACATGGTTTAGCCCAGGTGTAACTAAGTTAATGCACTTAACAAGGTCTGGATCCAGCCCATTGTGTGCAAAGAGGGATAATTTACGTTCGAATGCGCCAACTGTGATACCCCTCACATCCGGGGAGCCCCGGATGGCAGCAGCCAGAGGCTCCATGACTAGAGCAAAAATGAGTGGCGATAGGGGGCAGCCCTGGCGGGTACCATTGGTGATCAGGACTGGTTCTGTCAGTGAGCCATTGACTATTATCTTGGCTGAGGGGCAGGAATAGAGGGAAAGAATCCCTTGAAGGAAGCTACTTGAAATGCCGAGCATTGTTCATTTTCACTTGTCCAGGAATCTGTTCTGCCAGAGGTATATTCTGAACATTCTAAGCCTCCTTAGATAAGTGTTACACTACACATTCCTGTACCAAGTCCTTGGAAGTAGTCCAGGGGCCAGATTTACTAAGCTCCGGGTTTGGAAAAGTGGAGATGTTGCCCATTGCAACCAATAAGATTCTAGATGACATCATATAGTATGTATTAGCAAAGTGAGAGCTAGAATCTGATTGGTTGCCATGGGCAACATCTCCAAACATTTCCAAACCCGAAGATTAGTAAATCTGGCCCATAGAATGGTCACAAAAATTGTGTGTTAGCTTCCTAGTCATGTACAGGTTAAGCAGAAAATATTATTATCGCATAATATGCCACAATAAGGATAGAACTATTTCTAATTGGAAATTGTCAGAAAACTGGTCTGTTCCATACTATGAATTAAGCATTAGCTCAAAGGATTTAGTGTGAAATATGGTCTATTTGCATCTGAAGTATATGAAATAACATTTTAAATATGTAGCAAACTGTAATCATTAAATCTTTTGTCTGGTTGCAGCTGCTGTGCACATGCATAACAATACCCCCTACTTTCCTTCCTTCCTCCTTTTCTTTTATGTACAGCAATTGTGAGGTTACTCAGCCAGTCCAGATGTAGTTTTGCAAATACAGTGGACATACAGTAACAGTAAACAATGCAAGGACCCTTAAGGTCATTTGGCCTACATGATGCTAAAAATTGTATCAAAGATTAATTATATCTTCCTGCCATAAGTAAAAAAAAAAAGTATGGAGAGAAGCTTTATATGCATAGGCAAAAGGGTTGCATATGCCACTGCTAACATACACACTGCCAGCAGCCAATTGTTGACTGTGTGTATTTTAGAATATGGCCCCCTTTACGAAAATCACAGCATAGTCCTACAGGTTAGTTCACAGGATGGGATGTAGTTTAGTAGGGTATTCTTAGGGTTAAGCTGCGGGGGAGGGAGGGTTAGGGTAAGAATTAGCATAAGGTTAGAGTTGGGCAAATAGAGAGTGGAGCTTACCTGTCCACGGCGGGCCAGGAAGTTTCTTAGTAGCTCCGTCTTTAGAAATGGCCTTTTCAAAAAAGGGCCGTTCTCAGCGGAGACCAACACCCTAGGCAAAAGCAGGGGAACCAGTAGCCCAAACATCCCCCAACCTTCAATCCAGGTTGCTTGATAATTCAGGTCAGTTTGCTAGATGGTTTCTGGTTACTCTTCTGGCACGGGATACGGTTATGCCATTAGGGCTGTTTTAAGCATTGTAGGCTTAAAAACCACAAACATTGCAACGTAGAAATGATCATTCATAACACTGTGACCTCCTGCATCAACTGCCACTTCATCACAATGTGCTCTCAAATCATCACACTGTTGACCCTTAATTATCCTTTCTTGCCCCTTCTTATTTGCCTCTGCAGCCATTCAATTGACATATCAGCGTAAAGCCACATAGTTATAATTAATTATGTTTAGGAAATGAATCCCTCCGTTTGATTTAGTTTGTTGTAGTTTCATTAATCCAATCCGGGATCTCTTCCCAGCCCATGTAAAACCCCTGAAAATAGCATTTATAGTTTGAGCGTCTCTTGACTCTGCTACAGTTTGGGAAATTCCATCTGCCTTCATGTTCCTTGGCAAAATTTTGCCAATCCTTCAACATTGAGGAACACCTTGTGACTCTGAAGACTGAGCTGAGGTTATGCTTCACAATATATTAGATTCAGAGAGTGGGTTAATGGGACAGAATGATGATGAGTGTGATCTTCTGTGTGCTACCACAGTGCAAAGTTAAGGAAAATGAATTACAGAAATTAGAGGGGAGGCTTAAGGGATAAACTCCCCATGGCTGATGTGCTTACAATTCCCTATAGCCTTATACCACATTATATTAAAAACTCCAAAATAATGAGACAAGGGGCCTGATCCAGATCTATGCTGTGCCGCTGTTCGTAATTATGGCCAGCGTAGCTCTTATGCACCCTCCCTGTCACTCCCCCTGTCCCAGCGTAATTACACTCTGCTACGCAGGCTGAAAGCTACCCTAACTTCAGCCAGCGTAACCTGTTTGTTACAACAACTTTCCAGTTTTACCACCCAACTGCAGTACGAGGACTGGTGCATCTATTTTTATGTGGCTAAACCACTGTTTACCCTATTGATGCTCATGGTATAGGAGCTCATTGTCACGATTTACTGAAGCAGTTTGCTATTTTTTTTACATCATCTAATAACGTGCACACCTACTGTTATTTACCATGATTTACCAAATCCCTGCAGGGTAGTTACCATTTACTCCCACTCCCGAAAATCCTGTGGTTAACATTGAATAACACTTCTCCCTTTAATTATGTATTTTTTATTTTATATTTTTTTAATAAATTTGTATTTTGGTTATATACCATTGGGATTTGTGTTGTGGTTCCTACATGAGCTTGCCTTCATTTTTTTTCATTTCCTGACTTTTATACAGGGCTGGCAATCCCTGGTTGAAGGCTCGAGTACCTGTAGGTTCCCATATTGTACTAGTTACAATCTTCACCTATTGTTCTCTCGGATGTTGACTTCATTTTAGTTATATAAATAAGAATAAGAATGAGTTGTATGAGATTAGTTGTGCATGATGTAGCTTAATTAAATTTAGCAGATATCATGTAGTTTGACAAGGAGCCTATAATGAAGGGAGTAGGGGAGTAGAGAGCCATGTTGACCAGGCTAGGTAAAAGAGGTCCTCCCGATCTCGAAGGTGGTAAGAGATCTTTTCCATGCTTGCAACAAACCATACGTGTGCTCTGAGTTCTGACATTCTAGGGGGGCACCGCGACTTCCAAGCCTTGGCTATAAGGCATTTGGCGGCCGCAAGAATATGGGTTCCTAGTAGCAAGGAAAGAAGGATGCTATAGATAGAAGATATCATGCCCTTCCCAAGAGGGGAAGAAAGACACAGAGATTCAAAGCTGGAGAGGTGGGTGTTAATCATAGCAATGGGGAGGGATTGGAGATAGTGGTGTAGCTGGATGTAGCGAAAGGGGTTTCGAGTGAGGGAGGGGGAGGTGGTGTAAAGGTCTGGACGACAACCAGATCTGATTCTGAACTAAATCCGATGCAAAGCAGTAACCGCTTGGCGCCACGGGTGTGAAAATTGATGGGAAAGACCGTGTGGAAAGGCTGGATTGTCCCACAGTGGGGTTATGGGAGAGAAGGGTAGGGAGCTAGTTAGCCTACACTTACAGCTATTCCAGATAAATTAGGAGAATTTGGTGGTAGGGAGGGAGGAGATCAACGGGGCCCAGGTTTGAGAGGGGAGACCCCAGAGAGAAGAGGCAGAGGTAATGCCCAGGTACGATGACTCCAGGTCTGCCCAAGCAAGAGTACCAATTGGAGCAAAAGTTTCAGCGATATGGCTAAGATGGGGGGCCCAGTAATAGGCTTTAAGGTCTGGAAATCCACTGCCTCCTTCCGATGTGGGCTTCTTAAGGAGAGGGAGTCTAGTACGTGGTGGCTTATTATTCCAGATAAATCTGGAGAGGAGGATTTGGAGGTCATGGAATGTAGAGAAAGTAACTTTAATAGAAAGATTTTGAAAGAGGTAGAGGAGTTTAGGGAGGATGTTCATTTTGACAGCTATGATCCTGCCCAGCCATGAGATGATGAGGGGTTTCTAGGTCAGAGCAAATTTTACCGATTACTGGTGAGAAGTTCGCAGTGTAGAGAGCGTTGTAGGAATCAGTGTGAATTCAGTTTCTTATGGCACCATCGTAGGGAGAAATTGGTTGTAAGCACACAGCCATCTTGAGGGGGCACTTTTAAAAGTAAAGATTTAGATTTAGTGACGTTAACTTTATAGTCAGAAAGCCTTCCATAGGAATCAAGAAGGCAAAAGAGGTTAGGGACAGAGATCAGGGGTTGAGTGAGGGTGAGAAGGACATCGTCTGCAAAGAAGGATAATTTACGTTCAAATGCACCAACTGTGATACCCCTCACATCCGGGGAGCCCCGGATGGCAGCAGCCAGAGGCTCCATGACTAGAGCAAAAATGAGTGGCGATAGGGGGCAGCCCTGGCGGGTACCATTGGTGATCAGGACTGGTTCTGTCAGTGAGCCATTGACTATTATCTTGGCTGAGGGGCAGGAATAGAGGGAAAGAATCCCTTGAAGGAAGCTACTTGAAATGCCGAGCATTGTTCATTTTCACTTGTCCAGGAATCTGTTCTGCCAGAGGTATATTCTGAACATTCTAAGCCTCCTTAGATAAGTGTTACACTACACATTCCTGTACCAAGTCCTTGGAAGTAGTCCAGGGGCCAGATTTACTAAGCTCCGGGTTTGGAAAAGTGGAGATGTTGCCCATTGCAACCAATAAGATTCTAGATGACATCATATAGTATGTATTAGCAAAGTGAGAGCTAGAATCTGATTGGTTGCCATGGGCAACATCTCCAAACATTTCCAAACCCGAAGATTAGTAAATCTGGCCCATAGAATGGTCACAAAAATTGTGTGTTAGCTTCCTAGTCATGTACAGGTTAAGCAGAAAATATTATTATCGCATAATATGCCACAATAAGGATAGAACTATTTCTAATTGGAAATTGTCAGAAAACTGGTCTGTTCCATACTATGAATTAAGCATTAGCTCAAAGGATTTAGTGTGAAATATGGTCTATTTGCATCTGAAGTATATGAAATAACATTTTAAATATGTAGCAAACTGTAATCATTAAATCTTTTGTCTGGTTGCAGCTGCTGTGCACATGCATAACAATACCCCCTACTTTCCTTCCTTCCTCCTTTTCTTTTATGTACAGCAATTGTGAGGTTACTCAGCCAGTCCAGATGTAGTTTTGCAAATACAGTGGACATACAGTAACAGTAAACAATGCAAGGACCCTTAAGGTCATTTGGCCTACATGATGCTAAAAATTGTATCAAAGATTAATTATATCTTCCTGCCATAAGTAAAAAAAAAAAGTATGGAGAGAAGCTTTATATGCATAGGCAAAAGGGTTGCATATGCCACTGCTAACATACACACTGCCAGCAGCCAATTGTTGACTGTGTGTATTTTAGAATATGGCCCCCTTTACGAAAATCACAGCATAGTCCTACAGGTTAGTTCACAGGATGGGATGTAGTTTAGTAGGGTATTCTTAGGGTTAAGCTGCGGGGGAGGGAGGGTTAGGGTAAGAATTAGCATAAGGTTGGAATTGGGCAAATAGAGAGTGGAGCTTACCTGTCCACGGCGGGCCAGGAAGTTTCTTAGTAGCTCCGTCTTTAGAAATGGCCTTTTCAAAAAAGGGCCGTTCTCAGCGGAGACCAACACCCTAGGCAAAAGCAGGGGAACCAGTAGCCCAAACATCCCCCAACCTTCAATCCAGGTTGCTTGATAATTCAGGTCAGTTTGCTAGATGGTTTCTGGTTACTCTTCTGGCACGGGATACGGTTATGCCATTAGGGCTGTTTTAAGCATTGTAGGCTTAAAAACCACAAACATTGCAACGTAGAAATGATCATTCATAACACTGTGACCTCCTGCATCAACTGCCACTTCATCACAATGTGCTCTCAAATCATCACACTGTTGACCCTTAATTATCCTTTCTTGCCCCTTCTTATTACGCCTATCAGCGTAAAGCCACATAGTTATATTTAATTATGTTTAGGAAATGAATCCCTCCGTTTGATTTAGTTTGTTGTAGTTTCATTAATCCAATCCGGGATCTCTTCCCAGCCCATGTAAAACCCCTGAAAATAGCATTTATAGTTTGAGCGTCTCTTGACTCTGCTACAGTTTTGGAAATTCCACCTGCCTTCATGTTCCTTGGCAAAATTTTGCCAATCCTTCAACATTGAGGAACACCTTGTGACTCTGAAGACTGAGCTGAGGTTATGCTTCACAATATATTAGATTCAGAGAGTGGGTTAATGGGACAGAATGATGATGAGTGTGATCTTCTGTGTGCTACCACAGTGCAAAGTTAAGGAAAATGAATTACAGAAATTAGAGGGGAGGCTTAAGGGATAAACTCCCCATGGCTGATGTGCTTACAATTCCCTATAGCCTTATACCACATTATATTAAAAACTCCAAAAAAATGAGACAAGGGGCCTGATCCAGAGCTATGCTGTGCCGTTGTTCGTAATTACGGCCAGCGTAGCTCTTATGCACCCTCCCTGTCACTCCCCCTGTTCCAGCGTAATTACACTCTGTTACGCAGGCTGAATGCTACCCTAACTTCAGCCAGCGTAACCGAGTGTAATTACGCCGGAACCAAAGCGTAATGTCTATAACCCTGCCCCTCAAACCGCCTACCTTCCGTAACTGCAGCATAGTTACGGTGCTCCCCGCCTCTTCCTCTGTAACTACGCTGCAGTTACGGAAGCATGATCCTGGACTAAGATTTTCATTAATTACGCCGGGCAACATCTGCCCGGCGCATGCGCAGATCGGCAAGAATGCAGATCTTACGCATATGCCTGCCGTAACTACGATGACGGGCGTAGTTCTGGATCAAGCCCAAGGACACAGAATAAGGGGTTAATAATTCTTTTATGGCAACATTTATTAGAAAATTAGTGGGGCTAGAAACTGAATAAACTAATGTCTTTGTTAATTATTTAAATTTAGATGGGGGGACACAAAATAATAGTAAGTAAAGCAGTTACAAAATTTCATAAAGAAAATGCACCACCAGCTTTTCCTTTCACCTCAGCGATCCAACTCATGATGACCGGAAAATGGCCAAGCATGCCCGAACCAGACAAATCTCAGCCACGACATACGTGGCCCTCCTACAGTCAAAGCACTGAGCACCACTCTGGCTCTAAATCCAAACTGCCAGCTTGTTATCGCTTTACCGCCCAAGAAGGCTGCAAACACCAAACCAAATGTACTCATCCAAACCAGAGGAGGGTGAGTGGTGATTTGGTGCATTCATCATGACGTGATCCTCAGTGACATTATAAGAGCCATCTCATATGAAGTACAATTATATAAGTGTGTGCCTACCTTAAAACACATCTGGTACTTCACAACCTCACAATCCAATAGGATTTACATGTATATAAAAATGTATTTTCAAGAATCTTTTGACTGCTCTTTTACTTCCAAAGGAAGCAGCAGAACATTTTTTTGTGTTGAACTGAACGGATATGAGCACAAAGTCAATAGAAAAAAGAAAGCATAAACTTAAGAAAAATATTCAATCCAAATGGACAGATCACTGGGCTGTTGCACTCCCTAGATTAGAATGTAATTTTATAAAAGATAATGCATATCTATGGTGTCATTAGAGTAACTGTATCTAAGCTACTTTTATATATTAAACTAGACAAGGAGAAAAATGCTGGTAGAAATATATCAAATACATATTTCATTTAACCCAGCATAATGATAAATAAAGAGAAAAGTAAATAAATAATGAAAAAGTTCCCAAATGAAACCTACTTTGACCAGTGTTATTAAATTTAGCCTTCCAGTTTGCAATTACAGTAATTGGCATGCTACTTTTGCATTTTGCATTTTGCCACTTCACAAATAGTCTGCCTCTTAGCCAGATGTTCCTCAATGTTTGTGTGCTGTAGCAAGCATTTGCCACAATATATAATTATGTCTGGGTAAAGCCATGTATCCTGGCCACAGGTTCTATAAATTATGTGAAAATAAATGATTGTGTCTGTTGGAATTTCTTATTTGGATAAAATAATCTTCAGAAACCCCAAGAAGTTTTGGACCAACATAAATTACTTCCTTCTGACATGTCCTTAACTCAAGGCATCTAAACCTATTCCATCTGAGAGTTAAATTACACTGTCTATAAATCATCTTTGCAACCTATGGTTCAGTATTTGATTAATAATGTACTTAACTATAATTACTTTACCACAGTTCTGAGATTAGGTCTATTGAGCATATCTATCAAAAGTGACTTTTTCCAGCTAATTAATATTTTAATTAAATGACTCATGTACTGTTGTAAAATGCAACAAGTGTGTTCCCTATGGCATACAACAATGATGCCTCTAAGGGTTACACTATTTTGTCAATAACACTCTGATAATGTGTATTGACATTTGATTGTAATTAGAGATGAGTAGTTCAAAATCATAGAAATCCTACAGGGTTGGGTTAGGGTCAGACTGTAGGGAGGGGTTAGGGTTAGTCTACAGAGAAGAAAGGGTTAGGATCAGGCTAGGTTAGGGATAGAATTAGAGAAAGGGTAGTTTTTTTTATTACATACCTATCGGAGCACCGTGTTCAGAGCTCTGGGGATCGATTGTTATGCCTCATCGAGGCATAGGCAATTGATATCCCAGCCAGTTCGGAACTGACTGGGAGAGAACGGCCCTAAAAAAAAAAGTCTGTTCATAGTGGGGACCCACACCCGCCCAGCCCAGCCCTGGGATAGTGCATGAAGATGGTTATTGACTGGAGCTGTAATATAATAGTAGCCACTGGAGACAGTAGTAGGAAGTTGATGTGGATTAAAAGACTGGAAAAAGGCATCTTTGTTCTGTGTCTGCCAGACATTATAGCATGACATTATATGCAATATAGCCTCTTCCTGTGCATGTTTAAAAGTGTGTACACGTAAAGGTTTTTTGTATCTACATTGTAGTACATTGTATATCTACTAGGTAGTATTTTGATTGTAAAGATCAAGTTTATTTGGTGAAAGTCTTGGCTTATCCATCGCAGTCAATATACAGACTGCCTGCATATACCAGGAATAAAGATCTGGATTCCTTAAACCTGGTACCTCTGATGATCTAGCAAACCTTATGGTATTTTTATGTTCCAGCCTACCAATATTGCTTTAAGCTGAGTACTTTAAGTGCCGATGAGTGTGGGACTATGCTAGTTATTCATTTGATCTAGATCCTTGTCCTGGGAGAAGTTATATTGGCTTATTGGAATGTTGCATTGTTCTCTCCAGTTGTGCTAGCACCTTATTTTCTGTCTTATTTGAACTTGGATCGCTTGTCCAATTACTAAGAATCTGATTATAGGTTTATCTTATAACTACTGCCTAAGCTAAGTACGGGAAATGCTGCTATAAATTTGACATTCTTCAGTAGCAACTGGATACTATCTACTTTGTAACTGAGCATATTAAAAGCAATTGCTGATAATTAATTCTACCTTTTGTCTCATTTGCATTAGGAAGGACCATTATACCTTCATTTTCAACTCATGGTCAGTGCTATAATTAGTCAATTTTACTGCTTTTAATTGTTTTTAATTTATCAAGTTGTCAAATTTCAATAAATTGTTTTTTTTTCTGGAGTGCAAGTAATGTGTTTTACTTTATTTTTGATTCTTCCTAGACTTTTGTAGCGTATCTTAGAGCTAACTAGTATTTTTTACATTTTATATTTCCTTTCTGCTTTTACAGTAAAAAATTATTATTTGATAAATACAGCTATCAATCCTAAACTAGTACAGACATAAACACACATACCCCCTAAAGACTGCCCTCTATACACACACACACACACACACATCATAGAAACATAGAAAGTGACGGCAGATAAGAGCCACATGGCTCATCCAGTCTGCCCATTTGTTTATTCAAAACTATACTGACACTAGACCCTATTTACCCGCAATTTAGTTTACAATTTAGGGTATCCTTATAATTATCCCAAGCATGTTTAAACTGTTCTTCTATCACCCTTTCAGTGAAGTAATTTTTCTGCACATTTCCTCTGAATCTACCACCCTTAAGTTTATATTCATGCCCTCGTGTTCTATTACACCTCTTCCTTTGAAAAATGCCCCCCTCCTCTAGCTGGTCACAACTCTTGATGTATTTGAAAGCTGCTATCATATCCCCCCTCTCCCTTCTCTGCTCTGCTTCCTTCTCTGCTCACAGAAATATTGCCTACACACAGGCCCTCAAACACACATTTTTCTCCCTGCAGGCACACATCCCTATATACACAAAAAGGAAATACCCCTTTATAGACTGGGTCCCCGTTGCGAACGGCCCTATCTCAATGAGGCATAGCAATCGATCCCAGGAGCACCAAACACGGTGCTCTGAAAGGTAACCAACCCCACTCCCTAATCCTTTACCTAAGTCGTCCCCCCCGCAGCCTAAACCTAAATCCCCCCCACAGCCTAACACTAAGTATCTTCTGCAGCCTAACCTTAAGTCCTCCCCACAGCCTAACTCCAAGTCCCCCCTCCAGAAGCCTAACTCTAAGTCCCTGGCGGCGGCGCTTCCGAATAAGTGCATTAAATGGGTGAGTGTGCGATTGGCATACTCACTCATTCATAAAATAAAAATTCTGAAAGGGCTCTCATTCCAAATAGAAACAGCCAAAAAGCAACTTTCGGCGGTCCCTACTTCGCAATGAGAGCCATTGCAGCGGGGACTCACAATTCCCTAACATATACACATATTACTGCAATTTCACCTACAAATAGCCGGCCCTCATAAACACACAGAAAAATTCCTATTTAGACACAAGCACATATCGTTTTCAGGAAAATGCATGCAGACAGACCCTCTCTCTAACACACACTCACTACAGCATTATACAGTATCCGGAAAGTATTCACAGCACTTCACTTTTTCCACATTTTGTTATGTTACAGCCTTATTCCAAAATGGAATAAATTCATTTTTTCCCTCAAAATTCTACGCACAATACCCCATAATGACAACATGAAAAAGTTTTTGGGAGATTTTTGCAAATTTATAAAAAATCAAAAAACCTAAAATAACACATAAGTATTCACAGCCTTTGCTTAATACTTTGTTGATGCACCTTTGGCAGCAATTACAGCCTCAAATCTTTTTGAATATGATGCGACAAGCTTGGCACACCTATGTGGTGCCTCTGGGGGTTGCTGGAGGTGGGGAGCGCATTCTGAATGACAGTAGTGATGCTGGTCTCACGCCTTCCTGGAACTGTGCAGCTGGCATGGGTCTCATACTCAGATTGACTGCATTGGTGGCGCGAGGAGTGTTACTAAGCAAGTCAGCTGGATGGAGCGCGCTGTGTAGGACGAGGGTGTCGTCAAGGACAGTGGTGCGTAGGAGATTGCCGTTGGAGGGTGTGTATGTGAGCGGTTGAAGGGTGAACAGGGCGGAGGAAGCATCGGTGGATTTTCTGAGGGGGAAACTGAGGAGAAAGTATTTGTGGATAGCAGGGGAGAGTGTCAGCTGAGGCGGTAAAGGAAAGAGTTGGTGGTGAAGTGACAGAGAGTAACAGTGGAGTCGGTGCAGCGGAGTGTCGGTGGTGAGGTGACAGCAAAGTTGGCACAGGGGAGTGTTGGTGGCTAAATCGAGGAGAGTGTCAGCGGAGAAGATACAGGGGAGTGTCGGAAACATAGGAGTGAGAAAGAGTGAGTGGAGAAACAACAGGCATTGGAGAGCAGTCTGAGGTGACGCAGCTGAGACGCCGATTCCGAGAACTCATTTGCTTAATTGTAATTTTTCATAGCCTGAGTGGAGATGAACTTTCCTATAGTTTTAATAATAATTGCAGCTACATGGACTATTTGTTGGGCACAGGGTTTAAAGTACAATATATAGCAATTTTAGGATTTGTTCTGTATGTTTTATTAAATTATATTTCTAGTTTTTGCATGCAATATTGTATTGTTATGTAATTTATATTTAAAATCTGGTGTGAAAGTTATAAATGATATATTGTGATTAAGTGGGGAAGAGTAATAATTGCAATTTTCTACTCATTATTGATTTGAAGTGGAGAGAGATAGTTCACTGTTACAAAGAATTATAGTATTCTACTTGTTGGATGTGAAAGTTCGATGTTTCAATTCTGCAAATTACATTTTCTGTTGATGAATGAAAACAAAATAAGTTCCAAAGTGTTATTTCATTCTATTAACCGAATTAAGTTTTCTGCAAATCTAAAACATTCAGAAAACATTTATTAAAACAAAATTTATTTCGCTAAACAGTGGTGTGAAGTTATTCTGAGTTTTCTTACGTTGATTCACCTCTCTGCAATTTGGAAGGAAGATCAGTTATATTGTTCAGGTAATAACAAACCTTTACCTTTAACTAAGGTGGATATCACACCTATCTTTGGGAAGTTTCACCCATTCTTCTTGGCAGCACCTCTCAAGCTCCATTAGGTTGGATGGGTGGCGTCGGTGCACAGCCATTTTCTGATCTCTCCGGAGATGTTCAATAGAATTTAAGTCTGGGCTCTGGCTGGGACACTCAAGGACATTCACAGGGCTGTCCTGAAGCCATTCCTTTGATATCTTGGCAGTGTGGTCATTGTCCTGCTCATAGATGAACCATCACCCCAGTCTGAGGTCAAGAGCGCTCTGGAGCAAGTTTTCATCCATGATGTCTCTGTACATTGCTGCATTCATCTTTCCCTCTATCCTGACTATTCTCCCAGCTCCTGCCGCTGAAAAACATCCCCACAGCATGATGCTGCCACCACCATGCTTCACTGTAGGGATGGTATTGGCCTGGTGATTTAGTTTTTGATTTTGCAATTTGCAAAAATCTCCAAAAATCTTTTTGAACGTTGTCATTATGGAGTATTGTGTGTAGAATTTTGAGGGAAAAAATGAATTTATTCCATTTTGGAATAAAGCTGTAACATAACAAAATGTGGAAAAAGTGAAGCGCTGTGACTACTTTCCGGGTGCACTGTGGGCCTGATTCAGAGGCTGAAAATAAGAACTTAAAGTTACAGCTGGGCAAAACCATGTTGATTTCAGGGGGAGTCAAGTTAATTTTATTCTATGCATGCAGGGAGAATGCTTTGCTTTTACTTATTGCACACAGATACCTGATCAGCTTCACTGTTAAACTGCCAATTAGACTTGAGCTGGGAAGCATCACCTTTTAACTATAATACTGTTGCAACAAATGAAATTTGACTCCCCTGAAATCAACATGGTTTAGCCCAGGTGTAACTTTAAGTTCTTATTTTCAATCTCTGAATCAGGGCCTGTAAGTACAACACATACCTTATGAATCATGGGTCCAAAGAGTGTGGGGCTTGTAAAATTTGCTTATTCACTTGAAAGTGCTAGTATACCAGATCGTAGTGTATTGCCATACTTATATAAAAATGCTGTTAACCATGACAGATTCTAGTCTTTAATTTTACTTTGCAGCTACAAAAAAAAATGGGAATATTACAAAGAGAAACAGCCCCCAACCCCATCCCCCCACTCTGAGATAATGTGGTAGAATGGAGTTCACAATAGATTTACCTTTACATCCAAATTTATGCACTGATCTTTGTATTCATATTCCATATTAAAACAGTAAAGGTTATATGCAAACACAGAAGTGAATATGACAGAGTCACTGTACTCTCAAATGCATGCCACATGATGGTAAAGGATTATTTAGTGCTATAAATTGCTTTGGGCAGAGTTCATTATTATATATTATTTCTTTTACAGCTGCAAAGATTTGTATCATAGTTGTAAAGACAGCAATTTATTCTGTAAGCCGTACGTTTCCTTACTATATGAGGCTGCTTTAAAACACTGTGAAGAAAACAACTGCGCAGTGATACATATCATTGTAAATTACAAAAGGAATTGGTTGTGAAATGGTTTATACATAAATGTCTAGGTTATGCGTTCTTTGACATTTTTGTGGTTTATGTTTGGTAATCTAATGAAAAAACAGTGCTTGTCATACACAAAACCAGTTTGTTTCTTGAATGGTAGATAGCACTCTCATTTCTGCTTGCCTCTTGTGTGTTATTTATTGCACAACAATCTTTCCTCCTACCCTTTCTTCTTGTTTCTCAAAGTGGTTTTGCTGAGCTAGAAGCAGCGGAGCATCAATCAACGGAAGGCTGAGAATTACAGGTTAAGAACTGTTAAAAGGGCATCTCAAAGTCAATTGGTCCAGCTGCCACTTCAAACAGGGACATATTGAACTTTGTTTCAGCGATCCATAGGCTGTGATTTTAATTTTATTGGTTTAGCAAAGGGCAGGTAATGTGGAATAGAAATGAGCTGGAGTCCTTGCCATGACATTCTTGTTTAATCATATTGAATATAAGAACACACTTTCAAGATTAAAACACTGTGTAAGATTTATTGCTTGTGTAAAAGTTTTTTTCTATTGCAGTAAAAACTTGTAGGTGCTCCTTTAAGAGGACATTTTCAAGAACCTATCAGAAGTCACGTTATATTTACCATAACCATTCATTTTTTCCCAACTGTATAATCAACCATGAGTTGTACTGATTCTACTGTGGGCCCAGGAACTGATGCTGCTCTTTAAAAATGAGTTAAAACACATCAGAGGTGATCTTGGATACCGCCGCGGACCTCTCCCCACCCAACTGAATGTATCTCAAGAACCTTCCATTATCATCAAACAGAGAGCTGCCACAGATTCCAGGCTGCTGGTCCTCCAAGACTAACCAATCAGATTCTAGCTCTCACTTTCCTATTACATACTAGAGACTATCAGCTAAAATCTGATTGGTTGCTATGGGCAACATCTCCACTTTTCCAAATCCGCAGCTAAGTAAATCTGGACCTAGGGATTATTCGGTACTGGGATAGTGAGACCTTTAGAGGAGTGGTTGTTTTATTGATGTATTTTTTTATTGAAGTATTGATTTATCTATTTAATGATTAATCTTTGCATATATATGTGTTTAATAAATAAAATGTTTCATACAGTAAAACATTAGATTTTTCTTTTGTGTTTGTAAAACTGGATGGAGGAATGAAGGCTGAAGCTATAACTACTGTGTTTCTAATGTTAGAAGAAAGCTTTCAAATTGGATTGATACATTGCTACTGGCTATCACTTGAATAAGATTTCATAGGATTCTTTATAGAGCACAGTGTGTTTTTTACATTCTCACAAGGTTTAATTTTTATCGTTATGTATAATTGTCTTAATGATTTATAACATTTAACAACAGCGTTGTATTCACAATTTTTACGCTTCGTTATATAGCACCACACATTGGGCTAGATCCAGACCTTGTTAAGTGCATTAACTTAGTTACACCTGGGCTAAACCATGTTGAATTCAGGGGGAGTCAAGTTAATTGTATTCTCTGCATGCAGGGATATATCTTTAAATTGCTTACTGCACACAGATACTGACCAGCTTTACTATCACACTGTTATTTATACTTGGGATAGGAAACATCACCTCTCTACTCTAAAACTGTTTGCAGCAGATGAAATATGACTTCCCTGCAATCAACATGGTTTAGCCCAGGTGTAACTAAGTTCATGCACTTAACAAGGTCTGGATCAGGCCCATTGTTTGCAGCACTTTACAAAGAACATTAGATATTAACATCAACCTGCCCCTATTGGAGCTTCATACTAAGGCGCCTAACCCATTCATACATACTTACACACACACACACACACAGGTTAATTTAGTCCACAGCCAATTATTGCATGTGTTTGGTGTGTGGGAGACAATTGGAGTACCTGGAGGAAACCCACACAGACACAGGGAGAACAAACAAACGCCACACAAATAAGGCCTAATCCAGGAATCGAACTCATGACCTCAGCTCTGTGAAATTCAAGTGCTACTCACTGAGCCACCGTGCTGTCCCACATATACATGCTGTTCTATATATACATTTAGAGTTCTAATTAATAGGAGTGGTATATCCCCATTACAGTATATTCTGCAGCTGATGCAAAGCACTAGATATTCCTATACATTGCTGTTGAAAATGATGCCTTTCAGAATGCAAGTTGCTTTTAGGTCAGAATCAGGTGCAATTGCGTATGCATCATTTTTGAGCATGTGCAGTTCAAAATCACACGAGATACACTACACGAGCTGCCGTAAGCCCACCTCTGGAATGACCCCACCTGTCCAGTAGCATTGTAAAGGTCTTCAAAAATGTCCTAACCAGAAAGTCAAACATTATTGTAAAAGGTCTTTTGAACTGTCATCCTTATCATACAAGAGGATAAATAATGAATATGGTCATAAACTTTAAACAAAAGTCATCAAACTAAGATAAAACTTCTCTACTTAAAAAAATAATTTTAATCTTCAAGGCCCGGATCAAGACACTTTCCATATGTGCGGGGGTCTGTCAGTCCACATGAGAGAGGGAGTGATCTCTCCCTGTCACTCCCCCCTCTTGTGCAGATATTTGTGTGACTTACACTGCCATAGGTCAGCCTTAAGTCACACAAGCAGAGTAGCGGTCCATCCCACCACTGATCCGCTCATAAATGCCTATTCCCACCCCTACTGTACAATTGAATGCTTCCTCCCTCACCCGCCTTGGCAGGCAGAGGGGACGCACATCCACTTTCCACAGAATACCTATGAAAATCTAGCTTTCATCTAAGACATTCTTGGAAATCATCCTAAAATCTCATTGGTTCTATGGACTCATGACAGGGTTCAAATGTTTCTTAATCACAAATTGCTATTCCAATTTATATGTAAATAGTGTGGCATTCATGTGACTGTAATATTATTCACTTATCTGTTAAAATAACTGTTATTATTAATACCTGAGTTATGTTCACTACATCCAATTCTAACTCATTGACTTTTATTAAACTTCAGAGTGCTTCAGCCTTAATTTTGGGTGCTTTTGCATACTGAGCATGCTTGTGAACTCTTGCTTTGCAATTGGGATGCCTACCAGGTTCCAACCCCTTCTGGATTTAAGAGGAATTAACCCTTACGAAGAGATAGATAATTCCTTATCTTGGCCTGAGCATTTTGTCATGCTGTTGGTTCTCAAAGTAATAAGAACATGTATCCATCAGCATTTGTGATATTGTTGTATAAATACACAGGATGGTGGGTTTCACTGTGTGGGATGTGCATGTTATGGCCCTTACAGATAGTTACCAGTGGAATATCCTTGAGTCTGGAGGAATAAGAGCAAGGGATAGAGGTGGGTCTGATATATCAGTACAGCCTAGAAGAAAGCACAGAGTTAGAACGCAACATGTGGACATGCATATATATGGGAATCAGTCATGTGTAAGACAGGAGATGTAGTAAATCAGGATGCAGATGAAAAGGGAAACTCGTTAGACATCCCTTAGCAGTACAGATGACAATGGACAATAGAGTTTTTGGGAGTCTTGAAGCAGAGTGATGGAGTTATGGCAGAGAACTCGATAAGATGGAAATACAGAAGCAGTGCAGATGACTACAGTATTCTAGGTATATGGGAATCAGAGCAGTGTCAATGCTAAAGCTCTCTGGTAGGTGATGTTATGAAGCAATGCAGATAGAAAAGTTTGCAGAATTGAAAGGATAAGAAAATGTACTGGATAAATGGAACACATGTAGCAGAATCCAAAAAGGAACCAGAACAGGAATAGTCTGTACAGTGCCGTTTCTAGACCTAGCAGTGTTCAGGGCGGTAAAAAATTCTGGTGCCCCCCCCCCCACACACAAAAAATAATAATTAAACAAGTAAATAATTCAATTAATTAATTTATAAAAGGTATGTTGTGTATGTGCCTAGTAATCCCCTTCTGCCAGTTGCTTTGTGTGCAGCCTCTGTTTGTGCCCCATATATGTGTCCAGCCTCTTTTTGTGCCCCCTTATATATATTAACCTCCTTCTGTGCCCCCTTATCCACTGCACGGGGAGTGCTGCAGGAAGTGCCCCCCTTTTAGTTATCTAGGGGCTCACTCGCCCGCCCCTAGAAGCGGCCCTGAGTCTGTAAACAAGGTATTACCTTATACTCAGGCTACAAAGGATTGCATGAATCTTCAATAACTAGCTGACAGTCAGTAACGCCACTAACGCTGACCATCACTGAAATTACAAAGAAGGAAGCATATTATTTCCTGTTTCAGAGCTGTAGAGGATGCAGGGTGAAATCACTTTAAGTTCTTAGGAACTGGGAAGCAGAGGAAGAAGAAGGCGGCCAATATGCAGCAATATGCAGATATGGTGCCTGACACCTAGACTTCTGTACTTCATGGAATTTCGGTGCACTTGGTATGGGTAACTCCCTGGCTGTGGGAAGCAGGGATGGTTAAAATACGAATGCACTGGAATGTCTTCATAGCGCAGCTCGGTGCTTAGGAATCCCATTTAATCTCTTTGCTTAGAATTCTAAATGTATCTCTCTCTGTGTAGCCCAAGATGGCTGCCATCCTCAATTTTTTATGTGCTTTCATGGGAACGTGTTATAAATGCTGTGTAGAACCAGATGTTGAAGGCCAAGACATAAGACAGCTTGGTGGGAGCAAAGTGTATGTGATACTAATATTATGCAATGCTAGCTTATACTGCTCATATGGGTAATGTAGAAGTAGTTAGATAAGTAGTATTAATTAACTTACTTAAACATGATTATAACCTGATAAGGAAGGGAGTTCCAGCTCTGTTTTTGTTGGGGTATAAAGGACTTGGCACAAGGTCAGCTGCCCACTGACCTTTTCCAGCTCAACAACAATCGAGATAGGAGGCTAAGTTTTATTCATGTACTTTGCTTCATTCTTTATTAAATATTATAGTGGATTAACAATTGTCTTGTGTTGTCTGCTTTAACTACTGCTATACAAAGAACCCACAAGTTCCTGATCCTACTCTATTAAATTAATCTTTTAGAAGCTACATATTAAGCAGCTTATTTAAAGCTGTAGTAATGTGACGTTGCTTAATCTAAACCTTGGTGTGAGAAATTGCTAGAGTGTCAGATTGTGCACTCACAACAGTACATACAGTCTCTGCATAAAAAGACAGGTACATAGAACCTGATTCACATATAAGAGTGAGTTGGGTGCGGGCAGATCTGCACCTAACTCACTGTTCCAGCCCCCGCCCCACCCCCAATTTTTAGGTACCTTATGGCACTTACAAGTGCCATAGGACTACCTTATATCTCCGTGCAATGTCCGTACGGACATTGCATCTCCCTGCCTTCCCCGCCCTCTCCAGCTAATCTAACTACCTCCTCCTCCTACTTCTTCCTAAAAACGCCCTGAGGCAGCATAACCGAGGCAACCTCTATGGACGTAAATCACTGCGTGTGGTCTTTAAAGACCGTATTATGCTATCTATGTACCGATCTGGTACGTTGATAGCGTAAATGACCTACTAGGCATGCGCAGTAGGTCATTTCGGCCAAATACGCACCTAAGAAGCGGAAGCTTCTTACGTGTGAATCAGGCCCATAATGACTGAGAAATTGTGATCTAATTACTAACAAAATTGTTCTGGGATTTCAAGAAAAAAAATCCGTATTTAAAGAATTCATTAGGCTACAGCTAAATAACACAGTTCAGGGTAGTTTTTGTTAGTACATTAAACAAGTGCTTAGTCTCCTGAGTGTTGCTCATTGTTTCAACTTAATTTTCAATTAGTTGTCAACAGAGTAGGATATTAATCAGTGTTACTTAGGGCGCAGAAGTTACCATATTAAGGAAGTGCTATATACAGTGGTGTGAAAAAGTATTTACCTCCTTCCTGATTTCTGGAAGTTCTGCAAATATGTGACATTTAATAGTATCACAGCTACAGTGAAAACTGAGTAAAAGATAAAAGCAACCCTTTGAGTAAACACAAAATAAATAGTCATTTCTTGTATTGAAGAAAATACATTTTTGTCACCCATGTGAAAAATGTATTGCCCCCTAAAAATAACAACAGTATGTGTTGCCTTGTGCATCCGATAACTGGAGATCAGCCTTTCACATTGCTGTGGAGTGTGTTTGTCCCACTCTTCTATCCTAAATATCTTTAATTAAACTACATTAAAAGGTTTCCATGCATGAACTGTCACTCCCCTCTCTCGTGGGGGCTTTATGGCAGCTATGCTGCCATAAACCTGCCTTGATTGAAATAAATTATAATAAATAATAAATGTGAAAACCAACCACACTGTGCAAATTTAAATGCTTCCCCTCGCTCACCTTGGTGGGCAGAGGGAAAGAACAGCCCCTTTGTACGCAAAATCTATTGAACAGATCTGTACGATAGAAGTTATGTGTGTAAAATGCACATGCGCCCTCTAGTCCAAACATCCCACTTATGCACTTTGCATAAGTCACTAGGCCACTCTAAAGGGTATATTTACTAAGGTCGATTTTTTAAGGCAATTTCAAATCGATTCATCTCGCCACGCTTTTCTGGCGATTTTTAGCCTCAAATCTCTAATCTAAGAGGTGCTTTTTTGGCGCTTTTTCAAAACACCGGTGAGATGCATCGATTTTTCAAGGGATAAATCGCTGTGCTTTTCTATAGAAAAGCACAACGATTTTCCCTTGAAAAATCACCATCGCTTTATGTCGAAAAAAAACCCCCAAGCGCAGCATGTTTGGAATGCTTAGCATGGCTGCGCTCATGGAACTACAAGGCTTGTATTAATATTAATATCAGCATCAGCATGTTAAGCCTTCTAAGCATGCTGCGGTGTAGCCGGTTAAAAAAAGCCTCTAATCGCCATATTTACTAAGAGGCGCTTTTTTGGCGCTTTTTCAAAACACCGGTGAGATGCATCGATTTTTCAAGGGTAAGCTGCCATAAAGCCCGCATGACAGAGGGTAGTGACAGGGGGTGTGCATTCCCCTCTGTCTCGCGTAATTACAGACTCCTGCACGCACGCAAAGCGTGCGGGAGTCTGGATCAGGCCCATAGTCTTGCTGCATATCCGAATTGCAATTGAACTTAAATTTTCCCTAAACATTTTCTAGATGGGAGCTAAATTTATCATTTAACCAATTATTGCAAATCACCCAGGTCCTGACACAGCAAAATGGCCCACATGGTCATATTATCACCATCATGTTTACCTGATAGCATGATATTCTTATTGTGGAGTGCTGTGTTAGCTTTATGATAGATGTAAAAACACCCATGTATTCCAAAGCATTTTGGCCCAGATACTTACGTGTCCAGATTCCTATCTTAAATTTTTACGACTAGGTCTGCGGCCGTACCTAGTTGTAACGGGCTTCCCCGCCCCCTAATTTACATAGATATCCCCGCCTATATGGTGGGGATATGACCACCATAAATTAAGGGGCAGACCCTTAATTTACGATGGTTGTATCCCCGCCATAGAGGTATAACATCTGACACACGCATGTACAGATGTTCCGAGACAGGGCAAATGACTTGATATGTCCACAGAACATTAACCCAAAAATGCTTGGGGGTAATCTTCCTAATCTTTGGCAAACTTTTTTCTTCTTGGATAGCAGTGTGTTAACCTTACAGCTCTTGCAAGTTTATGTACAGTCTATTTGTTATTGTGGAATCGCAAACACTGCCTTTAACTGATACAAATGAGGCCTTCAGAACAGATGTTCATCTGGGTTCTATTGTGAATTTCTGGATATATTTTGATGTGCTCTTAAAAGCTTTGTGGTAGGTTATGGTCAGTGTTATATGGCTGTCATTGATAATACATAGTTTTAGATGTAGTTTACATTTAAAGTATAGCTAAATACAAACTAACATGGCAGCTAAAATTAGGAATTAAGTTCAATCAGCTTGTAATGTGAATGTAATAAGCAGCTCATGGATTACGTGGGAACGTGTTGGACCAATAAATAGGGGGATTTCCTACCAGGTAAAAGTAATTCTGCCACCCTCCTCTTCTACTGGGACTGATAATACTGGCAGAAGATGGAACTGCTGCCAATATTGGTAAGATAAAAGAAATCTATAAAACTTATAGAAACCACGTGGCTGGCGCACACTGTTAAAATCTAAAATCAATAAAACCCAAATAAATGGAGCAAAAACGACGAATAAATAAATAAATAAATAGAACGTGCTTTTCAAAACAACTAAACAAATAATGAATCTAAGATTATACTAGAGGTCTCCCAAATTTAGACACTTTAAACCAAGCAAAGAGGAAAGAAAGTTAAAATACACTTGAACACAGGTAAATCAACCTGCCGTACCTCTTCAGTGTGTGTGTTTTTTAAATTAATTCAACTCTGCTGCTATGACATTCACAACAAAACTGATTGAAGTAATTATTGTAATTTGAGCAAGAGCGTATGGAAGAATGTGATTAATTTTAAATATTGGTAGATGGAATAAATTAATTAAATTCATACTGAGGGTAGTATTTTTCATAAACAAATGCTCTGACAAAAATGATACATCAATATTACTTAATGTTCTGTCCAAAATAAGAGCCGCTATGCAGTTGTTTTATCACATGTAGAATAAGTTCAATGCAGTAAATTGCCTGCATGGCCAGGAGATTCCCATATTAAAGGGTGACTTCCCACCCTACCCAGACAGCCAAGTGTACGCTCTGCCTTGGGTTTTGCACTTTCCCCACCTTATGCTTCCTTTGGGTGTGGGTTCCCGTCGAGAACGGCCCTATTTTGATAGGGCCGTTCGCTCTCAGCCAGTTTCAAACTGGCTGTGAAAACGATTGCTTCTGCCTCGAAGAGGCATATCAATCAATCCCTGGAGCACCGAACACGGTGCTCCAAAAGATAAGTAATGCTTCTAACCCCAACCCTCTACCTAATCCTTACCCTAACGCTCCCCTTCTATTACCCTAACCCTCCCTTCTCCCTTCCCAGCCTGACCCCAACCAAACCTTCCCTGCGGCCTAACCCTAAGTCTCCCTTTCCCACAAGCCTGAGCCTAATTCCCCTTCCCTGAATCCCCCTTCCCTGCAGCCTAACCCTAAGTCTCCCTTCCCAGCAGCCTGACCCTAGCACCCCCCTTCCATGGCCCTAAGCCTTACTTCCCCACAGCCTAAAAGTCCCAATAGAGGTTACTCACCTCAGCGGTGGTCCGGTGGCGGCACTTCCAAAAATGAATGGGTGAGTATGTCGATTACATACTCACCCATTCATAAAAAAATATATTAAATGGCTGCCATTCGAAACAGAGACAACTGACTGTTTCTACTTCTCAATGACAACCATCAGCTTATAGCTTACCCCACAGGAGTGATTGCCATGACAACCCCGGGACAGCCTCACGTTGCTCCACCCGGTTCCGGTGCAGTGAGACGCCACAGAGGTTGCTGGAGGCAAATGAGGGAAAGTTCATTTGTGGGGGAAGCTATATAAACACTTTTTTATGTATGCTTCTGTATTCCCTGAGTTTGTATAAAACTGAAACGTTGGACACCGTAAGACTAGGTCTTTGTAAGTGATTATTTCAGCTACTAAGGCGACGAGTGGCATGCCTATTACTTCCTTTTTTTATGATATTTGTTGAGAATGGTCATGGTAAAGCATAGCGTACAGTACATTCAAGTACTGCATTGATTATTTATAATACAAATGTGGATAAATGAAAATTATATTTAAAGTTTGACAAGGAACAAGGGAGAAAAAGAAAAAAAAAAAAATAAGATAACCAAGTTATGGCATTCTTCCAGTTGGAAGATGTGTCGGATTTCACCAACTGTGGTATAGAAATCGTCTGCAGTGAAAAAATACAAACTGTAGGAAAACTGCACTTTTAGAGAGACTATGAGATCAGGGTTAAGCCTCATTGCTTAGGTCAACTGATGTAGCTGTAAATTGTGGTTTATATTATAATGGCTGGAAGTCTGCTTGTGGTTGTTCTCAAACCTTGAGAAAAAAGCACTTTCAATGTCAACGTTACTTACATTTCAGTCCAGCCAGAAAAGCCCATACAATGTCAGCACTGTGGGAGACTATCCAATGAAGTGTGCTAGTTGTGAAAGCCAAGCCAGTCAATGAATAGTGTGTGAAACAAACCATGCTGGTCAAAAGATTTATTGAATGACACCTATACATAACAAAAATGGGAATTAACTTATGTGAGTGATAGTCTACACAGTGAACAAAAAAGAAAAGGGGAAAAAGAGGGGAACAAAAAGTTGCCAATTTTAACAAAACCTTTTACTGAAACATATAAAATAAGTAATAAGACACATCTAAGGTATATTTGTGCAATGCCTGAACTCTATTTCTAATGCTAACCTATTTTTATAATTAGTTTCTTAGACATGTAACAATAATTGGTGGGGAACATTCATTCTAAGCTATCCCACCAGTACCCATTACTTTAGGCTTTCAGAATAAGCCCTACGCCCTCGGTTACATGTTCACAATGAACATACATTATTCCTGTAATGACATTTTGATGGAATAAGCATGTATGGATAAAGAAAATCTGCCAGCTTGCTGAAATTGATATTCATTAGGGTGGTTTTACCTGAAAGGGGAACATTTGGGCTTTCTGGTCTTAGCCCCAGCTGGTTATGGTAAAAGGTTAGGGCTTTACCACATTCTGTTCAATTCTGTATCCTAATTAGTCCTATGAATCTATAGCTGTGAGCACCAAGTGTCCACGCTCAAAAGAAACTAATTAATGCCAGCAAATTAGATCAACTCCAAAGATCCAACAGCCAAACTCTTAGTTAAATGCTCCTTGTTAATAGGAAATGTAGCTGTCAATAACTGCTGTTGGTGGCTTTAATGAGGTCTGTTTCTTTCATTGAAAGTGATTTTATGTCTCTTTGTCCTTGTAAAAGCTGCTCCTTCCCCATAAAAAACACCCTACATAGTAATGGTGGTGTTAGCTCTCTCGCTTAATTCATCTGATAAGCTGGGTTGAGATGACATTGAAAATAAAATGGAATAAAAGTTCACTCCCAAATAATATTTTACATGCTACAGTGAAAGGGTTGGACTGAACCTGCCTGCTCCTTGGAGAGAGATTCACATTTTATGCATTTCCCTTATTTTATGCTGCCGTATTCAAAGAAAATGGAGAGAAATAAGAACTCATGTTATCTATGTACTCTATGTTAAGCTGTGCATTATCCCTATACCTGAGGATTGATTCTTGTAACATGTAACTAATATTTCCTTTTTCTTTTAAACAATTGTTAAAACTACTTATAAAAAGATTTATTTCTTGTGGAATACACAAACATAGTCATAAAAGGAACAGTCGTTTTAAAATGTGGTATATCTTACATACCGAATCAAATTTGGCAGGTCTTTGGCTTTAATAGTGAATGCTTCAAAAGTGTTTAAAAAATAATGAAAATTAAAATATGGAGTAACAGGACAGCTATGACCTGTCATGCAGAAAGAAAGTAAATAAAAGAAAGAAAGTAAAGAAAATTAATGGCTACGTGCCTCTCTGCATAGTGAGGGTCATACTTATACGCTTCTCATGATTTAATAATAATAATAATTTATTATATTTTTTTTTTAAGATATTTTTATAGCACCAGAATAAATTGCCTAATGCAAAGACTGTGTGGGTAAGAGATGCAGCAATATATCTAGCTTCTGTAATGATCAGCAAAAATATTAGCACTTTGGTCATAATATGGCAACATCTTTATTCCACACAACTTCTCCCTTCTGTCTGGGCTGCTCCAATGCAAAGAAAGCTTATTCTTCTCCTCAACCTTACGTACCCCGGCTGCTCTTTGGGTGCACAGTGTCCAATGCTGTATTTGCATAGCAGGGTGGCATTTTCTACCTAATTATGTGACCTTCTATGCATTCATAAAATGTAAGCACAATACGCGGTTCACTGGTCAATGGGGCGACGTGTTCAATGCCTGAAAGCCAATGTTTGTTACCAAATTTCTCTTCAGATGGGGTCTAACATTTATGTTCAAAGGAATTGTATTTAAGACTATGTGGATTTTCTTTTTAGTATCAAAAAAATAATCACATGTCCAGTTTTATTAATCTTGTATTATAAATATCATGTTAAATGTTTATAAGCCCCATTAATAAAAGTTATACTTACCTAATTTAAAAATAGTTTTTATGTTTAAATTTCACTCAGCAAACCTCCAGAAAAACCTTTGTAGATTATGTTTTTTATTTTTTATATGTAATGTAGCAGCAGGATACATGACAGTCAGAGGTATTTATATATAGTTATGATAACAAATGACATCCAAATAAAGATCTTCTTGGCAGTCCTTTAATGCTCAGGATCCTAATGGTTTTATGATTGCAACATCATAGGATTCCCCCTTACCAATGAGTGGAGAGGTAGAGTCGTGTTTTCTATTACTGTTATGTGTTAAAGGCTTTTAATAGTTTTCTTCAGTTTCATATTCTGGAACTTCCTTCATAATAGTTATATTTTACTGTTCTTTTCTAAATGTAATCAATACTACTAAGATTTCGGTAAAATTACTGTGGGCTGTAATCTAAATGGTAGGCATCTTAATCTAAATTAATCTTGTACTATAAGAAAAGCTGCTCCTAGGCATAGATCACATACACAAAAGGCAAATGCCTAAGATGGGATCAGGCTAAGGTGGAAATGCCGCTGTGGCTAGTCATAGGATTCAGATGTGGTCTGGGCCTAGACGAAGCTTGATCAGTGCTGCTACCTTAACACACTGCAAAACTTAGACCATAGTTCACTGTCAATGAAGAACGGCTTCAGTCTGTCAGTCATTGTTAGCCGTGGTGTCAGAAACAGGAAAAGGATCTTAGTGCTGCAGCCAGTGGTAGACCATTGTACACACTATGGACCACATCCACATTTTCGGTTTGGTAAAATCGGAAAACGCACACTTGGGCTGTAAGTTTTATAATCTATATTTATGGAACTCAGCAATGGCCTCCTAGACCTGGTATGATTCTGAATGTTTAAACCTTGCTCCACGTATGCCCTGATGAAGGAGTCCTGCTGGACCCCGAAACGGCTGTCGGCTACACCCTGAGCCTGATTTATGGAACTCAAGTACATTCATTGTGATTTTTTGCTTGGACTTTATTGGCCATTTATGGACTTTGCTGAGTTCCATTGCCACATGTCCTTTTTGAGTCTATTGGAGATTTGACTATTCACGTTTACTTTTGACTTGTCCTGTATATTTTGCTGCTATGGATATTAAATTCCTTTTTGCATATTTTTTGCCTACTTTTGTATATATCCTGAGTGCTGTCTTTCTGCACAAATGTCCAAAAAACCATTACTCCATCGAATAAAGATAAATGCTCCAGGTGCTCTTCAAAGATAATGCAAACTTCCACAGATAGTATGAAGTCACTAAGGAGGCTTTTAGTAATGTTGAAATAATCGCCTATCCGGTGAACATTTATTAAGAAAATTCCAATGTTTCAACCGCGAGTAACGTGGTTTTTCTCAGGGCATACAAATAACATAAAACCAAACACCACAACTACCACCAATATATATACTACTTGTAAATTAAAAGGACGCCCTATAATATCGGCGAGAGGCTCCATCCTGCAGCCCATTTCACAATACCTAGATTCATTACTCCGGCCTATTATCAAGATACAAAAAAACTTATCGTAAAGACACTACGCATTTGCTAAATATGTTGGGCGACATTCAAGACCTTCCACCCACATGTCTTTTGCGTACAATAGATGTGGAGAGCCTGTACACCAGCATACCTCATCAGGCAGGTGTACAGGCGACCCTCCAACTTATTGAACATAATGATCTATACTCGGTACCTGCTATAGCTCTCTTCAAAGAACTGCTGCAGAAAATATTGCATTGTAACTACTTTTTATTTGACACCAAATACTATCTCCAACTGAGTGGCTTTGCAATGGGGTCAAATGTGGCCCCATCGTACGCCAACGCATACATGTTCATGATGGAGTGCTTACTTTTTCATCTAAGATATACCAGTTCTTTAGGTATATCGATGATATTCTGGTTTTATGGACAGGCATGGAATCTGAGTTTACCAACATGATGAGTGTCATCAATGCCCGTGACTGTCCGCTCAAATTCACATTTCAGTGCAGTTCTTCCTCCATTAACTTCTTGGACGTCTGCATCAGCAAATCCCATGGTACCCTCACGACTTCACTCTATAGCAAACCGACAGATAAGAACACTGCGTTGCAAGCTAAGAGCCATCTCCCGCCTGCTCTTTTAAATGCCTTGCCTTTTTCTCAACTAACTCGGGTCAAGCGTATTAACAGTGACCCTGAGAATGCCAATATCCAGATGGAAGACATTTTGTCTAAATTCCGGGATCGAGGCTACAGTACAGCCTGTCTAAAGAAAGCTAAAACAAAGATTGACGGGTTGGATAGAGTAGATCTACTAAAATTCAAGATTAGAGAACCTCTATCCAAAAAAGTTCCTTGGGTGTCACAGTATACCCATCTGTCCTTTTTTGCTAACCATTCAGCCAAAAGTCTTTGGCCAATTGTCTCAACCGACAAATCGTTAAAAACCATCAATAAATACACCTTATTACCTAGCTATACTCGTGGACGGAACCTTAGGGATTTGCTATGCCATAATGATGTCCTGAGTGAGCCAATTGTCCTTCCTTGTCATTTCATGTCCCGTAATAATGGATGCTACAAATGCACCGGTTGCATGTCATGCACGCAGCTTCTGACAGGTGACACCTTTTGTCACCCTACATCATTAAGACCTTATCAGATACGGCAAATGATCTCTTGCCATACGAAATTTGTAATTTATGTTATAATTTGCCCTTGCAATTTGTTGTACATAGGCAAGACGATTCATAAAATTAAAGAACGATTAGCGTTACACCGTTCTGCGATCAGAGCGGCGCTTAATGGGAAGGATTCCGAACAGCCTGTGGCACGACACTGGGCCACACTTAAACATACCATCAGTGACTTTAAATGGACTGCGATTAAACATGTTCCCCCTCTAATCAGGGGAGGAGACAGGGAGACCTTATTGTTGAAAAAGTAATGTACTTGGATCTATAAGTTAAACACGGTAGCACCCGCTGGCCTTAATGAACAGTTAAAAGAAATCTATAAAACTTATAGAAACCACGTGGCTGGCGCACACTGTTAAAATCTAAAATCAATAAAACCCAAAATAAATAAAGAAAAACGACAAATAAATAAATAAATAGAATGTGCTTTTCAAAACAACTAAACAAATCAAGGACCTAAGATTAAACTAAAGGTCTTCCAAGTTTAAACAAAGCAAAGAGATAAGGGGGTAAAATACACTTGAACACGGGTAGTGAGGGTACATGAAACTTAGTACCAATAATAAGAGACCGAAGAATAAACTGCAATAGTTAATTAGATGATCGCTTAGTTAGTGTGCACTAAAGACTAAAGTCGTGCGAATATAGCACAAAAAGAGAATTAAATAAGTAGCAAAACCTAAGAAAATCAAAAATGAAAATAGTGTCAATAAAAAGGAAATATGAAATTAGCTTAATAAAAGGTGACAAATCCTACATATAAATATTCTAATAAATACTATCAAATGAGATATCCAGTTAATAAATACAAAGTGCAAGGGTGAACGGGGGTAATATAAACATTAAGCGCTATTACAATAGGATAGTGCAGATGAAAAACAATGTAACAAATGGTGGAAAATCAAATGAATAAAATCTATATTAAGATAAAGAATAGAAAGTCTGGACTCTAATGTCCTCTCACAGTCTGCGGCTGAAATGCAGGTGAAGCTGTCTCTTAAATTAATGGGATCTCCGATGTTCTTTAAAACAAAACTGCAGAGGGGATGAAAGTGAAGCTAGGACCTCCGATGTTCTTTTAGAACCCTAGGATTACTTCTTATGTGTTCCTTGTCAGAAAAAACTCTCCGGATAGGAGATATGTTCTTAGGATGTCTTTTTCTTTTCCAATATTCTTTTCCTCTCCCTTCCTACGGACTCAGGACCTCTGGTACTGAGACAATTCTGAGGTAGGAGATCCTTCTCCAGGGGGGGGGAGTGCACTGTGTTGTGCACTTACACCCTCGTGGGGGTGGTGCACGGGCACCGCCGTGGGAATAAAGGGACAGGATACAAACAGGTTTATAAAGTATTATAGATTTACAAATTTATTAAACAATTCAATATAAAATACAATAAATACAATAAGAGTAAATAAATAAATGGTTCAGTAAAAAGTTCCCCCGAGGGGAGAGTTCCGTACCTGAGCTATCGGAGATAATAAAAGTTGGAACCCGGGATTAATAAAACCTCTAACGAAAGCCTGTCTGGAACTCACACACCTCTCTGTATATACACCACCAACGCGTTTCGACCTGGAAGTCTTTCTCAAGGCAGTGGGGGTCATGACAAGATGAAAGGTTTAAATAGATAGCTTCCGTTGCATTAGCATAATTAATTAGGATCTTTGTTAAAACAGAATATTCTCTCTATCTGCATAATGACTTAAGGACTACATAGTTAAAATATCCATAGAGTAATTGGGACAAAGATATTTAAAAGTTAAATACTTTATGGAAACGTAAGTATAAATGTAAACAAAAGGGAGGAGCTTAGTAACGGAGTGGTAAAACATAAATGGTACTATATATACTAAGGACAGGGGAAAAAACTCCATAGTATATATAGTACCATTTATGTTTTACCAATCCAATAATTCTCAATAAACCAGGCAAGTTGACTGTATTCCTGGTGGCAGCGCACTGAGCAGTGATGTATGAGTCTTGCTCCTAAAAGCATCTGGGGCCTAATTTACTAAGCTGCGGGTTTGCAAAAGTGGAGATGTTGCCTATAGCAACCAATCAGATTCTATTTCCCACTTTATTATTACATACTAAAGAATGTCAGCTAGAATCTGATTGTTTCTATGGGCAACATCTCCACTTTTCCAAACCTGCAGCTTAGTAAATCTGACTGCTCAGTTCAATACTGCTTCAGACTTTTCAGAGCTTTTCAGTTTAAAGGTAAGTTCACAATTTTGTTTATACCAAATTGTGTTTTCCATTATGCATGTATATATATAGCCACTGAACAGGGGGCACTCTGAAAACTCAGTATAAAGTAAACAAACTTTGAAGGTCCAATGTTTTAATCACAAACAAGTGATTTTCACCAGGGAAGAAAATAGTATACATGAAAATCCCTTGTTTGTGATTGAAATATGGGACCTAAAATAAATCTTTCATGTTTGTTCACTTAACACTGAGTCACCAGAATGCCTCCCTTTTTCCAGTAACTTGTACAAACGCTACACATGGGCAGCAGCACCGAAGCAATTTGTAATCTATGGAAGAGAGTGCTGTTTTTTTGTCCTTACACATATATATTATATTTGACTGTATGGCTATATAATCATAAAGTTATATAAAAACATCTATAGATATATATATATGTATATTTCACCACTTGGATGGCACTCGATGCAATGGTTGTTGATAGGACTTAGGTGCTACTCCCAAGCTATAATAAGCAGATATATGTCCAAAGTGGGGGCACTCTAAGATTTCGTAGAAAGAACAACAACGGAACTCCTTGGAGTAAGATGCAAGGTACCGACGTTTCAGTACTCCTTTAATGGTACTTTCATCAGGGTAAAAGAATGTGTGAACACAAACAAGTATAAATAGAAGAAAAAGAAGACCACTTACCCAATCATGCCTCACCCGTAGACCCGGGGTCCGGAATGCCGCCGCGTCCCACCTGCCGGAAGGAGTCAGAGCGAGGGCTGGAAGTGACGCGTTTGTAGTCACGGAAACGGCATCCGTTGCCCGGATACCACTCTGTGTACGAAAAAGAAATAAAGAAAGTGCAATGAACTAAACGGAGGCTTAATAATTACATGCAGATCCACATGAAGACTCAGGCAGGAAAGCGAGAGGGAGAAATAGACAGGAAGTGAACTATAACAAGAGATAGATTGCTGAACGGTCTATTATATGCAGAACAGTATAGAAAATAAAAAATAAACAAACACTTATTAAAGGTTGAATAGACTACTGTAAAATCCAAAATAACCAGAAGATAGATCAGAATAAGGATAAAAAATAAATAAAAATAAAAATAAAGAAGTCAAAAAGTACAATGTATCAAAGAAAGCAAGTTAGGCTACACATTTCATTTAAGCCATGAGGGGCTAAAGTCCGCAATTCATAAATCCACTTGGCTTCCAGTTGTAGTAGATGTTGGACCCGGTTACCTCCTCTTGGATGCTGAGGGACATGATCAATAATCTTGTAGCGTAACATCGCTAAACTATGTTTATGGGAGACAAAATGCTGGGCCACTGGTTGATCACAAGGTTTGCCTTCAATTGCTGCGCGTATAGCAGACCGATTGAGGGCCATTCTTTTGCGGAAAGTTCTTTTAGTTTTCCCCATGTACTGTAGCCCGCAAGGGCAGGTGATGAGATAAATAACAAAAGTGCTGGTGCATGTGAGGTAATGGTTGATGGAATATTTCCTTCCAGAGTAGGTATGGTTAAAGGATTGTCCCTGGTCCAAGTAGCGGCATGTCAGGCAATTAACACATCTGAAACAGCCTTTTTTCACTGTGAAATCTTTCTTTATGGTGACATCCGTATGGACAAGCCTGTCTCTAAGATTGGCTCCTCTTTTATAGCTGGGCATGATGGAAACATTATTCAGGCATTTGAGTGTAGGGTCATTGCTGACTGAAGGCCAATGGCGATATGCCGTTTTTTTGATAAGCTGGCTACAGGTGGTAAATGTATGCACAAACGGAAGGCGTTTATCAAGGTTGTTGACCGGTTTTTGTAATAGTAGCTGTGCTCGTGGAATAAGAAGAATTTTGTCAATAATTTGACTCAATTTCATAGTCATAACCCCTTTCCACAAATTTTAAGCGCATTTCTTCCATTTTTGTCTTCGTGAGTGCCAAGTCATCAGTGATACGATGAATCCTCAGAAACTGGGAATACGGCAACACGAATTTCAACGAGGGTGGATGAAAAGATGAAGCCAGCAGGGTGGTATTCCTATCTGTAAGTTTAGAATAAATGCCCGTATGTAGAGAGGTGCCATCGAACGTGATCTGCACGTCCAGGTAATGTACAGACGAATTAGATATATTTTGGGTGAATCTGATAGGAGATTCAAGATGATTAAGATCTTCAAGCAACTGAAGAAGACTCGCCTCGCCAGATTTCCAAAGCATGAACACGTCGTCTATATAGCAGACGTAAAAAAAAAAGGCACCCTCCTGGAACCAATCATCTGTATAAAGATGTTGGTATTCATACACGTCCATAAAGATGTTGACGTACGATGGGGCCACATTGGACCCCATTGCACAGCCAACAATCTGCAGGAAAAAATCCCCATTGAACAAAAAATAATTTTTTGTGAGGGTGAATTCTAGTAGAATAAGAAGTGTCAATATTGGTACCGGTATATGAGGGATCCTGTTGCAGAAACCACAGCCTCCAAACCTGCTGAGTGGGGTATGCAGGTGTAGAGTCTGGAGACGTCCATTGTCACCAGAATAAGATCAGGAGGTAAGTCCTGTAATTGTTGAATTTTCACGATGAAATCTGTGGTGTGTCTCAAATAAGATGTCCCCCGTTGTACATAAGGCTGTAATTGCCAATCCAAGAACTTGGACACATTCTGTAGCAACGAGTCCCTTGCCGAGATGATAGGGTGGCCAGGGGGATGCACAGGGTCTTTATACAGTTTGGGCATAGTATAGAAGACAGGTGTTATGGGATGGGAGACTGTCATGAATTCTGCCTCCTGTTGAAGCTGCCTCAACAGCAGATTTAAGGAATGTGTCAATTTCGAGCTTGAACAGGGATGTCGGATCGCTCTGTAACTTACGGTAGGTGATACTGTCTTCAAGTTGTTTGTAAGCCTCCACTAGGTATGCCAACCTGTCCTGGAGCACAATTGCCCCACCTTTATCGGCAGAGTGGATAATCAGATTGGGATCTTTACTGAGATCTTGCAAAGCTTTGAATTCAGCATTGGACATGTTAGGTATACACTTAGTCTTAGGTGAGATGGCTGTGCACTGTTCAAGACATCTGGTGAAGGTTTTTATGGAGGAGTTGGTAGTAAGAGGGCTGAATTTAGACTTGGCTCTGAATTGAGGGATAGTAGTTGTTTGTGCTGTATCCTGGAAATGTTCCAGTAGAGATAGTTGTCGGTTAAACTTGAATATATCAAGTTTCCAATCAAATTCCATATGTTGAGTGGTTGGGACGAATGATAAACCGCGATTGAGAACTTTCCGTTCATCAGTTGTCAAATCTCGCGAGGAAAGATTGAATATTAAATCTTCCTTTGTCCCTGTCTGCGTCCCCCTCTTCCCCTGGCCGCCTCTCCTGGTATGGGGGGTGCGGCACCGGACCGAGTACGCGGGCCTAAAGGGGGTTTCTGTGAGAAGGTGGCTGTAGATGTAATGGCTGGTTCTGCCTCAGTATCAGTGCCAGAAGATGCTGAGGATGAGGTCGCTGAGTAATAGGTTCTGTTAAAAACGTTTCTGGAATTTACAGGATTTATCTTCATTTCCAGTTAACCAGCCATAAATTCTAAGGTCATGGTAATCACGGGAAACTGTGAGACTTTTTTCTTTTTTTAATTTAATGAGTTCTTGTTTATATGTTTCCAACTGGGTGATAAGTTTCAGTTGCCAGTCTGTAGATGAATCTGCCAGTAAAATTGGGAGCTTAATCGGCTTATTGAGGCAATTTGAGATTTATACCGCTGTACCTCCTTTTTGGATTGCTCTATGACCAACAAAGTTAGATCATAAGAGCATTTGTTGAGAACTGCGATACATCTGTGGCAGAAATCAGGACTCTGTCTGCCTATGGTGGGAATGTTTTTTATATACAGAATCCCTGTGGAATTTTTTTGTCACGATAGTGATAGATCTCTTGTTATAGTTCACTTCCTGTCTATTTCTCCCTCTCGCTTCCCTGTCTGAGTCTTCATGTGGATCTGCATGTAATTATTAAGCCTCCTCCCTCGTTGAAATTTGGGTTGCCGTATTCCCAGTTTCTGAGGATTCATCTTATCACTGATGACTTGGCACTTACAAAAACAAAAATGGAAGAAATGCGCTTAAAATTTGAGGAAAGAGGTTATGACTCTATGAAATTGAGTCAAATTATTGACAAAATTCTTCTTTTTCCACGAGCACAGCTACTATTACAAAAAACGGTCAACAACCTTAATAAACGCCTTCCGTTTGTGCATACATTTACCACCTGTAGCCAGCTTATCAAAAAAACGGCATATCGCCATTGGCCTTCAGTCAGCAATGACCCTACACTCAAATGCCTGAATAATGTTTCCATCATGCCTAGCTATAAAAAAGGAGCCAATCTTAGAGACAGGCTTGTCCATACGGATGTCACCATAAAGAAACGGTGAAAAAAAGGCTGTTTCAGATGTGTTAATTGCCTGACATGCCGCTACTTGGACCAGGGACAATCCTTTAACCATGCTAACTCCGGAAGGAAATATTCCATCAACCATTACCTCACATGCACCAGCACTTTTGGTATTTATCTCATCACCTGCCCTTGCGGGCTACAGTACATGGGGAAAACTAAAAGAACTTTCCACGAAAGAATGGCCCTCCATCGGTCTGCTATACACGCAGCAATTGAAGGCAAACCTTGTGATCAACCAGTGGCCCAGCATTTTGTCTCCCATAAACATAGTTTAGCGATGTTACGCTACAAGATTATTGATCATGTCCCTCAGCATCCAAGAGGAGGTAACCGGGTCCAACATCTACTACAACTGGAAGCCAAGTGGATTTATGAATTGCGGACTTTAGCCCCTCATGGCTTAAATTAAATGTTTAGCCTAACTTGCTTTCTTTGATACATTGTATTTACTTATTCCTTTTTGACTTCTTTACTTTTATTTATTTTTTATCCTTATTCCGATCTATCTTCTGGTTATTTTGGATTTCCAGTAGTCTATTCAACCTTTAATAAGTGTTTGTTTATTTTTTATTTTCTGTACTGTTCTGCATATAATAGACCGTTCAGCAATCTATCTCTTGTTATAGTTCACTTCCTGTCTATTTCTCCCTCTCGCTTCCCTGCCTGAGTCTTCATTTGGATCTGCATGTAATTATTAAACCTCCGTTTAGTTAATTGCACTTTCTTTATTTCTTTTTCACTTCACTTTTTTGTCACTTCCGGTCCGCTGGTGAAGCATGATTGGGTAAGTGGTCTTCTTTTTCTTCTATTTATAGTTGTTCATGTTCACACATTCTTTTACCCTGATGAAAGTACCAATAAAGGAGTACTGAAACGTCTGTATTTTTTTTTCATTTAGACTGAACACTGGCATATAACTTGTGGATGTAGCCATCACCCTGAAGATGGTTTGAAAACCGAAACAGCCTGTCGGTGGTTGGTGAGCATGGGAGTTCTTTTTTGCCTGAAATCATGTGCATTGCCTTACTCTTATATGGACTCTTATATGGACCTTTATATGGACTCTTTTTTGAACATTTCTTAAGTTGGACTTTACTTATTGTTGTGATATTCCTATTGGATCAGCTGAGTTTGGCCACATTCATTTTGCACATAGTATCCATGGATGTTGCAGTTTTTTACACACGCTCTGGACTCCCATATCCCTAGTCATACAGTCTGCTGTTTTTTTTTGTTGGTTTTTTTTTTGCATTTTTTGCACTTTCTTGCACTATGACACTTTTTGTGATATGATGCTTGAGATTTCTTGCTCATAGGGTTAGATTTAGACCCTTAATAAAGATATTTTTCTAAATATTTGTATCAATGTATTTATGTATTTATTGAGTGCTGGCGGTGTGTCTTTACACGACACGACCAATCACAAACAGAGCAGTGCCACAAGCCAAGCAGCGCCATCACAACCAGCGCGGGCAAAGTATGCATGCATTGGACTCGACACACAAGCAGCTCACAATGTTTTAATGATTTTGCCGCTGACACTTTTAAAACTTGGAAAAATGCTTTCTATGACAAAAAAGCACTGTCTATAACTATTCTCGGAGTGCATCTATCATTATTGTTTAGAGGACACAGATAACTAGTGTGGAGGCACATGGAAAAATAATTGGGCACTGAGAAAACTGTCATGGAGCATATATGAGAGCTGACATAAGAGCATATGTGTGAGAACCTAAATCAGAAAGAACAACACTTGTTGTGGACGATGCCAAAAGCTTCTTTTAGGATGTTAATATAATCCTTATTAAAACATGTATATATATTTTAAAATGAAAAAAAAAATCAAAAATTCCATGGGTTTGTTGAGAATCTTTAACAAATTGAATTACATTTTTATATTAAAAATGGTATCACTAACACATATAAAAAATAAAAACCAGATGGAATCTATGCACACACACGTTATAGCCCAGAGAGTGGAATTCTTAACTTTGGATGTAAATGTATAAATGGGAAACTCTGCATCTAAACGTGATCTTTTATTACTGCGTTTCAGGGATTCTTAATTATTTATTTATTTTTTGCTTCATTATAATGTCTAGAAATTTAAATTTCATCCAGCATTCATTTTAAATATGTATTAGTATTTTAACTTTTGAAAAAAATTATGTTTTAACAAAAGCCAGAATAAATAAATAAGAAATTGGCTTATATAAATTAGGTGACAGAAATGTCTCTCGTCCCCCATTTTTGCTAAAATTATTCAAATCTAATTAATCTATTCAAATCTATTTTACTTGATTTTTTCTACACACTAGACTTAAAAAAGCACCAGGGTTGCCAACTTCTTAATTCTCCCCACGGGAGATGTTGGAGATGCCGGCATGGTGGCGGGTCTTAATGACGCAATTTATGCAAATTACGTTATTAAGTACCACCCCCTGTCCAGCGCTACTGCAATCCCTAGTGTTCCTGGGGGTGGACAGGGCTAGATGATGAAAATCATGTCATCAAGTACCCAATACCTAGTAACACTAGAAATTACAGTAATGAGAGGGACTTGCGGGAGAATTGTCTGCACTGCATGGAGAACTGCCTGAATTTCTGTAGCCTCACAGATATACAAGTAGTGTCTGCAAGCCTGACCAAAATATTCATTTTACTCCCATTTGAACTGTCATCACCTTGGACCAGATCCAGAGTTTGAAATTAAGAGAGGAAAGTTACTCCTGTGCAAAACCATGTTGAGTTCAGGGAGAGTCAAACTACAGTGCATCTGGAAAGTACTCACAGCGCTTCACTTTTTCCACATTTTGTTATGTTACAGCCTTATTCCAAAATGGAATAAATTAATTTTTTCCCTCAAAATTCTACACACAATACCCCATAATGACAATGGGGTAGATCCAGAACTACGTTTGCCGTACGTTTACTCGCGTAGCGTATTTACGCGTGCGTACCTTCTATACACTCCCCTTGGCACCCCCCTTGAATGTACATATTTTGTCAAGGCACACTTTTTAAACCCTACCTTAACTTTTGGCAATGTAACCGCAGTGATCCGCACACGTACGTATGGGCAACACGTATTTACGCAGCTAAGCACGCCCATACAGTACACTTTAAATAAAAACCCCCGCCTACTTAACGTATTTCAGACGTATTTTGGACTCACGTAAAATTGGCACGCCCACACATAAGTATTTATGTGACACATATGTGAATGGCCCATATGTTCACAATTACGCTACGTTACTGAGCGTATTTTCTATGCTGCGCATGCGCAGTACTTACCAAAAGGTGATTTTACGTCTCCGCCACGCGTAAATTCGCTCACAAGCATTGTTCTGGATCTGGCCCAATGTGAAAAAGTGTTTTGGAGATTTTTGCAAATTTATAAAAAATCAAAAAACCAAGAACTCACATGTACATAAGTATTCACAGCCTTTGCTCAATACTTTGTTGATGCACCTTTGGCAGCAATTACAGCCTCAAGTCTTTCTGAATATGATGCCACAAACTTGGCATACTTATCTTTAGGCAGTTTCGCCCATTCCTCTTTGCAGTACCTCTCAAGCTCCATCAGGTTGGATGGGAAGTGTTGGTGCACAGCCATTTTCTGATCTCTCCAGAGATGTTCATTCAGATTCAAGTCTGGGCTCTTTCTGGGTCACTCAATGACATTCATAGAGTTCTCCTGAAGCCACTCTTTTGATATCTTGGCTGTGTGCTTAGGGTTGTTGTCCAGTCTGAGGTCAAGAGCGCTATGGAGCAGGTTTTCATCCATGATGTCTTTGTACATTGCTGCATTCATCTTTCCCTCTATCCTGACTAGTCTCCCAGTTCCTGCTGCTGAAAAACATCCCCACAGCATGATGCTGCCACCACCATGCTTCATTGTAGGTATGGTATTGGCCTGATGATGAGCGGTGCCTGGTTTCCTCCAAACATAACGCCTGGCATTCACACCAAAGAGTTCAATCTTTGTCTCATCAGACCAGAGAATTTTGTTTCTCATGGTCTGAGAATCTTTCAGGTGCATTTTGGCAAACTCCAGATGGCTGCCATGTGCTTTTTACTAAGGAGTGGCTTCCGTCTGGTTGTCCTTCTGGAAGGTTCTCCTCTCTCCTCAGAGGAATGCTGTAGCTCTGACAGAGTGACCATCGAGTTCTTGATCACCTCCCTGACTAGGGCCCTTCTTCCCTGATCACTCAGTTTAGATGGCCGGCCAGCTCTAAGAAGAGTCCTGGTGGTTCCGAACTTCTTCCATTTATGGATGATGGAGGCCCCTGTGCTCATTGGGACCTTCAAAGCCGCAGATATTTTTATGTAGATAATCCTGTCTCGGAGGTCTACAGACAATTCGTTTGACTTCATGCTTGTTTTTGTGCTCTGACATGCACTGTCAAGTGTGGGACCTTATATAGACAGGTGTGTGCCTTTCCAAATCATGTCCAATCAACAGAATTTACCATAGGTGGACTCCAATTAAGCTGTAGGAACATCTCAAGGATGATCAGTGGAAACAGGATGCACCTGAGCTCAATTTTGTGTGAATACTTATGCACATGTGATTTCTTAGTTTTTGATTTTTATTATGACACCCCCCAAATCAACATGGTTTTGCCCAGGAGTAATTTTCCTCTCTTATTTTCAAACTCTGGATCTGGCCCCTTTTAAGGAACCCCCTCCCCCCTTCTCTTCCTGTATGACAGACAGTAAATTATATAGTTACTATCAGACAGCTTAGATTAAAATTGCATGTTAGTGTATTAATCCCATTTTCAGCCAACAGATCATTCTACAATGCTACATTCCTAACAATTTTCCAGGATGACCTATTAAACAATTTCAATATTTCCGGCATTGTTTAGTTATATTGAACACAGCAAACTTTGAAAAAAAACATGACAATGACAGGTGATAAACAAAAATCTTTATTCTTTTTGAACGTCATGTTATTTGTTTCAAGTTAAAATACATGTTTGCATGTAAAAGAAAATTATTGCTGAATTCTGCGGATGGATTGGATCTGGAAGGTCTGAGCATGGGATCCCCACTCTCTCCAGTGCTTGTACTCTCCTGAGTGACGATCACACTCCAAGATGTATTGGAAACCACGGTAACCAGGATACTGGTAGCATACCCAGCTGGGAATAGGTGGGGGAAAAGGCAGACAAATGAATGGGTCACTTCTATCTACTCACACATAGCAACACTCTAATGAGAGATGCCTAGAGTACTAAATTACTAACTATGGGGCAGATCCAGAGCTACGCTTTTACTACACTGCGTTCTTACGCTAACATATCTTCGATGCACTCCCCTTGGCACACCCTTTTAATTTATGTATTTTTTACTCTTTTCATACCTCACCTTAACTTTACGCAGCGTAACCACTAGTGGACGGACTTCACACATGTAGCTATGCATCTAAGCATGCCCATACTGTACGATTTAAATGCTTCACCCCACCTTCGAAGCGTAAATACAGGTGGCACATGGCTGGCACGCCCTTCGTAAGTTGATACGCTACTGATACGTGACTGCCCCTTATGCTATACCTTACGTGGCGTAACATCTGCCATGTGCATGTGCCGTAAGTACTAATGTGTGAATTTACGCTAGTGGCTAGCGTAAATGCACTCGCGGACGTTGTTCTGGATCTACCCCTATGTGAGTACACAATCCATAGTAGTGGCTAATATCTATACATATATAAAGCTGCTTAAATTATCATAGAACTTTTTTTTTTTTTTTTTATCATAAATATAGGCAGTGCTCAAATATTGACACAATTATTCCCACAGTCACAAAAGAACCCTTCAGAAGGCGGCACATACATGTATATAAACACAGGTTTTATGACAGTTAGTAATTTGAATTAGAGCATAGTCTGTAAAAATACTCACACGGTATATACTGTATATCAGATACACAGACATATAGTTTTCCTTGCAGTTTAGTTGTATTTTTTTCACCAGATATGTTTTATATTTTTAAATAATATTTTCACAAATGTAATAGCACAGTTGATTTTTTATATTGTTGCTATTTTAGTCACTTTTTAAATTTATGTTGAAGAATACATATAGGAGACTTTATAAAAAATGCTATTATCTACAGCACCAATTAGGTCTGTGATCTATATAATACTTACGCCCCAGATTGGACACGGAAAGAGCCAACTTCATTGTTGCACCAGCCCATGGCTTGAAGAGAGGGATAATCATCACTCAGTTCTCCTTTCCTACCCAGGAAGTTTTCCTTCTCAAAGATGGACATCTTGCAGTCACGGTGGTTCTAAACAAATAATACAGGAATATTTCAGTCTTAGACAAAACAACCTAAGAGATATTATTATATTATTATCCTGCAATCTTCAAATGAAGGGGTGTGGGGGGCATAGTGATGTAACAGTTGTATACAAAGCTATGGAAGGGCTGCAAAAAGTTGCTCTCTAAGGCCCCAAATTCCTTTTGGCGGTCCTACATGCAGTGGAATATCTATAGCGGTTGTTGGGGTTACAGTGCCACTAAGTCCAGGAGTCAAGACCCCGCCCCCTGGAGCAGCAGCATATTTCCAACACTATCTTCATAGGTGGCACAAGACCTAAGATTAGCCATTGCCCAATGCCTCCAAAGAAGGCTAAAAATACGTCACTGGTACAGAAGATTAGTGAGCACTCTTGCAGGGTCTTGCTATGTTCTGCACAGGCACTTGCACTATGTGATAAACAACCGAATTAAGTTATTTTTAGGCAGCAATGAATACAGATTCTGGTTATTTAAAGCCGACACTGTAGAGATTTTAGGGTCACAGTCGCCAACATCCATAAAAATATATTTTACAGAGAATTTTATATACACTTACTAAAGTAAACCAATTTATACTGATTTACGTCTTTATGAAAAAGAAGGATCTGGATGACAATGGTGCTCAGTTATTATAAGTAAAACATTAAAATTTATTGTAGCCTTAATAGTTACAGAGAAACACAGTTCTGTGTATGCGTGTCAATGGAAATGTTCATCTAAGCTAAACAATGTTTACTTTCACAAGCAAAAAGTTCATTTAATGTGGGATGAACTCTTCAGTGAGCTACTGTAAAGAAAGCACATCCTCTTCTTCATTATTTACCCTTCATTACTCTTTATTTGCTTAGAGGCTAATTACCAGAGCGGTAACTTAGCAGTGTGAGAAACACAGTCACCCAGGGCTCAGCTCTGAAGAGGCTACAGGGAAATAAATATTTAAAGTTTATTTGGTTACAGTTGATGATTAGGGGCGTCAGTTTTGTCCCATTATGTGCTAAAATTTCAAGTAATGGCTCTGCTTGTTAAACTTGCTGGTTTATAATTGTTGCCTTCTTCTTTCAAAACTTCAGTGTATATATTCGCAATGAGTTCATTTTGAGCAGAACACACTGGGGCTGATCAAGACTTAGGAGTAACTACACAAAAGGAGCGTGGTGGGTGCAAATATCTTTTTATAAAAAATGTATGCAGGAAATTACTGCTATTAATTATTGCACACAAATGCTGAAATTTTCAGTTAAAAACTCTCATTTAGAGTAGAGCTAAAAAACATCAACTGCTAATCCATTATAGTTTCACATTTTAAATTTGCCTCCCCTTGTAGTTCAAGGGTGTGGGCCCCAGGGAAAATGGCCCTATTTTAATAGGGTCGTTTTCTCCCAGCCAGTTTCAAACTGGCTGGGATTTCGATTGCTTATGCCTTGATGAGGCATAGCAATCTATCCCCGGAGCACAGAACACGGTGCTCCGAAAGGTAAGGCTAAAAACTAACCCAACCCTTCCCCTATTTCTAACCCTAACCCTCCCCTTCCATTACCCTAACCCTCCCTTCCCCGCAGCCTGACCCTAACCCTGGAGAGGTTACTCACCTTTCCGTGGTCCGGGTCCTGCGGTAGCGGCGGCATTACCGAAAAGGAATGAGTGAGTATGCCGATCGGCATACTCACCCATTCAAAAAAAATTCTAAAATGGAGGGGTATTTCGAAATAGGGACATCCGGAAAGAACTTTCAGATGTCCCTATTTTGGAAATCCCTCATTCTATGCGGGGACTGCAACCGTAGTTCAATATGGTTTTGCCAAGGTGCAGATTTGCTTAATCTTTGCTGTTGCTCCTATATCTGGATCAGCCTCATGGTGTACAATATTATAACACTACATAACAAACACTTGTAAGCAAGAGTACCGCAAGTCTACAGCTTTGTCTGCACTCAATGCATACACATGCACAGAATGGCAACTGCTCTGTCACAGTGCAGGATAGTCATACAGGTTGTTGCAGAGATGAAACGGATTGATCTTCAGAGTGTCTGTTTTGTAGTCATCCATTCCATTCCAACATTATAAGCCAGAAGCATACCACATTACCAAGACTGCTGCCCCTGGCTGTGAGTGTTTCTGACTTATATATGTGCTGGAGAAGGTTATGGAAATAGATTTATCTATGAAATGAAGCTGCTATAAATGCAATGGAAGCAGGTACAGGGCTTAAACGTTTCCAAAATACTAAAGTAGCACAGTGACTTAGGACACCACCTGTAAAGACCGCGTCTATGCAATCTACGTAGCGAAACGCAATGTAAACAGCGTACAAAAATTACTACGCATGCCCAGTAACTACAATCGCTTATTTACGGACATACGGGTACAGAAAATGGAGCTCTGAATATGGGCCTTATTCATGAACTCTAGTGCATATAAGCAGAAACACAATTAGTTTGGAAAGACTTTGTACTCTGAAAGTTGATGCTAAATTCAGTGGGCAATGCTCTCACTGTATTTTTATTTAGTTTTAATAACTTTGACAAGTCTCTTAACGTTATATTTTTATTTGATTAGACTATTTAATAAACAGTAAGTTATTTCACCTTTAATAGATGTCCGTTTGGCCCAAATCGATTGGTACAGATGGGTCATATTTTATCTCTTTTTTGTTTTTTTTGCAGACTAATAATGTTTGTCTCTGGCAGGCTGAGAGAAGTAGACCTATTTATTAAATTGTGCAATTTATTAACACTTGGAGAAATGTGTCAAGCGCTGCACTACATATGGGGTCAGTGTGCTAAGATCACCCCACGGTTTATGGAACAACATCACATTCCGTTAATAACAGAGATCATTGAAGCAAAATAACTATATATGCAGCCCATTTTTTAAAAGCTTGCCAGACCAAAAACAGAGCAGGTTGATATCACAATCTATCACAATGTCATGTGTAGAATTAATGTGCTTTCTATTGATCTCTACTTTTAATCAGTACTTTTCAGTCTGAATTGTTTTTCCTTGTTCTCTGTAGGGTGATCACAGCAATCGGTGGAAACCTTCTAATATTATAGCGGTTTAAATATACTGCCCCTGGTAAATTGAGTAAATGATTATATGAATATTATGGGCCTGATACACACTTAAGAAGTCATTTACGCTATCAACATACCAGATTGTTACATAGATAGCGTAGGTGTGGTCTTTTAAATTAAAATTTTTAATTTCTGTCCATGGAGGTGGCGTTATGCCGTCTCGGGGCATTTTTTAGGAAGAAGTGGGAGGGGGGAGGTATTTAGATTAGCTGGCGAGGGCAGGGGGGAGGCAGGGAAGTGTAATGTCCATATGGAGAGATAAGGTAGCCCTATAGCACTCGTAAAAAAGCCTTAAGGTATCTATAAATGGGGGGCGGGTTGGGGGCTGAAAGAGTGAGTTAGCTGCGGATCTGCCTGCACCCAACTCACTCTTATCTGTGAATCAGGTCCTATATGACTAGACATAACTATGAGGGGCATTTAATAAATCAACATCAGAATTCCATTTACTTCACATCCTAAAATTGTAAAAAGAAACATTTGTGTTGAGTTATACCACGTTGCTTTAATGCAAACAAAAACAAATGAACTCTAGACCTTTTAGTGTTGCAGCCAGCATTATTAATCAATGTCATTTTAATACATTGTTATTCATAGGCCATTAAAGTTAGGGAGCCTGAGCAGTACACTCTACTGTAATGTGTATAGTAAGTGAAAACAATTATCACAGCCCCTCTGTGGATTGCTATGAAAGGTCTACTTACAGCACAGGCAATTGGTCTGAAGGAGGTCATTCTCTCGACATGATAAGCATTGCTGCCACTCCAGGCCTCCCAGCGGGGGTACTCTCCTCTCTCCAGTACAAACTGCTGACCTTGGAATCCTAAGTGCTCATAGCCAACCCAGCTGTGGGAATACAACAAACACTTAGACTTATTAAATGCATTTTCCAATGCCTATGTCAAGGATATGGGAGATAGAGACCTTCAATGTAGCACTACAGTTACTGAAATGTTTTGATCACTAGTGTTTTAAGAAAGAAACTAATTATGCAGATCACATACTTCACCCCTATTGTGGTGCAATATCTAGGATATATCTATGATTTATGATCTATATCTATGATGAATCCACAAAGCAGTGCCCTTGCACCAACCGATTTCCGATAGCTATATACTACCTTAAATTTTCACCAGTGCGAATATAGGCAGTGGTTTAGAAGGCTGGATCGGTACACAGTGCTTCGGCACATCAATAAATTACTTGTGAGCTCTGTCGGAAGATGTCATAAGGGTCATAAGGGTCATTTCAACTAAGTCTGGATAAAGCGTAATGCATTCCGATCGGGTTGCATGAATTTTAAGGCAAAAGCTCATGTTCTTATGGCAAAAATGGTGGAAAAAAAGGGGGGAAATCAGAAGTCAGGATCCAGTCCTATATCTTAAATATGAAACATAAATATATGGTAAACAGAAGGTTTGTGATGCACAGAATGTTTTGTATAAAATGATTTCTAGAAAACATCAGCAATCACAGAACTACCATAAGAAGAGGAAGATGTTATCTTCCTGTTGAAATCACGTGGTGTAGTGAGGTGACAGACAATGTCTTCAACCAGCTTTCTGAAATACCCTATTCTAGTCAGGTAGTGGCTGCTATAAGCAAAGTGAGGTCTGGAAATGGTAAATAAAGAAGACTACCCTTCACTCTTGTTTTATTTGTACTCTTGACGAGGAATAAGCCTGAGGAAATTGTCTGCTTCATGTATTCATGTATTGAGGCCAGTTGCAATCTCCGCTAAGAAAATGTGATTACCGAAAAAGGGACATCCTAAAGTTCCTTTTCGGATGTCCCTTTTTTCGAAATACTTAACTTCTTCTACTTTTTTTCATGAATGGGTGAGTATGCGGTTCGGCACTTTCGCAATTCGAGGTATCCCTCTGCCGCTGCTTGCTGAACCAGGGACAAGTGAGTAAATTATTACAGACAGTCCGGTAATTCAAACCAGGGTCTGGAGGGTTTCTATTCCTGGACTATACAATGCCCATGAACAATACTATTTCTGAAGTTATATAAAATTTCTACGCTGCTGAAATTTAACTGTAGAAATAGTATTATTCCCAGACATTTTATTGAGTCACATATACAGTGCCCAGACCACTGTGTCCATGCACTGTGTATGCTATTACTATGGAAATGCAGCTCCCTGATCAGTGTGACGCTGACGAGGTCATGTCAGCGTCATTCTGAAAGCAGAGGCACCACAGAAGTCAGAGGGTGAAGAAAAAGAAAAGGGAAGATATCAAAGCAGGTAACATAACTATAAAAGCTTATTTGGGGAATGGTAAACAACACCTTTAGTGGTTAGAAATATGAGGAGTTATTGTCAGGGAGAAAAGGATTAAAGTGGTGAAGAGAAAGTAGAAAGTTTTATGCAAGGGGGGGTAATGTGCGGTTGTAGTATGTGGGCACGGGGGGGGAGGGTAATGTATAGCTGTAACATGCAGTAAGGGGGAGGGAGAATGTGTGGCTGTAATATATGGTAATGGGGAGGGAGAATGTGTGGCTGTAATATGTGAGGGAGAGATGGGATAATGTGTGGTTTTAGTATGTGAGTGGGGGAGTATATGTAATGTATATGTATATGTAGGACTGTATAAATGTTAAAGCAAAATAATTTGCAAAAAGCAAAAATAAATGTCTCAGTTCCAAGGCTTTTTCTGTGTCCGGGAATTTCTTGCTGAAAAGGTGGTAACCCTAATTGAGGGCCACACATCTCTTGTTACAACTAGACCTAAAGCATATATACCAGCTACACCTGAGACAGTAGCATTTCTATATTAGGTGCAGGGTGTGCAGTGCACACGGACCCATCAGACCCCTGCACACAAGTCTGTACATAACATAAAATAATAAGCGAGTCAGACCCCCTTAGATCAATAGTAGCAGTGGTGGTAGATGGGGAAGGGGGTTGCTTCATGTCTTTAAATTGGCTAATAAAGCTTACACAGATTTCAACATCATTTAGAAGTCAGTCAATGTGACTCGCCACGGCTGCTGCTTCCAATCCAAAGAGGACACTGCAAGGGCTTAGTGTTGCCTTTAGATTTGTAACAGCTGCTGCATAGAGGAAGAACTGACCCCCTTTAGATATGGTCCCACGATACGAGAGGGGTTCCAGTGCATAGACCAGTATATGACCATGGAGGACATCAGCTCCTTGACTGAGGATAAACACGATAACTTCAGGATAATCTGGTCCCCAATACCACTCCATACAACAGCTTGATTTACCATCCACCCTGTCACAACAGACCTGACCCACTCCTTGACAATGCTACCACAACATTCTGTATAATCCATTAAATTTTGCTGCTAAGCCTGGACTATATTATTTATTATTTATTAACATGTTTTTATATAGCGCCAGCAGATTATTTAGCGCTTTACAATTTTTAACAATTAGTATAAACAAGACTTGGCAGTAACAAACAGACTGGGTGGGTAAGAGGGCCCTGCTCACAAACTTACACTCTATAGGACTGTGGGTTTGATACATAAAGGAAAGTGCTATATATCACACACTAGAACCAGCCATGTTGTATGGTAAAAGTGCTCAGTGCTCTGTATGATCAGTCACACAGCAGTGTTACAGAGATGAGGGAATTTTAGAATAGAAAGAGAGAGTGTGCGGCTTTGTGTTAATAATGTAATAGAAACTAACCCCCCCCCCCACACACACACACACACACACATGCACACATCAACAAGTATCCACATCCACACACATAACTTTATCCCCCCCATTACCCTTCCTACCCTCTTTTATTAAAATTTTAAATCCTTGGTTACTGATCCACTTTGAATCAGTATTACAGCGACTCAATGCATTCAAAATGGTACTTGTAAATCAACAATCTCTCATGTGAATGACAACTATTAATGTAAAGTCAATCTGCTACACAACTGTTAAGACTTATGTTGTTGGTATCAATGTTTAATTCTCTTTATGGATTACTCACCTTGTTCCTCAAAAAATTAAGAATTTATAAAAAAAAAACTTTATAAACAGTACTGTGGCAGACAATGTTGTTCATCTACCAAAGGCAATACGGTGGGTTATGGGTTTTAAAGTCTAGGGGGACACAAAGCTATATATCCCTATGTTAACATTTCACCAATATTACTTACGCTCCACTCTCTATTTTAAATGAGCGGACAGTTTCAAATCCATATTCCATGATGTTGTAGCACTCAGATGTGTACTCATGTCGGCGACCCTGGAAGCATTCTTCATCCCAGACAATAATCTGAAAGTGAAGCCGTTGGAAAGCAAAGTATGAAGCACTTGATAAAGCAAGGGCACATGTGACAGTAATATACAAGATGCTGACATTGGGAAAGGTATGTAAGATTTCCCCAAAGATACTCTGAATGACAGCTGAAAAACATATCAGCCTGACTAATGGTATCATTCAGTGCGGTACAGTATATGTGACTAATTACGCTTCATGTCTTCAGAAGACTGGAGGGTAGTCTGGGCTATCAACTGTTTCATTTTTCTAGGCAATGCAGGACTTTTATTGAGCAGAACATTATGCCTTTACAGATATAAATCTAGAGCAGACCTTAGGGAATAAATGTCTGTGTGAAGTAATGGTTTAGAGCAGGCTGTTTATCTACAATCACAATGTTCATTGCTAGGAATTATGGGTAATGTAAGTTGACCTACTATATAATATCTAGAGGTACTGAGCATATCATGTTATAGTATATTGAACATTGTTTACATGAAAATGTATTTATTTGAATTGAATTAAATAAATTAAATTTAAAAAAGCAATAATTAAAATTATATAAAAAAAATGTACTAATATTTAATTTATAAATAAATTCACCATACCCTGATAGATCATTGTACAATTTAAAAAGGAGAAGGAAGGAGGCTGTGCTAGTATACAGAGAGAATAATCACCTTCCAGTGTCCTGCAAACTTAGTACAATGCTGAGTCATATTGTCTCTGTCCTGGAAAGAGAAAGGTATAACAGCTTTATTTAGTGCAACCTGATACATTTCAGAGCTCACAAGGATATTCTCTTACCCTTAAACTGAGTAGTTAAAAACAATCCAATTAATCAACGTAATGCTGGCTACACACCATGCAATATCCCTGGTGACTGACATAATGTTGTTACAGACGTTTTGGACCAGATACAGATTTAAGATGTGTATCCGTTTTATGCATTTCAGTTTAGTGCATGCAAACACATGAGAATTCTACCACAGATCTGGATACTTAGAACACAGGCTTCTGACGGCGGGGCAGGACGAGCCACGTTTGTATGTATAGCGGAAGGGGGAATATATTAAAATCATTCGGATTACGATTCTTATTTACCGATGGCCCCAATTTACGTTGGGACATTGTGTAAATTTTAAGGGGAGGGGTCCTGGGTTTGGAGGTCTCACATGTGTGAAGGGAGTGGTCTCACCTAACATGTGTGGAACTTAGGATCGCACGGCAATCCGCTGTCAATACGGTATTCGGAAATCCATGCACAGCATAGTTCTGGATCCAGTCCTTTTTATTATTATTATTATTATTATTACTATTATTGTTATGTTTATTTATATAGCTCCACCAATTTTCTGCAGCACTTTACAGATGATTTTTGACATTCCCATCAGTCTCTGCCCCATTGAACATTGCAGTAGTGGTGCAATTACTGTGGATACAGAGGTTGCCATTGTAAATCCCACCCTGCACCCACTGTAGTTATGCTATTAATACAATGTTTATCACTAGGAGGTGCTGGCACTCAGTCAATGAGTGCTAAACGCTGTTTCTAAATAACTTAACAGCAGCTGATAATTTATTGTTATCCTCTGCCATGTGCAATAACAGGCCATAACGCATATCGCACGCACTGGATGGAGAGGGCTTGGTGGGCTTGCTATGGGGTTTAAGTTTCACTCCTGCTTTCCACATTGCACCCTCCCCATCACCCATAGTCAAACCTAATGGGAACAGTACAGCAACAGTCAGATTATGCAGTAATTCTGAACACTCCAATTAGCAGGTTGATATATTTTTGGTCCATTTTGTCTGCATTCTGACAAATCGGACCATGTCATACACTTCACGGTATAACATATCCTGACATGGTTAATGTAATGCATAGTAAACACTATACAGAAGCGCACTGGCTCCATGGACAGATTGTCTTGTATATTTACACAATTTGTACCTAATGATGTGTCAATCAAAGTGTACACTCTATGGTTCCCTGACTACTAGACTATTTTAAAGGTGAATTGTTAAAAAGTGTACCCAGAATAACATAAACAAAGACATTTGGTAACAAAATTTAGCTGGAGGAAAGGGGGGGATTGCATTAATGAAGAAGAATTGGAAAGCAACTTGTTATTCACAGCAATATACTTTGATGATGATGTTAATGTTATATTAATGTTATAATATAAGTGAAAACAAGCTTTAATAAATGGTATGGCCTGTTGATCTGGTCCCTTTTATAACATTGTAATTTCTTGGCTCTTAGAAAATCAATGAAATGAATTAATGAATAAGAGCATTTTGTTTGTCTGGTGTCTTCTGAGAGTGTTCACTTAATGTTGTTTGTATTGGAAAGTGTTCATAGGGCATCCCAGTTGACTGCACTAAAAATCTTTGTTGGTGCGCCAGCCTCTGCATTAAACAATCAATCGCCCAACACAGTGTTGCTGTCCAAATAAAGCTCCAGTATTTAGTTTCCATGTAAGATATCCAGATATATCTGATTGTACTGACCATTTATATCTTTATTCCCTAGACTTAAATGTCTCCAAATCTTTGTTATGAATATAAATATGTCTACTCTAATTACAAATACAATAGCACCGGTTTTATTTTTGTTACCTTGCCTTTAACTTAATGCAAAAAAAAGACTATAATGTGAAGTTTATACAGTTGTATTTTCCTGTTTCCATACTGACCTGTATGGACATTCAATCCAAGCAGTACAAGGCTAACAAAGGGTAAAGTTTTCTAACTATCTATCTGTAGCCTACAGCATAGATGACGCACACACAAAAGTCTGACGGACATGTTTATAACAGTTAATAACTCACAGAATTATACAATAATTTCAGGGTGAATGGACAACACTTAAAACTCCCATGCTTCAAAGTCCTGTCCCGTTATCCCAATGGAATATCAGATAAAAGATACCAATTGACAGTAAAGTAAACAAAGCTGTCATATAGTGTGATTTTATTGGCAGGCCATTAAAAAATGATGACAAAATGAACCTTATGTCAGTGCCGCTAATATACAGAGATATATTTAGTAGAAGTCCAATTTCATTGCTGAAGTTAGATGGCACAATTTGTTTTGTCTGTAAGACAAATGGCACTAAAGTCTAATGAATTAAATATGAATAATCTGCTTGTTTACTGTGAAGTATTAGGAATCTCTGTAACATTGAAACTTTCTTAGCAATGTCTGACAATATGAGTTCTGACTGTTGCTTAATGTCCCATATCATAAATATTGTTTAATGGTGTATTGTAAAGCACAATGTAATTGGACGTCTCTATGGATAAAACAAGAACATGTTTTTTTCTGATTATATTAATTACATGTGATTTAAGATTTCATAAAATGGTTCAGATGTTTATCTCGACTTTTAAATTAAGTTTTTTTTTCTCTCTTTATATATAAACATTGGAGTTTATCTTATATTTCATTTCCTGTCTGCCTATAAACCCTCATTATATATGTCCCTATCTCAGGCCCATTTATAATTTATTGGAGTTCTATAAGCAGATTTTGGGTCTGAGATATCAGAGAAATTGAGCATAATTAAATGAATTGTTTCTGAGAGAACTTTGTCCTGGTGAAGTAATGTAATGCCAACGAGGGCTTTCACCAATGCATTAACTATGTTTTCCCCAGCTAATCTTTTAGTTATCTCCTTATTGAGCATAATTACCGGTAAATGAATTGTTTCTGAGAGAACTTTGTCCTGGTGAAGTAATGTAATGCCAACGAGGGCTTTCTCCAATGCATTAACTATGTTTCCCCCAGCTAATCTTTTAGTTATCTCCTTAACGATCTATGGGGATGGTCTTCCTATTGTCAAGCGTATATCAGTAATATCTCCCATGTTAGGGGATTTATAAATGATAAATGTTAGAAAACCCTTTCTGTAATCAAAATTACTATTTTAGCTAGAGTTTAGTATTGGTAAACAGGTATTTTTGCCTTTCATGAACATGAATCAACATTATCACTTGTCAGGATTCATATTTAAATACATATAAACAGATATTAGACCTATGCATATTGGAATATCTTTTTTTTTGGAATGCACACAATCTGTTTACAATTTTTTTGCCATAAATTAAGCTGCTTGCTATGCATTGCCCTTGATAATATGTTTTTCAATTTCAATTATACTACAGTAGTACTACACTTTATATATGAATCTATAAACTTACAGAATGTGCTATACTAGTTTACAAAATCATGTCTACAGAGGCTAGATTGCATCCTAACAAAAATTTAACTTAAAAGCAAACTTACAGTGTCACATTAAAAGGACAGGTATATGAAAAATGTTATGAAAAATACAATAAATGATAGCATGGGCTTAATGTAAGCATACTGTATATTGCAGTATTTAAAGCTGGGCCAAGATAGTGCATTTTGTTTTATTCTTCTCTGTAGGGTGAATGGGGCATAACAAATCACAGGTGAAGAAAAATAACAGGAGAAATTCTATCAGATGAAACAAATTCTCTGCAGAAATATAAAATGAGGCAAATCTTCCACAAAAGAGTCTTGACAATTTTGCTCCATTGTAGCAAATACAGATCAATTCTTATTAGAGGTACTGTAACATTTTTTTTTAATAAATCTAGATCTTTTAAATGATACACAAGTCTTTGCGGCAAAAGGACTGCATACAGCGTGACTGAAGCTATAAAATCAAAGAGAAAGTCATATATTCTAAGCAGCTGACAGATCCGTTGCTGTAAGTACCTTCTGTCATCTGTACTTGAGCAAATTTGGCTATTTTTCATGTCAAAATGTTTTTCTGAGCACTGTAATTTGACTGGCTAGAGAACGTGGCTGATATATCAACACATCTCTCCTGGAGAAATATGTTATAAATGGAAACAAAACAGAATATTTTCCTTTATCATTATTAACCCAATCTTACCATTAAAACTGTTAAGCATTTTATGAGTTTACCAGTCCATGTTAGGGTTCATCTACTAGATTTGATCATTTACAGTGATAAAATCATAAGTTGTATTTTATTTCTATGAAAAAACAATTACATTTAGCCTGTTTAATACCTATGCCACAATTATATGTTCAATACCGTTTTCCTTATTATTTCAGCATAAGTAATACAATGATCATTTATGTGACATAAACATGCTTTTGTCTAGCAGAAGAGTAGAAAGTCCCTAATACAGGTTCAATACCAATGGCAATGCTTTAATGGAGGTCTAAACACTATTCAATGCAATGTATATCGCACAAACTAATAAGAAGTGTGATGCTCCTCTTGACCCCTCACGGATATGTGTTTTTTGCGGGGTTGTTTTAAGCAACAAATCCCACTATCTGTTCTGCTTTGCTGACATAACAGTTCACTTAATTCATCACTATATATTTCTCATCTTCTAATGTCATTACTTTAATAATAATAATAATAATAATAATAATAATAATAATGTGCAACTTCTGTTGCTGTCAAATAGCTACATCTCTCCTGACCAACTGAAAACTGAAATGACCAAACTTAAATGTTTGTCTGTTCTCCATAATGAGAGGCTGACATGGCTACCTGTAATATTTGGGAGACAGTAGGCCTTACCTTGCTGGGATTGAACAGATGAGAGTCCAGTGGAGGCAACGTGCCGAATGGCATATTTGCTGGGGCTTTTATAGCCTGCTGAGCAGTCATAGACAGTTAGAGGCAGCTTTACTAAAAATCCACAGTCAGCACAAGCAGAGAGGCCTCATTTAGGAGTTTAGTGGTTTAGTGGCCTGAACAATGACTATAAGCTATACAGGAGGTAGTAATGTATAGAAATGCAAGCACATGACATTTTAACAGGAAAGAATGGAAAAAGTAAATAAATAAATAAATATATATATATATATATATATATATATACATATATACAAGAATACATACATACATACATACATACATACATACATACACACATAAACACACACATTCAACAATTAAAATACAAATGTAAATAAGCACAATTTAATATAAGATGCATTATGTGACGTGCTTCAATGCAGATTTGTTTCTGCTTGTAGGATGACCATGATTACTATGGCCTATTAATTGCAATCATGATTCAGTACATTGTGATAATAATTATAATATACAATAAAAAACCTTTTTGACACATTTTTTGAAAGAAAATAATATTAATATGATTATTTCACAAATAACTGCTAACATAGTAATTTATATAACATTACTGTTAAGGAACCTCTCTGAAAAATTTAAAATCCTAAAAGAAACAACAAAATGGTGTGGCTGCACCTTTCATCGTTTAAAGAGGAATGGTGAGCATGTGACAGTCACATGTATCTGTTACAGCTGGATGACCAGAGCAAGCTGTGCCAGTTATTTTATTCATGTTTCAAACTATATTAAACCATCAGTGAGGCCTTCTATTCCACAACTATTACAATCATAAAATAACAAGAAAACACACAACAAGAATCTCAACTACTACTTTGCACCAATTCTGTCTGTGCAGGATATTAAATAGCAAATGCCCCTAGTTCACTTGATCCAGGGCCCACACCCTGGGTCTCACGCTCTGTAGCATCAGCTACAGAACGTCATCTGTTTGTGACCGGTTACAATCTCTGGCCAGAAAATACGATTTCCGAAAAACGGGACATCCTTTTCAGATGTCCCTTTTTCGAATACTTACCAATTTAGACTTTTTTTAATGAATGAGTGAGTATGCCGTTCGGCATACTTCACCCATTCACTTTCGCAATTACCGATATACCTCACTGCAGCTATTGCCGGACCAGGGACAGGTGAGTAAACTCTCTGTGCGGGGAAAGGGAGGGTTAGGGTCAGGCTGTAGGGGAGGGAGGGTTAGGGTCAGGCTGTAGGGGAGGGAGGGTTAGGGTCAGGCTGCGGCAAATGGAGGGTTAGTGTCAGGCTGCAAAGAGGGAGGGTTAAGGTCAGGCTGCAGGGGAGGGAGGGTTAAGGTCAGGCTGCGGGAGATGGTGGGTTAGGTCAGGCTGCAAGTAAGGAAGGGTTAGGGTCAGGCTGCCAGAAAAGGAGGGTTAGGGTAGTGAGAAGGGAGAGTTATGGTTAGAATTAAGAAAAGGGGTGGGGGACAATTTTTGCCTACCATGTCGCAGCACGGAGCTTTCAGTGCTCCGTGGATCGATTGTTACGCCTCACCGAGGCATATGCAATCGAAATATCAGGCAGTTACCAAAATCGGCCGATCGGACCGGAGCACCACACCCATCTGTGACAATACATTAGTAGTGTGCTGAGGCTCTGTAGATGATGTTGCCAGAAGTAGAAGTGAGGTTAGTTAGAACAGTTATCCATACTCACAGATAGTGTCTTCAGCCAACTCCCGCCGCTACTATGATACTATTATACTGTAGCAGACAGCCACAGTTCTGTAAAGTTATTGCAGTGGCTGTCAGCTGAAATAACATATTAGCTGCCGCAGGTGATTGATTATTGATAAATAAATAGTCAGATGCAGTCAGTCAGCCAGCCAGCAAATTTGCAGTAGATGCATATGCACAAGTGCCATACTGAGTAAGAGGGAGGGCCCATGGACTGCTAAGGGTAGCCCTGTGAATTCAATCTCAGTTCGTTTTTAGTTTATAGAATAAATCATCTAAATATGTTTGATAATACAACCTTTAATATAGTTTATACTTCATCCAAAGTGCTAAACAACAGACACTTGAGGCCAGATTTATTAAGGGGCAAGTAAGCTAGTGGTTATAAATCGCCAGCCATTGCAGCGAATTTCCGGTTTTACTAAGGAGTGTTTTGTGCTGAGATTTATAATTAACAGCAATGTGTGTCAATATTTGAAGCATTAATTCGCCACAATTTAGCTTTAAATTGCAGCAAATTATATTCAAAATTTGCCACACATCATGTCCCTTAGTAAAAATAATTAAGAAATAAATAATTAAAAAATTTGTATAATAAAAATTTTAAAAAAGTGTTTTTACACAAATGACACATAGATCGGCATGCTATTAACCCTTAGGATGCTGCCACATATTGTACTAGAAGAAACAGCATGCCCATGTGTTGCAGGGCATGGTGTGCCTGTTAGTACCATAAACGGCAGCATAATGTGTCCCGATCTATAGATTACTATAGTCTTCCCCTGATCCATAGATTACTATAATGTGTCCTGAACAATAGATTACTATAATGTGGCCCGATCTAACTTGTCTAATAATGTGTCTCAAAAGTTTTATAAATGTAGTGGTGTACAAAATATACCAAATATAATTTTTTTTAAACTTCAAACTTACAGTCTGCAGTCAATCTTGATTGCATAGATCGTTCCGAAGCATTTTCTTCTTGAGGCTGGATCCAGCTGTCCTTCTTCTGTGCTGCCCCTCCTCAAATGACACATAGTCATTATTGGTCCCCTATTTATACCCTCTAATGGACAGTTCTGTCAGAGGGTATAAATAGGGGACCAATAATGACTGATATCAGTCATATCAGTATCTGGTAAAACTTACACTATTACATTAACATTATTAAAAATTATATTAATGGCTGAGAAGGATGTTAAGTAACAATAGAACAGGATTTTTTACTTGGCAGCATCTATTATTATTTTAAACAAACACAAAATAACAGCACAGTGTATCATTCTAAACATTTCTACAATTTATATTACCATTTTCCAGTTTCTCTGCAAGGTGGTGCAAAGCAACAAAGAACCCAACACAATTTTCTACATGGCGGTATTATTACAATACAATTTTCTACATGGCAGCTTCTATCATTTCTTTTACATTTAACCAATAAGTCACATATGCTGACAGATGAAGGAACCAGAACATGGGGTATACTTAATAAGTGTATACTTTGTTTTAGGATTTAAATATTGAAACAACATAGCATATATATGTGATTAAATCTGTTATCTTGGCAGTTAAGCGCCATAAATAATGCTTTTCAATCCTTTGCAGAAGCAAGGACTGGTGGCCTAATTTGTGAGTTTACCACTTGGTGTCACAACTTTCACATTTGATCTCTTGGCTCGGTAACTCTGGGGTGCGCTCCTCAAGAGGTGGTAACCCGCTCTTCTCTTCATATTTATTAACTGGGAAGATATGTAGTCGGGGATCCCCATTGGCCTCCCAAGCACTGGGTTTGGAGGGAAATTAATAATCTTTTGGTATCACCTCCTTGGAGCGTATTTACTCTGTGGAAGGGCTTAAGACATTTGCACACAGGGGAGGAATTCCAGTTACATGGGGTTAATTTTTTTTCACTACCTACAGCTTTGGCATGCTCTAAATGCGCAATTTACTGGCAAGGCAATCCTCTCCCACAACTATCTGTTTCCTTAATGTCTCTATTGGTAATTGTATATACTGTGATGATCTCATATCTCTGAGGGAGAAATGGGAGTCCGATACGATACAGGGACTTTTCTTGATGAGGAGTGGTTACAGGCCGTGGCGTGTAGTAGGGCGGCGTCCTCCTCCACAAGATATCAACAAAGTCAGCTGTTCATTTTGCATACGTCTTATTTAAACCCAGTAAAAATTATTCCAGATGGGCTTATGAGGCAGTTCACAATGTCCAAAAAGGTGTGGGCATGTTTAAAGGTTTTACACTGAGATCTGGAACGGTATATGCTCTACATTCCCATTATTACCTCCATTAAATCCTAAAACATTTTTATTCTGGGTAACTCTGGTGGAGGACAGCTGTATATAGATATTTCAGTATACTAACCACACTTGGCTTGAAATTGGTATCCCTCTTTTCACAAATGGGTTGGCCTAGTCAATTCTACTTTAAATGACTAAAAATGTGTTCACACTTACGTAAGACCCTTGAACATTTCTAAAAAATTTGGACACCCTGGCTGGACTCCCCTTTCATCCTCATTTCATCAAAGGAGCAAGACTGAATTGTTGGGGTCTTTTTTCTTTTTTATAGATTGCTGTTATGATTGTTGTATTGCTCTAACTGTGGTTCCTGAATCACCCCTCAACCCCCTGGGTCTTTACAGGAGTTAGGTCTTAAATAACTAACCTCATTTATAGTGTGCATTAATACTTTTATATTGCTATACATATAGAACTGTATGTTCTTCTGGCTGGCTCCTTATTCTTGCCACTGTCTATGAACCTGATTCGGATCTCCATGCGACTTATGTATGCACGGAGATCTGTACACTGCTGGTACTCCCCTCCTTCTTACAGAATTCTAGACACTTGGGGGGTTTAGCCATGTGTAACTTCAATGCCGGTCCCTATCACAGAAGCCCTTCCAGCATGTAACAATTGGCGCGCGCATGCGCCAATGTTACCTGTCAAGGGGACTTACACACCTGATGTGTGTAAGTCCCCATCTGCATGCAATTATGAATCAGGTCCTATGTCTTTATGTTTTCCTCTTTATACCTGGCTAGTTCCATTGGGGCAGATCCAGGCCTACGTCCGCCCATGATTTTACACTTGCCCTGAGCGTAAAAGTGTCCATTAGTACTTACTGCGCATGCGCGCAGCAGAGGTCACACAACGAAACTCGGAGAGTATAGGCCTTGAGCGTACCAGCTTCATAACAACACACGAAGGGGCGTGCCTGCTATATGAAACCCGTAATTACGCTTCGAGGGAGGGGTGAGGCATTTAAATCGTACAGTATGGGCGTGCTAAGCGCCGTAACTACGCATGGAGCCCACGGACGCCCGTGGTTATGCTCAGAAAAGTTAGGGTAGGGTTTTGTTGGCGTAAGACGACATAAATAAGGACGACTGAGAGGAGTGCCTAGGGGAGTGCTTCGTAGGTGTGATGACGTAAATACGCTACGCACAAGGGTGTATTATTTGCGTAGGTCTGGATCAGGGCCATTGACACTCTGCTCCTTTTAAAGTGCTGACTATTATACTATGTATATCTCCATAAATTATTATATGTCTGGGCCGCTATCAGGGGGGGACAGCCCGCTACGTAGACGGCGTTGCACTATTACTACGCATGCGCAGTTTTGCGAATTTTCTAGGATCTTAAATATACGCTCCTAAGTGCCGTGGAAATCGTATCATTGAATCAGGCCCATGATCCCTATGACCTCATCTAGGATATGCATTTCAAATAGTTTTTAAAATCTCTCTAGCAACATCTCTCCATGATGTTTTTGCATCCTCTCCCTCAGTTCTCTGTAGTCCCCTATTTCCTGTGTTCTCTCTAGTCACCTCTACCCTGGTTCTTTTAAGTCCCCTCCTCCCCAGTTCTATCTAGCTCCCTCTACCCCCTTTTCTTTGTAGCCCCTTCAGCCTCTTTTCCTCTTTAGCCCCTTCTCAGTTCAGTTCTATCTAACTGCCAAATCCACACTCTTCTCATTAGGGGCTGGGTGGCCCATGTACAAAACCTGCACAAGGGCCCCCTCACCTCTTAAAATGCCCCTGCCCCTCTCCCCTTGTTTTGTCATCCCACATCATTTGTCTCTAAGCGCCCACATCACCCTGATCTCTCTAGCCACCTGTTCACTCTGCTTTGTCTATCCCCATATTTACATATTGTGGTTCTGAATTACCTGCATGACCAAGAGCAGACATTCTAGTCAGGCAATCACATAAGCATCACCCCCCAGCAATACAAGGTGTAAACTACCCATGTGTGGTGCATGACCTCGTGTAAACCAAAACACCTTAGAACCTTTATCACATTAAATAAAAGACAGAGACTTGCATTGGGTCAAGGAATTTTATTAAACTTTAAACTTTGAATTATGGCCAATTTAGGATCGCACTAGGATCTTATAAGCTAAGAATTGATGGGGCGGAAGGAAAAAGGTACATGAAAAAACATTTGTTGCACAAATAACAAACAATCAAAACAAGCATTGCAGCTGATCAACCTTGATGGCACATACGCTACCATTTGTAGCTCCGTGGGACCGTCTGCTGACAAACGATCCCCAAACTCCAGCCGGCAAATTCAATGGCTAAAGCGCTTACCCCGCTGGGACATATTCCACCGAGGGTATCGCTGCATAAGTGCCTTCTTCTGCAATGCAATAAACACCCGGTCTATCCCTAATATAACAACTTCCCATAACACTAGGATAGACTCCGGATGGACCTGCTTACAGCCCCATCCTACAGAAACCCAATACAAACCTGGGTGGGTACGGGTGGGAGAATCATGAAGAGAAGTGCCAGTGATTCGTCACATCCTGTCTGAGGAAAAAATTCTCCCTCCTCCCTTCAAGACCTCCCCTTTCCATGTGATGGCCCTCCACCAATCCCTGTTCAGGTGAGTCACTCAGCCTGAGGCCATGCCCACACAGTTAGTTTACCATTACTCACTTTAAATGCTTACCCCTCCGTTATCCTTCTATATAACCTTTTTGTGGGGTAGCAGAGGATCCAGACTTCTCATTTGTTTGTGTTCCGATCTGCGATTACAAATTGTAATTGCAGGTCTGCAAAATTCAGAAATCCATTCAATCTCTCTGCTAATCCTCGCCTCACATCAATGAACTTCCAATACCCATACCCTGCCTTAAGATTTCTAGACTCTTACATTTTTAATGACCTGAACGTGTGTAATTCTGGATCCTGTCCAGGGTGACCACCACTTTTTTCTGGCACTACCCTGAAGTCCAAGGCAATGTCTAGGAAGTGCCCTGGGTGCAGGAATGTCAGAGACAGTGTCCTATGTGGCTTATGTAGTTTAGATTTCTTTGTTTAATACTTTTATCATATAATATGCTGGGGAAAACTGCAATATCTTTCCAGCACTTTATGACTTCAACGCACATAAAAATGACATACCAAATAATTCCAATTTCATTCAACAGTAAAAGCTTTTTTTTAATACCACCAGAGTAAACAGAACAATGTTGAAACATTGTGTTTTTTGCATAATTGAATTACTCTGCATCATTCCCTGCAATTCTCTAAATTATTAGCATTGGAGACTCTGACAGTAGCAGTCTATCCCTGGTGTTCTCAACAGAACACTAGTGAGACACACACATAGAACATTTTTGGACATACTGGACCGTATTCACACTTAAGAGTGAGTTAGGTGTGGACAGAACCACGCCTCCCCCCAGCCCTACCCGGCTAATCTAAATTCCTCTCCCCTCCCACTTCTAACTAAACACTCCCCGAGGCGACATTAGCACGCCCATTTCTTGCTAAACTACTCCGTGCAGGCTTTAAAGACCACACGGAGGCAATCCACGTACCTACCTGGTATGTAGATTGCGTAAATGTACTACTGCACATGCGCAGTAGTTACATTCACCAAATTACGCACTTAAGAAACCGGAGCTTCTTAGGTGTGAATCAGAGCCATTATACCTAGCCTGGTACCCTCAGTTCAACTATTATAGAAAAACTAGTATAGACATCCAAGCCCACCAGTAGATACCGGTCTGTCATTATTCAGTAAAGTCATGTCTATTGAGACTGACAGATGCCACAAAGTCTGGCCGTATGTTTATAGAATGAGAGAAACTCTGAAATTGGACAGTACAGGAAAACAGAGCAACAGCCCCAAATGGTGTATGACACATCTGTGTTAGGTTCAGAAATATCTGTCAATACATTCTAGTTCATAGAATTATCAAAATGAAATATTAAATAAGAAATAGTAAATCAGCCCTGGTCAGAGCCGAATCCAGACCTCCGCATCTGCTGAACTCAGAGATCCGAACTTGACTCCATCCGTTATCCAGCTTTTCACACGTGCAAGGGGAAACCACTTCCCTCACATGCAAGGAGTTATGCACCGTGCGACAGCGCAGAAGTAATCATTTCAACCTTCCACCCTGTCATCGGAAAAGCACTTCCGCTATGGATCCAGATCCACAAGGGAAATGTGTGCGAATGTACACGTAAAATACAGACGTTTTCCGCTCCTGGTTCTAAACTGCCATGTAAGATGCAGAGATGGTTCTAGGTCAAGGGGACACAGGGATGAAAAAATTATTTGGCGAACCTTCCTCCTCCTTCTGAAATAAAACATCCCATTAATAATGATAATAATAATAATAATAATAATAATAATAATAATAATAATAGGTATAATGGTATAGAACATTTAATGATTTGCAGCTATTACCTGTTTTATTTTATTTGTCATTATTGTTAGAAGAGAGTTAAGTTTAGACTGTGGGATGCAGATGGTTAAGGTTAAGATTAGGCTGCAGAATGAGGATTGTTAGGCTTAAGGGAGGGTTAAAGTTAGGCTGTGGAGAGGGGAGGGTTAAGGTTAGGGAAAAAGGAAGGGTAAATGTTAGGGGTTGCAGGAAGTGGATGGTTAGGGTTAGGATCAAACAAACTTACCTGTTGACGAATGACAGACCAACAAAGCGGCGAACAACACCCCCATACTACATCAAACACACAGGGCACCCCATAATACATTTTTACTACATCACACCCATAGTGCACTCCATAATATATTTTCTTTATCTGACACACACACACACACACACACACAATGCACCGCATAATACAATACATTCTCTCTGACACACACATACAAACACAAGTGAATTGGACCTGTGATGCAAGCAGTGCTGCAGGGACAAGAAACACTGACTGCTCCCCCTGGTCACATTCATACCCTCCAACTGTGCCTATTTGGCTGGTTGAAAATGCTGGAGATTAGCCTGCTCCCTGGAGCATTGCCCACATTTTGGAAGTCTCCCAGACATTCCAGGAGAGTTGGTAACTATGCTTTATGCTGGTTTATGTGGGCAAGAAATACACTAACAATTTTTACTATTAATTATACCAATTTTTTTTTTCATAGTATATTTGGGTTATATGATTTTGTTATTTTGCTGCTTATTAGTTCTCATTATCGTTTTCAGTTCCTAGGATTTCTGTTTTGCTATTTCCTCTTCATGTTTTGCTGTTTCCTCTATTTTATATCTTACAACATATTTCTTGGTTTACATTTTCTCATACTCATTTAAATTGCTCCATCTTCTACTTTGATTCTTATAATGGCAGTTTTGACAAGGCAGGACAGGCAACCCCTAATGACGATTGACATGTGACAGTATAATAGATCCTGAGCTAAGTCTTTGTCAGGATGAAATTGCTTCTAACCTTGCATATTTTTACACAACCTCTCAGTTCTCAGTGCTGATAAACAGGTGAACAACGCAAAAAACACAGAACAACACAAATGAACTAAACCAAACCAGCTCAATTAGACATTTGCTTTTATTGTCTAACATGCATGTAAATGAATTAAGTGGATTGCTGATTGGTATTTTATAGGATAGCTAGTATAAAACGTATAGACCTGAATGAATGAAATATCCTAAAAATTGTGCTCTGCAGGCTTTACTTATGAAATTCCTAGCTGCTACTCTAGCAGATGTAATCAGGCACATGTTTAGATTGCAGGGACCAGATGACACCATGCAGGAATATATTACTGCCAGCTGCCTAATGTGATCAAGAATCCAGAAATAACTTCTTTGGTTGACTACAATAGGCAGAGTAAGTTCAAAGCTTCCAAAGCAATCAACTACAGATGACACGACATTACTTTAGACCATGGCAAAAACATTGTGATTTTTTTATTATTAAATATCTAGCTTTTTCACTGACATCTTCAGCTAGTTATATACCCAACATTTACAATATAATGTTCCCAGTGATCATTTACGTCTTTTTTTTCTATAGTAATATTTGACATTTTCCTTCCAATGGCTAAAACTAACAGCTACATGCTGATTTTTGAAAAGTGAATATGGAATGTGTCTAAAAGCGCTAAGTAAAAAGTACAGTGTTGGTAAAAATCTAAAAGTGAACAAAAAACTGTGTGATAGCAAGTGGGGGAGGGGGGGTTTCACCGAGGGGAGAGGGTTTGGGGAGTCAGAGGAATCTTCTTCCAATACGTACTAGATGTAGTACACCTCAACAAGATGACCACAGGGAGAAAAGAGATAAGAAACAAGTTTTAATATATATTCATGGACATAACAGTATCTAAAATAAAAGCCAGCTGTACCACAAAGGCCCCCCTTAGCGCTATATCAGTGCCTGCATTTTTCTTGTTCAAATGCTGATTTTTGTCTATGGGGCCAATCCAGAGGTGAAAGCTGGCAGATCGCAGTGTGAATTTGTGCTGCACCTGCACAGAAACGATGCACATGCAATCGTACCCGATTCAGAGCACAACTCACACTGTGCTGTTTGCATTCTGCAGGGCGTGTAGTCAATGTACAGTAAGGACGTACCCAAGTGCATCTGACCCAGATGACGTATTTTGAACCCTTGCGTTCCAATTTCATTTAAAGGGAATACAAAAGTTATACAATTACAGATTAAGCATTGTGTAGGTATAAAATATTTTAAATATACATTTAAATTATTTAAACTTGCATTCCGTGTTACTCTGAATCATCCACTGTAAATAAATATAGAATATGCCCCACATTAACATGCCCCGTTGTTTACTGAGGCCCTAATATGTTCATTTCTACCTACAACGAATCCGTAAAATCTATGCAAAAGATTATTTTCAGCCCATGTCATAACATTATATACTGTTCTGTATTTATGATCAGCCATCTGTCAGTGTTTATGGCATCTGGATTATAATTGTCTACCAAAAACTTATGTTACTTATAAATTGATTGCCATTTTGTTCTATTCCAATTTGTTTGTTTCAGTTTGTGAGATATATGAGCTCTGTAGGACCAAACCTGTTACTGTGAATGGCATTCTGCAAACTGATTTGGTTCTACCGTAGGAGCCCTGTATTAACTGTACCGCACCACGTGACCGCCGGCAGAATGAAGAGAAAAGGGAGAAGACGTCAATTGTAAGTAACTATAGAGGCTGGAAATAAGGGGCAGAAAATGGTGGCTGGACATACCAGGCAGACAATGGAGGCTGGACATATAAAGGGACAGACAATGGAGGCTGGACAATTAAAGGGGCAGACAATGGAGGCTGGACATTTAAAGGGACACACAATGGAGGCTGGACATAAGGGGCAGAAAATGGAGGCTGGACATAAGGGGCAGACAATGGAGGCTGAACATTAAAAAGGGCAGTCATTGAGGCTGGACATTAAAAGGGGCAAAAAATGGGGACTGGACATTACAAGGGGAAGACATGGAGGCTAGACAAATAATAAAGAGGCAGAGAAGAAAGCTGGACATTATACGGGGCACACATGGAGGCTGGACAAATAATAAAGAGGCAGACATGGAGGCTGGACATTACAAGGGGCAGACATGGAGGCTGGACATTACAAGGGGCAGATGTGGAGGCTGGACATTACAAGGGACAGACGTGGAGGCTGGACATTACAAGGGGCAGACGTGGAGGCTGGACTTTACAAGGGGCAGACGTGCAGGCTGGACATTACATGGGGCAGACATGGAGGATGGACATTAAAAGGGGCAGACGTGGGGGCTGGACATTACAAGGGGCAGACGTGGAGGCTGGACATTACAAGGGGCAGACGTGCAGACTGGACATTACAAGGGGCAGACGTGGGGGCTGGACATTACAAGGGGCAGACTTGTCAAATAAAAGGGGCAGGCACTAGACCCGCTGGTCTGGGTGGTGTAAGACACACCCACTTTCCCAGACACGCCCACTGGGTGGTACCATACACACACCCTTTACCAGGCTACAAAATTTTGTCCCTCTTTCGAATTCTCAAATGTTGGGAGGTATGCAAATGACACACGAGCAATAGCAGCACCAGTTACCGGCTCCAGGCTTTAATCAATCCACCATCTAACTTCGGGTCTGTGGTTACTTGTGTCCAAGGCAAGAAACCTCTATGCGTATCATCCCTGTGGGACTTTGTCAGGAGGTGTGGTCAAAGAAATCTTATGTGATGTATTTATGGGCTGTTCACTAATTAAGCAAACAGTGCACATTTGTGGTTCTATAGAGATCAAATCCCTTTGGGCTAATTCTCACTACATATAGGACCGGATTCACAACTAAGTTTTTTTTTACTTACATGCCTATTTCTAAGTGCAGAGCTAATGTGCACGCATAGTAAATATTTGACGCTATCTATGTAGCGTTTAGTTATGTAGATTGCTTACACGCAGTCTTTAAAGACCACATGTAAGCAATCTATGTAATGAAACGCTACGTAGATAGCGTAAAATATTTAATACCCGTGCACATTAGCTCTGCACTTAAAAATAGGCACGTAAGTAAAAAAAAACTTAGTTGTGAATTCGGTCCATAGACATTAAGGGCCAGATTTACTAAGCTGCGGATTTGGAAAAGTGGAGATGTTGCCCATAGCAACCAATCTGATCTAAGCTGACATTCTCTAGTATGTAAAAAGAAAGTGAGAGATAGAATCTGATTGGTGGCTATGGGCAACATCTCCACTTTTCCAAACTTGCAGCTCAGTAAATCTGGCCCTAAGGGCCAAATTTACTAAGCACATATAAGTCTAACTTAGACACATAGGGGTAGATCCAGACTATGTCCTAGTTCCGTTTGTTAGCATAGCGTATTTACGCTATCATAAGTACCAGGCACTCCCATTGGATGGACGTACTTTGTCTGATTATCGTCTACCAAACCCTACCTTAACTTTTCCAAGCATAACCATGCACATACGTTTTGTTCTGATGGACATAACTGCCTAACCCAGTCCATAATGTATGACTTAAATGCCTCCCTCCGCCTCCGCGTAGTTGGAATGTTAATACGGCTAGCGTATTTTAGAAACGCCCCTTTGTACGTAATTACGAATGTTACGGTCGTCCTGAGTTACGTGTCGTAACATCTGCCGTGCACATGCGCAGTAAATACTAATGAGCGAATTTACATCAGCGGCTAGCATAAAATCGCTAGTGTACGTAAGTCTGGATCTGACCCATACTGTTTAATGTAACAATCTACAAACTCCAATATTTTGGAGGTGACAGACCCAGTCCCTGAGACGATAGGTCGTTCTGGGGGATTGAGCCTGTCCTTGTGTAGTTTTGGTAGGTGATAGAAAGTGGCTATCCGAGGGGTAACATTCATCAAATAGGTGAATACATTTTTTTCTTAACAGCTTCTTCCAACAAACATCTTAATTCTTTCACAAACTCTGTTGTTGGATCTGATTTAAATTCCACATAAAATTGGGTACCACCTAATAATTTATAGGCCTCTTTTACATCATTCTCCCTATCCATGATAGCAATCCCCCCACCTTTATCATCCTGCTTTATCACCAATTGTTTATTTTCCATAAGGGTTTTTAATGCTTTCTTTTCATCTTGTTTAAGGTTAGAGGTATAGGGCGACTTATTAAACTCAAATTTCTTGAAATCTTTTTTGACTACCGAATATACTCGAGTGTAAGCCGACCCGAATATAAGCCGAGGCACCTAATTTTACCACAAAAAACTGAGAAAACTTATTGACTCGAGTATAAGCCTAGGGTGGGAAATGCAGCAGCTACTAGTAAATTTCAAAATAAAAATAGATACCAATAAAATTACATTAATTGAGGTGGTGATATCAGCAATCATCGGACCACCCACAGAGACTCTCCAGAACCCCCCATCATGTGTATCCAGCACCCAGTATCCCCCGTGATGTGTATCCAGCACCTATTATCCCCCATCATGTGTATCCAAAAATGTGCTAAAAAACTCGGCTTATACACAAGTATATACGGTAATTCAGAAAACAAATTGATGTGACTCCCCCTCGATTCAACAGGATAAAACTTAGATTTTTCTTTTAAACCTGTAACATTGGGGACCTCTATCTGGTCTAAGGCTTTTTACATATCTTTTTTCTCTTTTTATTTTTTAAATGTCTTTTTAAAGTCAGATTCCTGGCATATTTATGCAGGTCTATCATTAGATCAAAATAATTTGAAGGGCAAGTCAGAGCAAAGGTTAAGCTTTTCTGAAGTAAGTTTAATTTAGATGCACTTAAAACAGTCTTAGACAGGATGAATATGCCTCGCCTTAATTCTGACACACTCTCTTTCCTACTCTAATTTCCTTTTCCTCCTCTTTTCCCTCTTCTGTTATTGTCCGTTTTTTACATTTACGGTTTAAATGTATTAATTGTAAGGAAGATTTTTATATTATTTTATTGTGATTCTAATGCTATTTATTTGTTTGTGTTTCTTGCAACTGTATACAAGTTTGTTTTTGATTCAAATATAAGACACTTAGGACCTTATTCACAGTTAAGAAGGCTTAAGGTTTCTAATTATACGCAACTAGTAGCAAGGAGACTCCCCTGACATGCCCCCGCTTTTCAGCTTCTTAACCAACTTAAGAATGCCAAAGGGCTACCATAACTTTAGGTTCCTTATTGTGTGTGCAGAACGTTAAGAACGTTTCTGCCTAACTGTGCCCAGATTGCCTCATTTAAATGCCTCCCTCCACCCAATCTTCTTATCTTCGTTCTTAAGCTTTCCCGGCATGCTCCTTCCTTCTTAAGTCACTACGAACCTAGAAGAAATAGGTTCATAACGGTGATTCATAGCCGCCCATTCATTAGTCCTAAGTAAATTGCATATATTAAGGTCCTACACATGCGCAGTATATCCCTTCTAATATACGCATCTAAAAAGCGAGAAAAGTGAGAATTAGCCCAAAGGGATTTGATCTCTATAGAACTGCAAATGTGCACCATTTGCTTAATTAATTAGTAAATAGCCCATAAAAACTTCACATGGGATGTCTTTGATCACACCTCCAGACGAAATCCCACAGGGATGAAACGCGTAGAGGTTTCTTGCCTTGGACACATGTAACCACAGAGCCAGAATTAGATGATGAATTAGATTGAAGCCTGGAGCCAGTAACTGGTGCTGCTATTGCTCATGTGTCATTTGTCTTATGCTGTGTTCCCCTACTCTCGGAGTAAGAGTATTTTATGGTACACTGAATATATTTGAGAGTATATTGTACTATATATATATATTTTTATTTATTTATTTATTTATACTGTGCGGATCCCTAAGTGAAATCTATTACTTTCATCACAGGGTTAAATTAATAATCCATCATTTGACTGGTTTTGCTACTTGCCAATATGCCCAGCAGTTTCCAAAATGATAAGAACATTTGGGCAGATCCAGAACAATGTTTCCGTGCATGTTCACGCCTGGCGAAGATGTAAAAACGCGATTTGGTATGTACTGAGCATGGGCACGAGAGATGATACGCTACATAACGTAACTCTGAGCGTAAGGGCCTTTCACGTATCAGTTGCGTAAATACATTCGAGGGGGCTTGCCAGCCTTACGACAACCAAAATTATGCTTCAAAAGCGGGTTTTGGCATTTAAATAGTACAGTATAGGCGTGCTTAGCAGCGTAACTACGTGGCTGGTACATATGTTCAGAGTTACATGGCGTAACATCTGCCGTGCGCATGCGCAGTAAATACTTATGGGCGAATTTACGTCAATGGCTAGCGTAAAATCGCTCACGTACATAGTTCTGGATCTGGCCCATTGACATTACCGTTTCTCCACAGTTACTCCACTCTGTCTGTTTTACTGTTCTTCGCTCTGTCCTCTCTGCACTGTCTCAGTTCCCCTGCTCTGCGTTCTGTTCTACACTTCCTATGCTCCTCCACTCTGCCTGTGTGCTGCTCTCTGCTTTCTCCTCTGCTCTTTCTGTCTCCTGCTTCCCAATCATTCCACTTTGTCTGTATTCTGCTCTGTCCCTTGTCTGTAGCCTACTATCTGCTCTGTCCCATGTCTTTGTCCTGATCTCTGCTTTCTCCTCTGCTCTGTCTGTGTCCTGCTAATTGCTCTCTCCTCTGCTCTGTCTATTGTGTCCTGCTCTACATTGCCTCCACTCTGTCTGTAACCTGCTCAGTCCTGAGTTTGTATCCTACTCTCAGCACTTTTAATGGCCCTGTCTGTGTCCTACTCGTTGCTCTTTCACTCTGTCTGTGTCATGCTCTGATCCCTCCATGTTGTCTCTGCTCTGCCATGTGTCACATGTCTTGCTCCTCTGCTGTGTCCTGCTCCATCCTCCACTCACCAATAAGTCACAGGAAAGTAGTGAGTTACTTTTTAGCGGTTTGGGTTACAGTTAAGAATAGGGTTAAGCTTTGGGATAGTGTTATGTATGAGGTTAGGGATAGGTTTAGGCTTAGGATCAGGATTGTTGCAATGTCAAACACAGTATGCATTAACAGTACAATATTCAATCCATTAGTTGTCTACATAGTGAGACTGTCGATATTTACATTTCAAACCTGTCCACTATTTAGTTCTATCAGATAAACTGTCGACCTTATAGCCTATGGCATTCAGTATCACACCTGGCAATAAACCATAGTTTATACAAAGACATAAATCTGCGTATGAAGCCTCCAAGCTAGGTTTTGTAAACAACTTGTCTGTGGGAAAGATCACATTAATACATTGTTTTCCTAATGCATGATTAGGTCATATCCATGAAAGCTAAGATTACATACTTTAGATTAAAGCTATAAATAGGAGGCCAGTAAAACCTTGGAAGACTATTTGCATGATGTTCTGTGGAGGACCAAATGTAATGTTATTGAGCGTAATTGCTAGGAATTTAGGAACTATTATTGTAGATCTATTAATTAACTCCAAAACAGCTTTACAAGTGATGCAATGTAGAAGCTAATAGTGTTATATATTTCTTCAGAGAAGGAATGAAAAAAACTATGGGTATAACAAGAGGCCTATATTTATCATTGTGTCGATTATGGAGAAGTTCCTTCCTCCATTTGATGTGGTGGGCAGCTATTACCACAAAACCAACATAATCATAATAACCACATTCTTACAGGTCTCGTGAACTGAGATACGATAAACTACAGGTTAAAAAGTTATTGTTGGAAGTAAGTATGTCACAGTCAGACAGAATACAGAGAAATAAAACATTTTGTGGTTGCTTCTGATTAAGTGGTTATAGGGCCCGGAAGAAAGAGGGGTCTGACTCAGCTGCCCACCTTGTGTCATGTATCACTGGAACTTTCCAACTACTAGTTAGCACAGCCGCACTATTGGAAGTGGAGTCTAGGCTGGTATTGGTTTTCACCAGAGATTTAGATGGTAGATGTGAACTTAGCTGCATATACAAGTCAGGTCTGACACCCATTTGCAGCCACTAGCATGGTGAATGTGGCAATCATGGATGTGAAAAGACAGGAGACCAATGTAAAGTAAATGCCAGTGCAGATAGCAGGACTAAACTGCAATGTAAAGACCAAAGACCAAAAGGGAGATCCGAGGACAAAGACAAAATCAGAACTAACATATGCAGAAACACTGGAGACAGGTACAAGACAGGCACTGAAGCAGAGCATAGAGTTAGACTAATAGGGAGCACACAGGTAGCTCCATCAAGCAATCAATTAGACCAGTGTTTCCCATCCATGGTCCTCAGTGCATGTTTTCCAGGTTTCCTTGCTTGAGCACAGGTGTGTTCATTACAGACTGAAATATTTTTTAAGCTCCACAGGTGGCACTCTTTATATCACAATTCTGTGAGGAGACCTGGAAAATATGGGCTGATAGCGGTCCCTGAGGACCGGACCTGGAAAACACTGAGCTAGATCACTCCTAACAGAGTTACTGCAAAGTATTACGGAAACCTTCGATGATAGGTAAAGATAGACCGGAGATAATGTTTGACAGCCTGCACCTACAGAGCATAGATCAGCCAGGAGCGTCAGGTTCCTTATGTACACCACTCAGCACTTTATAAATGACTCTCACAGCAGTGGACAACTTACCTCTACAGGCAGTGTGGAATAAGAGCCATGGCCAACAGAGGGCAACGCTAAGCGTGTCTGTCCATGTGCAAAACAGTCTGCATCCTTTGCTTCTGGTGAGAGCACTGCAGATGGGGAGTCCTGGCGTAAGCCACCCTTCATCCAGACGTCTGCCGGTACAACTCCTATGGAGCACGACTGTGTATACTTCTGCAACTGTTGTAATTCATTGTATGTAACAGTGTCAGAAAAATTTCAGTGATAAAAAACAGTGTTTATATATTCCAAATGTGAATAAAATTAAATAAAACTAAAGGAGCCAGTTAATTTATGGAAAGAGGAGTGCCTCTATACATGACAGCACAGGGGAAATTAATTGCTTAATGCTGTTTCTCCTCTGCCTGATCAATGCAATGTGTATGTGCTGTTTTTTCTCCATCTGCACACATTTCACAGAATACAAATGAAAAAAAATAATATATAACTTCAAAGTTCCTGGGTCTAAATTTTATATCAACACAGACAAATATAAGTATTTATACTGTATATGGGGTAGATCCAGAACTAAGTATGCTAGCGTATTTAGGCTAGCCAGTGACGTAAAAATGCTACTTTGTATGTACTGCGCATGCGCGAGCCAGATGTTACGCCATGTAACTCTGAATGTACGTACCAGCCTACTATCAGCAGCTTAAATACGAATGAAGGGACGTGCCAGGCATACGACACTTGTATTTACTCTTCGGATGTGGGGGGAAGCATTTAAATCCAACAGTCTTAGGCAGTTACGTACATGCTACCTGTACATATGTCAGTAGTTACGCTGTGTAAAGTTAAGGTAGGGTTTGGCAAGCGTAAAACGGCTAAAGTATGTGCGGCCGAGGGGAGTGCCCAGGGGAGTGCATAGTAAATACACTAGCGGAAACACGCTACGTCTTGAAAAGTAATGGAAACATAGCTCTGGATTTGGCCCTATGACTGTAATACCCAAAAAACATGTAAATAAAAAAAACTATTAAAACAATTCATATTTAAAATAAATAAATAACATGTCAGAACGTGCCATTGTCATCCTCATTATTCTACTGCGGGTAGTTTCTCTTTTACCTGCATCACATCTGAGGCTAAACGCCAATAAGAGGATAAAAGGACAGGGCTGTTTTGTAGCACTACCTTCTTTATTTTTATTAACAGGAAATGAGACAAGTTGGTCATATAACAGATACACTTATTTAGCATTTTAATAAAGAATAAAAAATATCCAAATTTTCTAGATCTTATTATATGTCTGTTAGACAAATCTAAAACAAAGGGATATCCGTGCTATTTGACAGTGAAACATATCCTGCTATAATAATGATAGCTGACTTACATATGTAACACACGTAAGTCAACTTTGTAAAGGTACTGCGCATATGCAATACCTATACACAATGCTGTGTTCAGTGCAGAAAAGTAGCCTCCACAAGAAGAGTCAGGTCACCCACCATGCATAGGAGGTATTTGAGTGGCATTCCAAAGCCCTTACATATGATCTACCATTCCGCAGGTGCCCTTCCACATGCATATATAAGGTGTGGTTCTGCATGCAGAAGGACCACATGTGCGAGGGGAGTACAGGGCTGTGCACTCCCTTTGCACGTAAAGTCTGGATCGCAAACTTTTGTAGAGGATAATGTACAGAACCTGCTATTACTACTGGATTAGGGCCATACACTTGATATCTTTGTTATGAGTATGGCACACCAGGGCACAAAGTCTAACTAGAAGCCTTGTTCACTAGAGCCCTTAATAGTAGGGTCTAACTTGGCTGCATGCTCCTAGCAGGTTGCGGCAATAACCCCAATGATAACCCTCAATGGTTTCCTAATCTAACAAGCCCCAAAATCTGCATAGAACCCAGAGAACTAGAGAGCTGAGTGCACAGAATGGATGTTTCAGAAGAGAACAGCATAAAGAGGACAGCGTGGATAGTCCAGGGGACATCTTATCACTAAGAATCAGAGCTGACAGAATACACAGCTGAGGACAGAGGAAAAGATTAGGACTAAGCATAAGTAGATGGAAAACCCAAAACCTGACGTGGCTTCAGTTTAGGAACCACGTGGGATACCACAGTACTAATGACAAGGGTGAATACAGACAAGCTGCACTCACCTCCCACATTTTTACCAGAGAAAATGGGGAAAGCACATGTTAAAAGGGAAGGAGGAGAGTCAAGGCAAGGGAGGGTTGGAGGTTGCAGGAGAGAACAGGTGAGATCCAAACAGTCACAACAAAAATCAGAAAGCAAACTAGAATCACACAGTTTATATAGAAATGGTAACAAGACTTTCTCCCTGCGCTCTAGAAGTGTCGCCAGGAACCACACAGCAGACCGAACCACCTCCGATCAAAAGGGCAATATGTTTAAAAGAAGATTGTAGTCCCCAATAGATTAACCAAAAATGTCAAACAAGGCGCTTGCTTCTCATGCAGGAACAGGTGCACCTTGATAAAGGCTGTGGAATACAGCTGAAACGCGTCGTAGGTTACTAGGGGAGCTGTTCTTTTATGTGTCCGGTTTACTTGGTCTGACCGACGGGACTCCACGTCTCCTGTATCTAGCCGAGGTCTGAAATAGCGCTAATATACACCACGATCCTTGGCAATACAGGGCTGGCGATAGAAAAATATTAAAAAGTGTTAAGAAGGAGTGAATTGCTAACAGCTGTTCCTGCATGAGAAGCAAGCGCCTTGTTTGACTTTTTTTGTTAATCTATTGGGGACTACAATCTTCTTTTAAACAAGAATCACACAGTAACAGAGCAGGCAAGATGCAGGAACCCAAAGTTATGACCAGCAGCATGGTCTCACATTCCTCCAGGCTGATTGGACAGTAGTGGCTATGGACAGAGATAGGAGGTGGGTAACCAATGTAAGCAATTACAAACCACAGCAATGTTCACTAAATATTAAATATTAAACCAGTGCTAGTGCACAAATATGCTTAAAGAAAATGACCTACATGACAATGTAGAAGATAAAGGAGAGAATTTTTACTGCTATCGGGCCCATTTCTGACCATAATTTGTCTCTCAATACTCTCAATACTTCCAGTAGAAAAAGAAAACAGAAAAGAGTTGTTTAAATATTCTTGTTTAAATACATTGGTTTAACACTTGAAGTATTTCTGCAGTGACTCAGTGATTATTTTTCTATTGATTGTTATTTGAAGGAGAAATCTGTGAGTAATGCATGTAAGAGAGTTTCAGTGGCACACAAACACGTAACACAGCCTATTATGGGAACACATGTATATCTGGTGTTGTGTCTCTATGTGGAGATATGGCTGCTAAGGAAAAGGATCAAATGGATAAATGTCTTTTTAAATCCTTATCTTTTTAAGACAATGGGGTAGATCCAGAACTACGTTTGCCGTACGTTTATTCGCGTAGTGTATTTTCATTCGCGTACATTCGTTACACTCCCCTCGGCACACCCCTTGCACGGACGTATTTTGTCAAGATACGCTTTCCAAACCCTACCTTAACTTTTTCCAACGTAACCGCAGTCATACGCACACGTACGTTTGGGCTAGACAAATTTACGCAGCTAAGCACGCCCATACTGTACACTTTAAATTCAACCCCCCGCCTACTTCACGTATTTCACACGTATTTTGTTGTAACGTAAAATTGGCACGCCCACACGTAAGTATTTACGTGACACATACGTGAATGGCCCATACGTTCACAATTATGCTATGTAAATGTATTTTCTATGGTGCGCATGCGCAGTGCATACAAAACAGCGGTTTTACGCCTCTGCCATGTGTAAATTCGCACCGAAGCATTGTTCTGGATCAGGCCCAATGTTTTTATCCCATAGATAATGTACATAAAAAAGGAATTAGCTAAAAACTCAACCAGCACCTCTCTTTGGTCAGTGGTTAACTAAGGACAAGCATGGGTGATTACAGGGCCTTATTAACAATGGGGCTGATGGGACTACAGTCCCAGGCCTCCATCTGAATATAGGCCACCACACACTGCAGTGCATAAGGATGAATGTCAGGAACTGACATCCTCCTCCAAAGCATACTATATACCGTGTGGCCTTGATATTTTTCAGCCCCAGGCCCACATAGCCCTCAATCCGGCCCTCTGGTGAGTATAATGCAGGCACTGCATTGTATACTGCTATTGCTATTAGAAGTGTACCTTCAAAATAATACTACTATTTTAATGTGTGAAAGAAGAAACTTATGAATCACCTTAAAAAATATTAAAAACAGTACTTGTTCCAACCAATTTTTTTTATTTTCAAATCTACATTATAAACGTTCTGCTTTCACAGAGAACGGTAATGGACGTCTTACATGTCTTGGCAGCAGGGCCGTATTATCCACAAGGCAACCTAGGAACACGCCTAGGGCCTGGCGAGCCCCAGGGGCCCAGGTTCTTACACTCTTAAGCACCTTACAGCCTTTAGGACATGCAGGATCCCTTGGGGGGCCCCAAACCAGCATTTTGCTTAGGGCCCCATGAGTTTTAAATCCATCTCTGCTTGGCAGTCAGATAGTACGACCATATTATCCGTATTGTCATTTTACATACTGCATGTATTTTTTTTAAACATTGCCATCATATTAAGTAGCTCTTTACAATTTTAAACAGTCCTCCACATCAACCTCTGCCACATTACAGTCTAAGGACAATATTCAAACCTAAGATGCTCCAGTGTCATAAGTGTCATAAGGTAGAGGGACAGGATGGGTGAGATAGGTGCGGATCTCTCTGCGCCTAACTCACTCTTAAGCATGAATACGGTCCTAGTTCCCTAACACACACTCACAGGCTAGGGGTAATTTTAGTTTTATGTAGGGTATATTGTGGGTTTGGGATTAGCATTTGTGTGTAATGTCTAGACCCCTAATACATGTCTCACAACTGGTCTGATTCCAGGGGTACATTTCTGATTTCACTTTACTGTCCCGACTGCCTTCCAGTGTGTCCTGATAAGTGGGGCAGGGCAGGAGCAGAGCTTGGGTGGGACGGGGGTGGAGCTTATTTGTCTCGTTTTTGGGCTCCAAAATGTTGGGAGGTATGTTACTATGCCCCACATATATTACACGCATCAGAAACCCCCCTTTCAAAATCCTGCATTTGCCACTGCCCACCTTGGGACAACTGACCTGACCAATGCTGAAGTTATGTAGCCTTTAAAGATGAATTTAGAAAGTTATGAAGTGCTTTTACACAGGTGGAAAACTCTGATGATCAAGAGCTGGGAGCAACAGCTAAAAAAAAAGGAGCAAATTTGCATGTAGCGAAACCATGTTGAACTGCAGAAGAAGGTAAATTTCAAATGTAGCTCTTGTCGTATAATATACTTATCATAATGTAAATTCTTTCTATGGATACAGTTAATGTAAACTCTAATACATGCAGCCATAACCGACATCTCTGCTGACCTTGTGGTAAATCATGTTATGTCTCACTGAAACATTTATACACTTAATCATACTCCCGTGTTACAGCATTGATTGTGCATATTGTGCTCTGGGATTGAAAAATCCACTTATGATTTTTATATATTTCCTCTATGGGACATATGATTAGATCACACAGATTCTCTTTGCCTGAATGTCCCAGCTAATGGTAACCAAACAGGTTTACTAATGACTGTGCTCAGTACACTGCACACAAGTTAAAGAGATTACAGCATCATAGTTCACCACAAACACACATTTAGGGAAAGAATGTCCTGATAATGAACAATGGACAAAATGATCTGTAAGAATAACCTTAATGCTTGTTGTGTGCCTGGGGCAGAAGAAATGCTCAACAGTGCTTCAAAGTATATCATAGTAACAAAGATTTCTTTTTATTTGATCTATTTTCAAACCTGCAAAGAACTAGCATTTCCAGGGCAGTAAGGATATTGCAAGTTCAATCAATAAACATATGGTGAAACACAATACATTTTCATGCAATTAATTCTTATGGATAAACAAGGATGCTGGGGCGTATTCAGAGATCCATTTTTTTGATGTATGCAATTATACGCACGACCGGAGCAAGGCAACATCCACCAACAACCCCGACACTCCCCTCTCCCTGACGTGCGGTCAGGGACTTATGAGTCCCTAGACCACTCTGTTCTTTCCATGTGCACTTATATGAGTATATGTGCTCTGTCCATGCGATTCTTGATAACCGCACCTCAATGCGTTCATTTAAATGCCCCCCCCCACCCACTTTTATGTAAATTTTCCTGTGCGTCGGATTTCCGTGCGTATGTCCCCAAGTGCGTCCGTTACGTGCGTATAGTCAACGTAAACTACGTACATAAAGTTACTACGCATGCACAGTGGATCCGATCCTAAAAATACGCACGGAACGCCCCTCGAAAACGGATCTCTAAATACAGCCCAATATAAGGAATTCCAGACATAAGTTTTCTCAAATTCTTCACAGCAGAGTAGAGTTATTGGTTAATGTGGAAAAATGAAGCTGGCAGCCCGCTAGAACAATTATTGGGCCAATCAGTGAATTCTACCCGCACACTAGACAATTACCTCACCTTTGTCCATGGTATGGACTCTTTAGGCCAGATTTACTAAACTGTAAAAGTGGAGATGTTGCCCATAACAACCAATCCGATTCTAGCTCTCACTTTCCTATTACGTAATTGAGAATGTTAGCTAAAATCTCCACTTTTCATTTTCTGGCCCCTTAAGTGGAATGGAAATTGCAGGTCATGCTGTTTTAACATTTGCAATTGGGACAATTTGCCATTGCTGACAAATAATAAATCAATAGAAGAATCACTGTCATCTGTCAATATATTTTGCTGTCATGTCTGTTTTCCACATTCATATGCATTTTAATTTCACATGTGGTTTCCAGGAATTCTGCTTGCACACATTGGACTGGATCCAGATCCCCGCACACTTTACGTACGATCTGCGTCTGTCCGAACGTGGAGCGATAACTGGTGGTCCCCGCCCCTTAATTTGCATGCCTATCCCCGCCTAAATGAAGGATCAGTCCCTTCGGAGTTCCATACATTAGAAGGTATACTTTTGTACCATCTGGCGCATGCATGCACTGATTTACTTGTCAGGGGACTTACGCAAATTTCGTGTATAAGTCACCTGACTTTATTAGTTCTGGATGTGGCCCATTATCTGGGGTATACAAGGAGGAAGAAATCTTGCTTGTTGACATGGTAAATTACAGTCAAATCTTCATCTCATTCAGGATGTTTAAGTCCTAAAATAATGTACAATAGAGTCAGCATCTTGTGAAATCCATCTTGCATCTTGTCCAGTTCTTTTTAGATACAAGTTTATTTGCCTTTTGTAAGTACAATCATTAGATAGATTTCCTCTAAACCTACCACCCTCTAGTTTAAACAAATGTTCTTATAGTCTTCTATATTTCTTCCCTGTACCTTGATACACCCTTTGATATATTTGAACACTGCTATCACATGTACACTGCTATAACACTGAACACAGTATTCCAGGTGAGGCTGTACCAATAACTTTGCATTACTACAGTCATTGCATATAAGGTATAAGGAGGTCACTGTATCTGTTCTCTGGAGAGGACAGCTAGAGGAGAAGCCATCATTGCCAAGGGAGATGGGCACAGAGTGAACACTGTTAGGGGTTATGTAATCCTATGAATTAAGAACATTACTGTGTGTCATCATCATGTGATAAGGGGCATTGCTGTGCTCTATGCAAAAAAGTATGTGAGTAACACTGACAAAAGTAACACTGCTGCTAGCTCTTCCATAACGTTGTCATTCTCCGCTACGAATGTCCCATTTCCGAAATAGGGATATCCGAAAATTTCTTTTCGGATGTCCCTATTTCGAATGGTTACGCTTTTCTACTTTTTTTTTTTTTGAATGGGTGAGTATGCCGTTCGGCTTCAGGGGAGGGAGGGAGGGTTAGGGTCAGGCTGAAGGAGATGGTGGGTTAGGGTCAGGCTGCCAGGAAGGAGGGTCAGGGTTAGGGTAGTGAGAGGGGAGGATTAGGGTAAGAATTAGGGAAAGGAGTGGGGGACTTTTTTTAATACTTTTCGGAGCACCAAAAGCTCGGTGCTCCGTGGTTCGATTGCAATGCCTCCTCAAGACATATGCAATCGAAATCCCAGCCAGTTGTGAACTGGAATCAGGTTTTTGGAAAATGGGACTTTCGGACCAGGGCCCACACCCCTTCTATAAGGAAGGTATTCAGTTACCCACAAAGAAGTGCACAGAATCATATTACAGTAGCAGGTCTAAGCAGATATATGCTTTCATCACTATAACAAACAAATGCACATCCCTAGGTAAATACCACTGTGAATCCCTCTGACTCCCATATAGCAATGGTGTTAGCATTTTACTTAAGGCTTTCAGGAATCTGAAAAAGGGCTTCACTTCCCATTCCCACTGATAAATGTGGGTAGGATGAAAATATGTAAATGGGGTAAAGGCAGACATAGACATATCTGTAGAAATGGTGGTAGGGATGCCCACTGTGCTAAAAATAATAAGCTGGTAGCACAACTAAATTGGGTCCTATACCCCTATGTAAAGATAACAAAATAAAATAAATGTAGGTCTGCTGCCTGCCACTAGGACCACTTTGAGAAAGAGGACATCCCTCGAAACGCGTCAGAGGTGACTCATCGGATACGCTCTGGGCTTCCCTCCAGCTGTGGAACCTGACGTACCTCCGGCAGCTATTACCATCTGCACCTCCTGGGACTTTTGATGTGCTCTGCTGGACTCTGTCTCCCCCTTAGCTCGGTAGGATAGCTCCTAGCTATCTACACACACTTTTTATGTTTATATATTTATTTTTAATCAAATGGATATTTAATAAATACTTTGTGTATTTGTTTCTATCCTTCTCCTTTATGTACCGGAGTTTTGGAGCAACATATCTACAATGAACTTTTACTTTATTGTCTATCACACCAGCCTATAATAGCCATTGATTATATTGATTTCTGGACTTTATTTATAGATTTAGCGCTGGGCAGCAGATGTATGTGCCTATATATGTGTCTTTGTACCTTTACTAAATAATACATTTTTTACAAAAAAAACATCCGGGGCCGGATCCAAAATTGAGAAAACATAAATAAGTCATCAAGGAATTGGTACTGCGCAACCAATATTTCCATCCAGAGTTCCAGGATGAATTCTGTCTCCACACAGAGGGCCGGCCCACTCACCATGCCTATGATATACACATGGTGGCAGGGGCATAGGTACTTAAATTGTACAGTAAGTGCGTGACTAAGCCCTTATGCACAATTCAGTATTCTGCTCGCACAGAGATGTATGGTCTTGGTTATGGATCCACCATCGCAAGTAGGGGGGGTGCTCTGTTCTCCTTTATGCGGAATTAGCCTTTAGAGCAGAGCCTAATGTTGGGAATATGCTATTTATTCAGGTCCCTGATTATTAAATAGGTCACTTTTTATAAGCATAAAAAATGGAAGGATACAATGATACAAAATCAATACTGTGTCTATAAAAAAGGTGCATTTACATACTGAGCACAGTGCACAATTAATGAACCATTTAAATAATAAATATATCTGGCTAAAGGAGAGAGTGAAACATCTGCAAATAGATGTCTGCAGGGATGGGTTCTAGCATTTCACTAGGTAATTAACCAGATCTCTCAGTCGATGTCTGACATTACCCATCTCATGGGAGTTTGTGTATATTTTAAGACTTAAGGCTTTTGGAACCATTAGGATGCTATTACCCATAGCAACAATTAATTTTATTTATTTACAATAGCTATGCATAAGAATCAGTGGCCCTGATCCAGAGCTGAGTGGACCTGATCCAGAAAGGTTACTTTACGTTAGCATATTTGCACCTACTGCAGGTCGTCTAAGTCTCGGGCACTCATTTAGAAGCTCATTTAGTTACAAGCTAAGCTGTAGGCTTGTTTGTTGTCCAGCAAACTTCATTAATCAGATATGGAATCACTGCTAATGTCTTGTTATTCATTTTTTTTAAAGTACAGTAAAAAATAATTTTTTTCAGATTTTCTTGTAATTTAATTTTCCCATTGCTTTACAGCATAAACACTACAACTGAAGCTTACGTTCTATTTAGAAAAGTTTGTAACCTTTTCAAACACATTATACAGCGCTGCACTTAGAGTGTATTTGGAGACGTAGCGGCAGAGAGCGTGCTGCGCTGCGCCTGTATGCCACATGCCGGTATTAACCTCCCATCCACATGTGTTCTTTTCTTGTGCATGTAGATTGAACGCATCCATGACAGCACGCCAGTACGGCATTATGTGCTACCATTTGTGCTCAGGTCTGGATCGGGGGCAGTGTATACTTTACAATAAAAAAACTTTATTTAGTAAACACATATACTATAGCCAGTTTACAAGAAAAAACTCTACATTTTTGTCTATAAACATATTTCTATTAAAGTATGACTTTTAGAGGAAATAATGAACTGGATCCAGACATCAACAAAACAGTAGATGGATGATTGTCACTTGGTGCTGGATTCAGACTTAAGAAGGAGCTTGAAATTAAAGGCCTGATCCAGACCTACGCCGATGCGCTGTGCGTACTAACGCACAGCTTATCGGCATGCACTCCCCCCGTCCCAGCATATTTACCCTCACTTATGAAAGCTGAAGGCTACCCTAACTTCAGCCGGCGTAAGTGAGGGTAAATACGCTGGGACCAGAGCGTCTTTACTAAAACACCTCCCTCCCTCATTAAACTACTTCTCCCTGCCTACCTACACTAACCTTTGCGTAGTAAAGGCAAGGAACGCCCCATCAGCCGTTACTACGCTGATACTACGGACACCCAATCCTTGATGCATGTGCAGATTTGCTTTTCAGACGTTCTTACGCTGCCGCTCGCCATAAATACAGCGGGCAGCGTAAGTCTGGATCAGCCCCTAAGATAGGAATGTTACTCCTGGGCTAAACCATGTTGATTTCCTCTCTTATTTTCAAGATCCTTCTTAAGTTTGGATCCAGCCCTTAGTTCTTAGCAATATAAATATTTAGGATACTTAATCCCGAGGTACTGTTAGTAACACATGGACAATTACTACCCAGGGGGTAGATCCAGAACTACGTTTGCCGTACGTTTATTCGCGGAGCGTATTTTCATGCGCGTAAATTCGTTACACTCCCCTCGGCACACCTCTTGAACGTACGTATTTTGTCAAGATACGCTTTCCAAACCCTACCTTAACTTTTTCCAACGTAACCGCAGTCATACGCACACGTACGTATGGGCTAGACGAATTTACGCAGCTAAGCACGCCCATACTGTACACTTTAAATACAACCCCCCGCCTACTTCACGGATTTCAGACGTATTTTGGAGTAACGTAAAATTGGCACGCCCACACGTAAGTATTTACGTGTCACATACGTGAATGGCCCATATCTTCACAATTACGCTACGTTAATGTGCGTATTTTCTATGGTGCGTATGCAAAACAGCGATTTTACGTCTCCGCCACACGTAAATTCGCTCAGAAGCGTTGTTCTGGATCACCCAGGTTAGGAACCAAATACACTGTGGTACTTAACAGTTGTTTTCCACTTGTATATTAATTGTGTTTGTGTCATGTTTTAATGTAATTGCATTTTTTGTTATACTTGCTACGAAAATAGTTAACTTTTCTACAACTGCCTCAGGTTGAGTAATCCACCACGACATCGCTCACATAAATTATAACATCCCCTTATAACATGGAAGTGGGTTCCTTAACTAAAATCTTCCCCCATTAAACAATGGGGTTACTACTTCAAGACTACCATCATTGAAGAATAGTATTCTTGATCAATCTACCTTCAGTTGAGGCATGGAGATGTATTCTCAAACAAAGGATATACAGAAAAAGAACATTAAGCACATGATGAACTCTCGGGAAATGAAGCAGTAAAATATCCGTGGTTCCTCACCTAGCCCTAAACATTACCAACATGAAAAGGACTGTATACAGGACAAAAGAATATCACCATCGCCATTCTGGATTATGTGGTTCAAGGTAAGCAAAAATCAAAGCCTTAAAGTTGTTGAAATCCTGCGAAAGGAAGAGAAAATGATTATGTGGGGCAGAGGCTGCCATCTACCCTGACCAAGAAAAAAAATCCAAGCAAAATGGAAATGCCATCTGATGAAGATCTGGGTCCAGCCCTCAATGCTCACCAACACAAGTCATTTTCATTTGCTTTATAATGTGATGATGTTTTTCAGACATGTTCTTAATGATGCAATTTATTTGCTTTGCAGGAACATCAGATGTTTCATCTTTCTTGTATGGTATAATGGAAGAAAACTAGGAATGTTTAGGAAAGCCTAAATATGTTTTTTGTCTTTTTCATAACTCAGTATCAAACATATCAGTAAATGAGAGCAAAACTGCAAAATTACCATGTACTGAAACGTTTAATTAGAACTCAAAAGTGTTAGTTACATGCAAACTAAAAAAAAAACATGGGAATTATAGACTTTATAGACTCTAATTAGTCCGCTTTATCTATTTCAGACCCTTTAAATCACTGCATTGTCATGTCCATTGGTGTGGTGCATCTGGCTCTTTATACAGAGCAAGCAAGGCTCAAGGGACCTTCCCCAGTGAGAATTGTCAGGTGACTGGGAAATCGATTGCTTCTCCCTCGCTGAGAACAAGGATGAACACACAGCGGTATCCCTTCTCCTAATTCTTACCCTAACCATCCCTTAACATTACCCTAACCCTCATCTTCCCGCAGCCTGACCCTAACCCTCTCCTCCCCACAACCTAACCCTAAGACTTCCTTACCTGCAGCCTGACCCTAAAACTTCCCTCCCCGCAGCCTAGACCTAAACTCCCCTCCTGCAAAACTCCCCATATACTCACCTCTGGTCCGGTGCGTCTGCAATGGGTCTGGCTGCGGTTTGCAAATTAATGAATGGATAAGCATGCCAAACGGCCTGCTTACCCACTCATTACTAAAACTTTCTAGATAGTAATATTTTCAAAATACAGGTAGCCAAAAATTAGCTTTGTATGAGCCTTTTTTTTTAAAACAGAATTTTCTAAGCAGAAACTGCATCCTGAATTATCTGTCCGATAACACTGGGCGTTATGCAGAATGATACATAAAAATAACATCCTGCATTGATATAAACCCCACGGATTAAGAGGAATCCAGACATGAACATGAAGTTCATGTCTGGATTCCTCTTGCAATCTTTCCCTTAATGTCATGTAGTTAAGCTACTTTCCTGAGTCATTCTGTAGCATATATAGGATTATTCCACTGTGTGAGGACTGATATGTATAGTGTAAACATTGTTTATGCATTGTGCAAGATTTTCCTGTTACTTGACAAAACAAATGTACAAAATATATAGCCATGAATAAAAAACAAACATTTTTTAATAACTAAATTAAATAAATAAATAAGAAAAATGTTTTCCCTGATCTGAAAGTGGCTTTAAAGACCGCATGTAGTGAATCTACAGACCTAAGTGGTACATAGATGGCGTAGATAACCTACTATGCATGTGTAGTAGGTTATTTCTTATAAATCCACACCTAAGAAGCTGGAGCTTCTTAATTGTGAATGAGGCCCATATCCCGTATGCTAGCCTCCGCTGAGGAATTTCCCCGTTTTCCTGTGTGCGGAATGTATCTCCGTACCCTGGACACTATCGCAGCTCTGTGCTTGCAGAATACTGAATTGTATGTAACGGCTTAGCCAAGCCCTTACTATGCCATTCAATACCCTGCTGCGAGGGATCGCATTGCGAATTAGGGAAAGCCGAAAGTTGATTTTCAGCTGTCCCTATTTCGAATGAGGGATCCATTCAGGATTTTTTTTTTTATGAACGTAATAGTATCCAATTCGCATACTCACCCGTTCACTTTCTGATGCCGGGATTTAGGGTTAGGCTGCAGGGGGGAATTAAGTTTAGGATGCAGGAGATACTTAGGGTTAGGCTGTGGGGGAAGGACCTAGGGTTAGGCTGTGTGTGGGGTGCTTATGGTTCGGCTGTGGGGGGGGGGTGATTTAGGGGTTGGATGGGAGGGGTGATTTAGGGTTTGGGTTAGGGAGTGGGTTGGGGAAAGCTTACTTACCTTTCGGAGCACTGCGTTCCGTGCTCCGGGGATCGATTGCTATACTTCATCAATGACATAAGCAATCAATATCCCAGCCAGTTCGGAACTCTCTGGGAGCGAACGGCCCTATCAAAATAGGGCTGTTCACAACGGGGACCCACACTCTTCAAATACCTATGCACTTCATATTCCCTCATCTGCTCTGATAAATCTAAGCTTTGCTTTCCAATGGCGTCCACCTTCTATAAGTTATCTTGGGATTAAAATAACTAAATTTTATCACCAACTTAATGCAGCAAACTACACGCCCTTTCTGAACTCCATTTATCAAGAGCTTAATAAATGGGAGCCCCTATATATATCATGGATTAGTCGCATAAATACAGTTAAAATGAATATTTTGCCCAAAATCCTCTATTTATTTCAGACCCTCTTTATCCTAGTAACAATGGCCCAGATCCAGAACAACGCTTGCGAGCGAAGTTACGCGTGGCGGAGACGGAAAATTGCCTTTTAGTAAGTACTGCGCATGCGCATCATAGAAAATATGCTCTGTAACGTAGTGTAAATGTGAGCGTATGGGCCATTCACATATGTGTCACGTAAATACTTACGTGTGGGCGTGCCAATTTTACGTTTCACAAAAATACGTCTGAAATACGCTATGTAGGTGGGGGTTTGTATTTAAAGTGTACAGTATGGGCGTGCTTAGCTGCGTAAATACGTGTTGCTCATACGAACGTGTGCGGATCACATCAGTTACATGGGCAAAAGTTAAGGTAGGGTTTGGAAAGCGTATCTTGGTCAAAATACGTACATTCAAGGGGTGTGACAAGGAGAGTGTATAGAAGGTACGCGCACGTAAATACGTTACGCGAGTAAACATATTGCAAGCGGAGTTCTGGATCTACCCCAATGTCTACACTGGCTTCTCTACAAAAATATTGTAACAAATTTATATGGGGATCTGGAAACCACGTATATGTAGGGATCAACTGGCTAAACCAACTACAAATATAGTGCAACACAGCTTACACAAGTAATTTCATGGCATTCTCCTGCGGGTACACACAGATGGGTTGATATTGAAAATGTTTTACTAGGCTCTAGTAAAGTTAGTTACCTACCATGGCTACCAAGGCTACACAGACCAGCCTCTGCAAATACACAACCTACAATTAGTTTTACACTAAGGCTTTGTTACATAATCAATCATACACATAAACTCACATCCTATTCATCACCATTAACCCCAATTTGGAACCACCCAGGATCAACTAAGGCAATGGCATACTCATGGCAAACTGTAGGCCTTACTCGTGTTCACCATTTCTCAATAGATTGAAAACGTATCCCTTTTGCGACACTGCTACACAAATACCATTTACCCTCGAAGACACTTTTTCAATACATACAAATACAAGGATTCATACAATCACAACTTCAATCCAGACACATACGGGCCCCTACACGTTGTCTCTCTAAGCCGGCACGTCGAGGTACAATATCTTATATCTATCATAACATGCTTACACCTAAACATCTGGAAAGGGAATTATTTGAACAGGCCTGGGAACAAGGTTTTTAGGACTAATCCCAACTAAATGACACAAAATATATCCTGCTACATCTGACTTATGTTGGAGAGCCTGCGGGGAAAAGGGTACGTTCTTCCATATTTGGTGAAAATGCCCTATTATTTGACAATTTTGGAGAGGAGTGGAAGCGCTGATTACAAGAATAATAGGTACCCAAGTCCTGCTAGAAGTCCAACTACTGTTCTTTTAAGGAAATGGTGAAATATATAGAGAAATACGCAGACAGATTAACCCTACATATTGGCAGTGCAGCTAAATTTATAATTGCTAAATTCTGGGAAAAAAACAGAACCTCCCAACATATCAGCTCTGTGGAATAGAAGAGAATATATATGCTCTATGGAATATCTTTCCAGTCTTCTTAATAACACCCTCCCTAAATTTTATAGTATATGGAGCCCTTGGTTTGCTTACACTGGCTTATCCATACCAACTTAAAACTGGTTAGAACTATAAATACAATTTTATCGGGGTATACCTCTTCATTTCTTTTTTTTATTCTTTATTTGGTCTCTATATATTTTTATTTTATTTTTATTTTTTACGCTTTTAATAAATCCTCCAATATCCTTTATCATATCTGGTCCTGTTTTGTAAGGATATTGGGCCGTATTCAGAGATCCGTTTTTCACTAAAGTTCTGTGTGTATTTTTAGGATCGGATCAATTTTGAATTAACTGCGCATGCGTAGTAACTTTTATATGCCGTCAACGTAGAGGATAAGAGTGGAAATGCCTAAGGGACGGACTTCTGAATCGGGCATGGAAAAATCCGCACCTAAGTGCGACGGAAATATACGCACCGAAGGATTTGCATAGAAATGGGCGAGGGGAAGCATTTAGATGATTGAAAGTGGGCGCGCTTACAGTTATAGGGACGGAAATATACGCACCTAAGACACATAAGGTCGGAAGTGAGTGCGGTTAGTTAGGGCAAGTCAATGCAGGTCCGCACGGAGAAAGCAAGGGGAGTGACTGGATTTTTTGGTGGGTGGGTGTAACCTACTTGGACTTGCTCCGTAGGGGCGTATATTTGCGGCCCGATCGCCAGACGGATCTCTGAATACGGCCCCTCATATCTCTCTCTCTCTCTCTCTCTCTCTCCCCCCCTCTCCCACCAATTTTCTTTTTTAAATACTGCACCAGGTCAGAGCTATACTGACTATTATTATTTTTATGATTACATAAGAACAGTATTTTTCATCTAAATTTATGTATTTAGGTGTTATCTGGTTTATTATAATTATACAGCCTGTACAGGAAACCAAATACCTATGCCCATCCACTATGTGTATCTCGTACACACGGTGAGTGGGCCGGCCCCTCATGCTGAGACTGAATTCTGCATGAAACGTAGCATCCAACAGCTGTTACAATGCATAATTATTGGTACTGTGCATACGTACGTCAGCTGGTTTTATTAAGTCTGGATCCACAGTAAATCTGGGTGAAGTTGTGTTTTTTGTAAACACTTTTACTGTAAATGGGATTTATTAATCCACCCCTTTAAACTACAGTAAACACCCCTTCAAACGCAGACAGTCAAAGCTGTTCATTAAGTAGAAGTCTAAGGGCTAAAGGAAAAGTGGAGATGTTGCAGAATCTAGCTGACATTCTCTATTATGTAATAGAAAAGTGAGAGCTAGAATCTGATTGGTTGCCATGGGCACTACTTTTCCTTTTCCGCAGTTTAGTAAATCTAGCTCTAAATATCAATTTTCACACGCACTTCTTTTTTAAGCATGCGTAGAGCAAAATAATTGTAACTTAAGTATAAATTTATATAAAATATAGTTGTTTAAACCAGTCTTAAACCAGTGCTGCAAAATAAGTCATTAAAAAAATTAGAAATAATGTCTATATGGGAACCAGTACAGTTATGAGAAGTTATGAGATGTCTATCTGCAGCTCAGTTATGTATGTGCAATGTGTAACTTAATGATAGGTACTGCATCACATCTTTTTTTTTATTTTTTTTATTAAACCTCAACAGGAAACCTTTTGTTACATGGCAATTACATATACTTCCCTTCCTCTAATAACTGGCAGCCGATAATATCAACTGTAAATGGTATTCCTGAAAAAGGAATTAGTCCAAACAATGTTGTTTCTCTATGTAGTTTGTGTGGGTTTTAAACCTTGTTTGCTAAGTTTTAAAAAAGTACAAGAAGGAGGTAACCTTGGGGCACAAATACAATGGTCAGCCAGACCAAATTGCTCCAGTTTTTTATTAAGTTTATAAAAAGCACAATTTGTTGCATGAAATAAGCATGTTTACCTTAATTCACAGGTATAACAAAGACACACTCTATCACTATATGTAGAGTCCCCATAATAGTTTTTTTAAGGGTGAACATTACATAATTTATAGCGTTAAACTTTACTGTGAACAACAAATAAACATCTGCGAAAAGCATTTCTGAATCACCAAATTTAGACTTCCTCTGTGGTATTGGTGGGTTTCATTTTCTATAGTGCATTGTATAATTCTGCCTGAAACAAATTTGCCTGTTACATTTTGCCTGTAACAAATTTGTCTATTTAAATCTAGGTAAAATCTGTGGCAATTAAATCCATTATATACACACCATGCACAATGGCGATCAAAACTTGCTTTAATAACTTTATAATAAAATTTCTGGTGGAACACTGTAGGGCGGTTGAGTTGTATTTCGATAAAAATACAAAAGATCAGAGGATAAAAAAATGTCAAAAACTTGTAGAAAAATACCTATTTATCTTTGAAATGTAATAGTCGCACACAGAATTAGGCCCCAAAAGAATGGTTTTTTATAAAAAGATAATTTTTTCCTTTTTGAGGTAAAAGGTGGTGTTAAATGGTGTTAAAGATAAAATAAGATCTGATCAATTTGAATCTGTTGTTTACAATGTATTGTTTATTTCACAGAGACCAGCGTATTACCAGGAATGTGGCACATGTAGGCTTTGCGTAACAACTAAATGAAACCACATCGTACACTATATAATACAATGTTAAGTTCATATTACTATAAAGTTTCCTTGAAAGGACATTAAAGTGTACATGGACATTGCAAGTGGTGTGAAACCTAAGACATGAACAGGTTTAGTCAGGGCTGCAAATCAGGCATTCTTGGCAGAAGCCAGAGGATACATTCAGTTGGACATATATATATATACATACAGGAGAGCCTAAGTTAGGACAAAGGGAGACCAACTTCACCAGTGAGACATCATGAAATTGAATGGGCCTGACCTCCTAACCTACTGGAAACTTACCAGTGAACATGTCACCTGTCACTTGCAATGATGTCATTTACAAGCCTTTTCTCTGAGCATTAAACGACATAGCCATTGTGGCTATTGGACGACAATAGTTGCTTGTTAAGCACATGTGATGGTATTGGCTACACTTGGTCAGGACTCTTTCTGTTCGCATTGTTGGGATTGCTTCTTGATAGTTTTGCTTCAATAAACCTTTTTGTGTTTCAGAACCACAACGATCATTTTGGACTTTAACATACTAAATTATAATAGAGGATTTATAATAAACTCCACAATCGGGTATAAAATGAAGAATCTATGAAAACAACAAAATGCTTTTTTCCTTCTTCCTAGTGTAGTTTATTGCAGAAAGCATCTTTTATTTGCTTCATTTGGTGGTCCTATTTGTGTTTCTATACTATGGAGATTTTAGGGGTTTTGACTATTCATTTAGGTCATAAAATTGATGCTCCATTAGAAAAAAAACACAAAAAACATATAAAGCATTGGAGATACTGTTAGCTCCTTCTGTCTTTGAGCTTAGTGTACACTTTCAATTAATCATACATTATATGTAAAAGATTTTTAATTTAGAAAATGATTAAATCTGATAACGATGGATTTGATTCTTTCTGCAGGGTTAAAATCCCCATGTATTACAGAATGTTAATAGTGCTAACTCTGACCCTTTTTCTAGCTATCACCTTGAGAGCTGGAGGAACAATGTACCTAGTTTGCAGTTTTGCCATCTACAGCATTATAGTAATATCAA
>WWET01000374.1:133607-172445 GCA_011038615.1 Limnodynastes dumerilii
TTTTCCTGGCAGTGCTAGATACACCTATGGGTGGAGCTATTCACAGGACACACCTCTATGGTGCTACAGGACACACCCCTTTGGTGCAGCACCTTGATAGTGCTCTTACAATCTCCCTGATATTAATTTGCAAAAGTAGGCAACCATGCTTTATATTATCAGTCTACTGGTAAAATACATCAACAGCTATAAATCAGACACACTCAGCTAATACTGCTACTTGTGAACATAGTAACTTTAGTGACTTAGGACCCGATTCACAGTTAAGAAAATGCTGCTTAATAGGGCCCTGATTCAGAGATTGAAAATAAGAACTTAAAGTTACACCTGGGCTAAACCATGTTGATTTCAGGGGAGTCAAATTTCATTTGTTGCAACAGTATTATAGTTAAAAGGTGATGTTTCCCAGCTCAAGTCTAATTAGCAGTTTAAAAGTGAAGCTGATCAGGTATCTGTGTGCAATAAGTAAAAGCAAAGCATTCTCCCTGCATGCATAGAATAAAATTAACTTGACTCCCCCTGAAATCAACATGGTTTTGCCCAGGTGTAACTTTAAGTTCTTCTTTTCAGCCTCTGAATCAGGCCCTAGGTGAGTATATTTAAGAAGGGATATACTGCGCAGGCGTAGTAACTTAATAAACACACTTTACATAGGGCTTAAGAAGGGGACGGCTCTGAATCACCATTACGAACCTCAAGGTTCATAATGACTTAAGAATGAAGGGGCATGCCAGAAAAACTTAAGAACGAAAATAAGAAGATTGGGTAGTGGGAGGCATTTAAATGAGAAAATCTGGGCGCAGTTAGGCAAAAACTCTCTTAATTAGCCGCCCTACGCACACAACTACAAACCTAAAGATAACGTAGCCCTATGGCATTCGTCAGTTAAGAATCTGAAAACCGGGGCGTGTCAGGGGAGTCACCTTGCTAGGTTTTGTGTATAATTAAGAACCTAAATCATGCTTAAGTGTGAATACGGTCCTTTATCATTAAGCGCTAATTTTCTCCACTTTGTTCTTTACTTACTTCAGGATTTTGACAGAAATGTGTTATTCTTATCATTACATTTCATTTACTATACTTACAACCATCACTATAATCTTTAGCAAGAGAAATGGCTGCGCTTCTATCCATGGAGCGCCGGACCTCTTTTGTTCCCTGTATCACTATAATCTTGCATGCAGGTGAAACTCGAAAAAATAGAATATCGTGCAAAAGTTCATTTATTTCAGTAATTCGGCTTAAAAGGTGAAACTAATATATTATATAGACTCATTACATGCAAAGTGACATATTTCAAGCCTTTATTTGTTTTTAATTTGGTTTTAAATTCAGTGATGATGTTGCAGTAATTTAATAGTAAACACAGCGTTTTATATGGACACAGTGCAGATATGATCCATGATACATTCTCTTCCTGTATAAAAAAACGTAAAAATTATATATATAAAGAATTAATGAGCAAAAAGTGTAGGGCTGTGTTGTAACAATGAATAGGGGCATCCATTTATGAAAAATCTTCGCCGTCAGTCACTTACGCCCTTAGATGCTGCAGGATTTTTTTGAGCTCAGTTCTGTAGTGCACATGTGCAGTGCTAAAAATTTCTGCATTTATACCTTTAAAAAAAATCTCTGAATTAGCCCCTAAATATTATTCCAAATATTTTCAACTTTTGGATGCTTAGGAATCATAAACTGCTGAGTGAAAAAGAAAATAAGTGAGAAAATAAAGAAAATGTGGTAGATGGTAGGAGGAACATTAATACATTAATAAATGATATGAATGTACACTTATGACAAACCAATCACATATTTACATAACTCAAGGTGAAGCTATTGATCTACAGTCATTGTGGTACATAAATAGTGACCAATTCATCTAAATTGACATAAATAATACAATGTGATCCTGGCATAAAACATCAAATGGCCTCTGTTCTTTCCATTTTATTTTTTTCATAATACCTTGACATACTCAAATAGATATCCAGCCTTAGCTCATTTTGATTTCCCAGACTTAAGAAAGATGTCACATTTTTGGGGGCTAGTTTGTGGTTAAAACTGTGTGTGTTCCCTCTATGGCATTAGAAAGTATAGGCATTAAGATTCAGATTTCAGTACTTCGGCAAACTTCTTCAATTAAGATGCTTTAAGCCCTGGTTTGGGGAGTGTGAACGTGCAAGTGCTTACATTTATAAGCAAACACATGGATATCTGGCTGGTGTAGCTCAGTGGTTGTGGATCTATACAATCTTTTGCTTTAGCATCAGGCTACATTATCATATACTGATTTTAGAAATACAATTCTATAGGACCCAAAATAACATGTCAGGACTTTCAACTCTTTATATTTAGCACACTTTTGACCAACAATGCAAAGTGCTTGGTTCAGCTGCTGTGAATGGGGTTTGCTTCCAGATGACTGGGTTCATTGAAATATGTGATGACTAGCAGCTTCCTAAGCAAACACTGATGACACTATGAGTTCTATTGTCCACCACTATTTCGAGTTTGCCTTTGCCAGGGTATAAATTCTGGGTCCTACTGAACCTTCGGCAACAAGCCTGGTAGCTCCAGCAAGGAACAGCTCTATCAGGTAAGAAGCTGAATTAGTACTAAGCACATGACAAACTTGGGGTGATAACTGTGTATGTAGTAGAAATAGAAGAAAAAACTGTTGTTCCAGGAACATTCCATATTCCTTTATGTGTAAAAGTATATGTAAACAAGACTAGTCTTCTTGACCTTGGTATCTGGCCATCAGTTCTAAAACTAGACTTTGCCTGGGACTGCATATAGTCATTAAATATAAAATATACCTTTTCTAATGAGGTCACAATTCTTGTAGACACAAATGGTCTGTATATGATAACGTTTGTTCAATGAATTGCTTCTTAGTTGTTGTGATTGTTTAATTTGTTCCCATGTTGACAATGTCATTTTATAGCTTTTAGAACATAAAGCCCAAAATGTCTCAGGCACCTAAAGCTGCTTCTGCTGCTGCTGCTAGCCAGGGCACAGATGTCAAGGAAAAGGGTACTCCTGTCCCAGCTCCCATTCCTGTTACCAAGCCCATAAAGTCTGGAGAACCAAGCGTGGGATCCTTCAAGGTCAGCATTTCATAGACATCCATCCTCCTTTATGAGAAATGTAAAACTAATTACATAAGCATATAACTAGTTTTTCTTTTTATATGTCATAATGCACGTATTTCTATTTAGTTGTTTATTTAGGTTCATTTGGCTGTCTACATTTAATTATATGCTCTCAACACCAAAACATAATCATTTTTTACTCTGTATTTACTATACTGACAGGTTGATAAAACACCTAGAACTAGAGATATATATAGTGCTTTCCTAGGTACTGGATCCAGCCCAATGACAGGCAAAAGAAAACATGAATACATAAATAATTTAGTTAGTACAGTAAATGGTAGGTGCCATACTAATAAAATAATAAATTAATAATAAAACATATTAAGCAATATGCTGGCCCTTTTTTTTTACATTAATCTTTTTTTTTTTTTTTTTTGTTTTAATATTAGAACACCATAGTCTTACATGGATCAGACCATACACAAAAATTCATAAATATCATGTCACTGTTATTTGATTGTTTTAAATTGGTGCAACACTACTTAATAAATATTAATATTGATACAGAAATCTTATAATTCTGCTAGCAATAAGTTAAACTATACTTCAACATTGAACGTTTCATGTTATTTATGTAAACAGTAATGTTAGTTTGTGTTCCTTGACATATGGCCTATTAATTCACTGTCAGCATGTAACTCAAAAAAGAAAAAAAATTCTAAATAAATCTATAAGGTTGTTGGTTTAGTGGTATAAACATACAAGGATGTTAATATGGAACTAGGATTTTTTGTTTAGCTTCATTCTGTTTCCACTTCAGGTGATTATCTTTGAACAAGAAAACTTTCAGGGAAGGCACACGGAACTTCTGAATGAGTGTGTAAACCTTGGGGAAAGGGGCTTCGACAGAGTTCGCAGTGTTATTGTTGACTCTGGACCGTAAGTGCTAAGAGCTCCAGCTAACGCTCTCACTTCTTTATTTGACAATATATTGTTATAGCAATGTGTGAAAAATGCGGCAGTCGCGGTTTTCATTTTTAGATTTTGTACTGTGTCACGAAAACATATTCAAAAAGATGTTTATCCAGTAAGGTCAAATTTCATTTATTATTTTTTATTTAAGCACATGTCACTTTTTATTGCTAATTATCAGATGATTTTTAACTAATAAATAAATATGAATCTAAGCCCAGCAGTGGGTTACGCTGACACTAATAGTAGCCTTAAGAAAGCAAAGAATAACGTTTTAATGTTGCTTGCGTTTTAGCAAACAGAAACATTTCTTGCTTGCATCCTTTCTACTAAAATCCTATATGGATACATTCAGCATTACCGCCTGCAGCTTTTAGTATTAAGAGTTTATGAAATCAGACATTAGTTACTGTCTAAACAGAATTCTAACAGCAGTTATATTATAGGATTATAAGTTAATGTAATATTTGGGGAGGAGGGGGAGGTTTCATGATAATTTTCCCATTAGGCAGCAATTTTCAGGACTCACGTTATTTTATCCAATCTTTGCTTAACCTAACTATAACTTGAAATGTTTAATATAATACTTTGTAACCAAAATGCTAAATAACATGACTTGCGTTAGTGTCATACATTTCATTATAATATATAATATTTCATTCATCCAATAATAACCATGGGCCTAATTCGGATCTGTAAGTCCGTACAGAAGGGGGGAGTATCTAGAGGAAGGGAGTGCCCAATATATTAATAATAATGGTAACATTCAAATAGGTTCAATAACATTAATAATAGCATTAAAATCAAATGATAAATGTTTTTGCAATTGTAATATTATAATTTAGCTATAATTGTCTGATGAGTACAGGATTCCTAAAATCAGTCTGTGATAGGTAAGTATAGTGTACAGGGAAGCTTCAGTTATTCTACTCATCTGATGGTGGAAATAGCTACCATATAGAAATTCCCTGACTGATGCCAAGACTAATGTGCAACAAAGAGAACATTGAAAGTGACAGAGCAGATCTGGGTGTCCTTTGCTGATTTATGAGCAGTAGTGTGGCCCATTAACATGACCCTTGAAAAAAAAAGAGAAAAATGTATGTTGCAATAAGCTCACATGTCTTGCCACACAAGAATAATTACCTTGGTGTGTTTAAACACACAGTTTTTTTTTTTTAATGTCTATAAAGCATTTATGATTTATTAGTTGACAAGGTGTCATCAAAGTATGGTTGGGCTGTTCACTGCATCTATGAAACCTTGATAAATAACTCTGAGATATACAAATCTGATGCATAAAAGATTACAATTCCATTCAATTTAAAGCAATATATATTCTATTGAAGTAAAAAATGATGACAATTATTTATTTAGCGGTTTGTTAAAGAATAAGCAAAAATAAGATATACAGGATCATTTATACAGTAGTTTAAAAGAAATTTTGGCAGATAATCATATCTATAGTGTCTGAGGAGGTGAAAATTAAGAAAAGAAAAGGGGGAAAGGCTGTCAATGGATTGATGCTGAATTGAATGGAATTCCTATACTTTTATTCTTGGCTTTCTATTTTATATCTTATTTTTTGATACAGTAGCTTGTGAATTGTAATCTCACTATTTCCTTTTCCCCCTTTGTTGTCATCTTGTGTATGTGTGTTTATGTGATGTCTATTCTATTGCTCTGGTTATTATGTGATTTGTGGCCTCCCTGTACACATCTTCTCAGCTGGGTTGCTTACGAGCAGTCCAACTTCCGTGGCGAGATGTTTATCTTGGAGAAGGGCGAGTATCCTCGTTGGGATACCTGGTCTAGCAGCTATAGGAGCGACTGCTTCGTGTCCCTACGCCCCATCCGAATGGTAAGGTCCCAGTGTTTATGCTTTCATTTATGATCCATTAGTTGTACCTGGGGATTAAAAACATATTTAGGTGTGGGAGGGGACAATATATTATCTTTATTTATCACTCCCAACAGCTTCAGCAGATCTGTTTGGAGGGGGTTGGTGGGGGTGCATGTGCCGGCCTGAACACTGCAAGAGTTTATGACTGACACTTCAGTCATTTAGACTCACCAGTGTTCTGACAGCCAACAGTGCAATGTACTTTAAGTATTGCCAACTGATTTGTCTACATCCTTCACATTTGGAGGGAGGGGGAAAACGTTTCCTTGAACCCCTCGTTCCAACACCCCTGAGATGTAGTTATGTTATTTTTTCTACTCAAATCTTGTAGCATGAATGTGGTACAGAAATATAAAATTGTGAGTACTGTATTATGAATGCTGTGTGTGATTTTAACAGACTCTGATAGCCCAGGAAAACATTATGCCCCTCTTCTTTTGTAAATAAATAATTCAATAACAAAATTCTAAGCTCTGTAGAAAATGCACTGTTTTTAAAAATGAAATGGACAAAACCCTAAATTTGTGCTTTTAAAACCCATTTCAGGATAAAGTGGAGAGCTTTTAGTATTACACAAATCTCAGTGTAAACAAAGAAAAGCAGTCTTAAAGCTTGGATTGGAGCCAATCATAATATACATTCATTAAGTAACACTTAAGGTTTTAAATTGCATCCTGAAGATTGATAGTGATTTTGTTTTGACAAATGTGCATGTCTTACATCTACTATTTCTTTTCTACATACAAATTCATCTGAGTTTCCATGTGTATATATTTATGCTGTTTTATTAATTATTTCACACTATGATAAAATATCACATTCTGGGATCAGTTCAATTTAGCATCAGGAAAAAAGTGTATTTATTCTGTAAGGATAACTCTAAATAGTCTTTGCAGTCTTGTGTTGGCCAGTGTCCCAGCCCTTTAATCCAGCTGTCAGTCACGTTGTCAGCAAAGTGTGCCTATGTTCAGAATCAGATGAGTGTGAAATAACAGGCTCTTGGCCAAATGGTGGCAAAATCTACTGCTAAAAACAGCTTTGCAGTGTATTGAAAGAGGTGGAGAACTATAAAAATAGAAGTTTACACATTGGCTATAAATAGTTAATAAAATTGGGAATAGAACAGCTGATGTGCTCAGTGCCCTAGAACTGAAGACACATAAGATACAACAAAAGACAATGGGCTGTGTTCACACCAAAGAAGCTTTTGCTTCTAAGGAGCAGAGTTTTGCGAAATGACCTACTATGCACGGAGTAGTTTAGTTAGAAAGAGGCAGCGTGATGCCGCCTCAGGGAGTGTTTAGGTAGAAGTGGAAGGGGGGAGAGATTTAGATTAGCCGGGGAGAGCCGTACTCTGTGCGTAATTTCCTTCTTAAGAAGGAAACTACGCATGGTTAGTTAAGGTAGCCCTATGGCACCACCTATGGGGGCCAAGATGGGTGAGTTAGGTGTGAATACAGCCCAATATCCTCATAAAGTACAAATAGAATCATGAAGCTTAAGTTAAGAAAAACATTTAATATTAAAGTTGTCTATAATAGAATCAACCAGTAAGTAAACTATATATTCACACGAAAGTTGTTTATTGTGGGATACTACAAGTATTACAAATGGAATATGAGTACTATATGTTATGGAAATTATAATAGGGAAAATCTATGATTACTTTTACTTTACTTTTTTGTTTATTAAATGCTATAAAACTATACCTACAGGATAGCCAGGAACATAAAATCACCCTGTTTGAATCCGCCGACTTCAAGGGCAACAAGATGGAAATCATTGAGGATGACGTGCCCAGCCTGTGGGCCTATGGATTCTGTGACCGGGTGGGAAGCGTGAGAGTGCCTAGTGGAACGTAAGTTATACTCCTTCACATAATAAGATAGCAGTTTATAATGGTAATCATTTTAATGGTAATGGTGTTTATTTTAAAATAGCTTTTTATTAAATATTAGACAACTGTCTAATTTGTGAGGAGAAAGTCTGTAGTTTGTAGGCCATTCCTAACATCCCCTATTCCTATTCTACACAGCTGGGTCGGATACCAGTATCCTGGCTACAGAGGCTACCAATACCTATTTGAAAACTGTGATTACAAACATTGGAACGAATGGAGTGCTTTCCAGCCCCAAATCCAGTCTATCCGTCGTGTCAGAGACATGCAATGGCATCAGAAGGGATGCTTCCTCATTCCCACTTCTGCAGCCACCAAGTAAACACACCAGACTCCCCCAGCTTGACAGAGAACCTTCAGGAATCCTTCTTTCAAATTGACCTGATCACATTTTTTTTTTAAACAACTCTGTCAACTAATTTGTTGTATATTACACATTTACTGGATGTACTTTACATTATGATGCAAATAAACATAATTTCTGAGGTAAAACTTTTGGTTGTGGATAAACTAATACATTTAAAGTGTAAATATTACATTTACTACACACAAAGTAAATGTAATATTCTACTGCTATTTTCAGTATTTCTTGTAATTTAATTTAGCATTATGTATTAACACACAAAAGCCTTAGCTAGAAGGTTATAAGTGACATGGAATCACACTGCATAAATAGTGCTCTGACACTACACAAATGGGTTTTTATTTCACTAGTGATCAGTTTATCTAAAACCTGCATGCATTAAGTGTGGCAAAACATAAAGCATATCTATGCACACGAGTTCAAATTACATTGCCCTGCAAAGCCACAATCCAAACAGCTTGTGAATTGCTAGAAATTTCAGTTATAACCAGTATATAATAGTATTCAGTTATACTCGTTTAGCACTCTGAGGTCTGATTGAATATAAATATGTGTAACAGTGTTTGAGTGTATATATTGACATGTTGACATGATATCATCATGTAGGGCCGGATTCAGAGCTCCGCGTATACGTAGATGACACTAGAAAATTACTGCGCATGCGCAGTAGCACAAATCGGAAAACTCCGGGCACATATGCAATGCACTCGGAGCTCTGAATACGGCCCGTAGTCACCCGTTTGTTGGATTCCGCTTTCCTGTTCCACCACATTCTTCTTTGCTATATTGGACTGAGATCTGACGACTGTGGAATGTGCTCCACTGATGTTTGTGCAACCAACCTGAGATGGCTGGATCAGGCCCATGGAGCATTAGAGTGCTAAAAGCTAATAGATTGTTAAACTGATATCTGGATGCTACTATTATGCAATTACCACCAGGGACGTCTTTTCCACTGGGAAGTTTGGGCTAGCGCCCATGGCCCCAACGTATCATGGGGCCCTTCAAAGCCCAGTAGTCCAAATGTCACTGTCTCCAACCCTAAAGGTATTTTTCAGCCTCTGCTGCAGCCCACACAGAATTATACACAGACACAGAAGCCATTTTCTGAATGTAGTTATGCTTGGGCTGCAGCGGAGGCTGAAAATACCTTTTCCGGACCGCAGGTCTGCTCCTGCCCCTCACAGGCGTTTGTGTGGTGGCATGCCTGTTAACAGCCTGACGCTGACGTGATCTTCACGTCAGCGCTGACTGTACAGAAGGTGCGCCACCGCGGGGGAGACAAAAGGACAGAGGAGTCGAGGTCAGGACACTCACAGGACAGGTAAGAGAATCGTTTTTTTGATTTGGCATATTTGGCAGACCTGGACAATAACACAGAGGGGGCACGAAGATATTATGGGCACAGGAGGGGGGGCAGATGGCAGACCTGGACAATAACACAGAGGGGGCATAAAGACATTATGGGCACAGGAGGGGGCAGATGGCAGACCTGGACAATAACACAAAGGGGGCATAAATGGGAATGGGTGGGTAGGTGCCCCTGTGCATTGCTTTGCCCAGGGCCTACAATTCTGTTAAGACGGCCCTGATTACCATCAGCCTAAACTGGATCCATGGATTCATGATATGTTTATAAACCTCACCCTAACATCTTTATATCACAACAAAGATCCATCAAACCAGGTGATATTTTTTTCAGCTTTAGCTTGTAGAGTTGTGGTGCACCTGAGCCGGGGCCGTAACTAGGGTTGTGCGATAGGGGCGGACGCCCAGGGCGCAAGTCCTAAGCGGGCACCATTTATGGATAAATTGGCTTGGAATTTAGAGTCAGGGGGCACCATTGTTCCTTTTTGCCCCTGGTGCTAAAATTTCTAATTACGGCTCTGACCTGAGCTCCCTATAGTCTCATTCTCCAGTTCTGAAATTAGAGTTTTGGGATTTTTGGAAGGTCTGCAGCTAATACCAATATGTTCCCATGCTGAACATGCTGTATGTTACTCTGCATAACTCTTGTACCTCATAATTATTTTAATTAGTGTTGTCTTCCTAGGAACATGGACCAGTTTGTTCATTCTCCTCTAAATTCTCTCATAAACAACGCAATTTGTCCCACAGAACTGCATCTCACTATATGTTTCTTTGTAGTGTTGCTCACAATTCTGAGATAAGCAATTTATTAGAAATAAAACAGTTTTGGAACCAACAATCATTTACACCCAAAGTCAATAAGATTGCATTTGTTTACCATTCTGGTTTTTAGTTCAACAACTGACCATCTTAATCACTGTTTAATACATTTCTGCACATAATTGGTTTTCAATAATTAACATAGAAACATAAAAAGTGATAAAAAGTGATAACTGTATATCAAATGCTATACTTCCTAATAACAGCCCCACTAAATTTTGAAAATACAAGGACTAATTGGTTGCGTAAGTTTTTTGCTAGCAAGAAGAAACTTCAATGATAACAAAAAAAGCGCTCATTATTATATTCTTTTTTTTAAAGAATATCAATTTACAAGCAATGGTGTTTTATGGGATTTTAGCATGTAGAATAAGTGATGCAAATCATCATCATCATTATCATCATCAAAGCATGTGTTATGTGGGAGTTCATACTGCAGATATGGGATATTCATGCATTAATATGAAATGCATGATAAAACAGGATAACAACTGCACATCGATTCTAAATCAATTTCTTTACAAGAACACTGAAGATGCAGCTGACCGATGTATCTTTCTGCATCGGACACTTAAGGTAGTGTTCTCCATGCGGAAGGCCTTGTACATGCTAAGGCAGTACGGAATTTAGGATTGCAAATACATTAGCCTTCATTGTGGAGGCCAACATACAGAATCTTCGCTTAGCCTCGAATCCGATCCCCTGTTTTTAACCATGATGATGCCTTGTCCTTATTCTTCTCCTCTAAATCTACTTTAATTTGTTTATAGTCAGTAGCACAATATGTATTTGCTAATCCAAAAACATCTCAAAAAATGAAATGAAAAATGAAAAAAAACAAACAAACTGTTTTATCAGTCTTGACTTTGGGGTTTTTCTCATATAAACATAACACGCCATTTTATTAACATGTTGGCCACTTCCTCTAACCACTGTCTACCACCCATCTCTCAACTATAAATTAGATGGATACAATACACTGTGCATTTCATAGTTTAAAACCAGTGACCAGAAATGAGGCATCTTTTGTGGATCAGATAATCTTATCAGTCCCTTCCACAATTTTTATGCAGAGCAGCTCTGTTGTGTCCTGTCCCTGCTTCATACCATTTCATGAAACATTTCTTCCTCTGTGCTCTGTGTTTGCTATCTCAAACCACCTGCCAGAACTCCATGCCCTGTCAATGTTATCAAGCCTAACACAGGTCTGCTTTCAGCCTAATCACTGCTACACATGTGACTGCATAGTTCAGCCAGCAAATTTGCTAGCCTCCTATAAGTATTGTAACCTAATCATACAGTGGCAATTAAAACACTAAGGGGTACAATGTGCTAAACATCCTTGACAATCGCTATGTGATTGCGTTATTTGGGTTATATTGCATATTAAGCATATTTTGGATAATATACACAATGTACAACATAATGACACAAAAATGTTGTCTAAATCGTTGAAAAGTGTAGGCTGCAGAATCACTTAGATTTACAAGGATAACAATGGACCTGATCCTGATCTCCCAGCGTTTTCCGTGCGCTCGGAGATCTGGAATCCTCTCCCCTCTCTTAGCATTTCCACATGGATCTGCATAGAACTGACGATCGCCATTCCCGTCCCTAATTAGCATGCCTATCCCCGTTGTCTGGCAGGGATTACGAATGCCTCCCCCCTTCGGATCTCCTAGCATACAGAACATGAGTCGATGTTACTTTTCAGGGGACTTATGCACAGATGTCCTGTGGACTCTGGAAACCTGTCTCTTGCAGTGACAGCATACTATTTAGTGTCATAGGATCATATTCACAGATACGAGTGAGTTAGGTGCAGACAGATCTTTCCTCTCCGATTCATCTAAATCCCCCCCCCTTTCACTTCTACCTAAACACTCGCTGAGACGGCATTATGCCACCTCTTTCTACTTACACTACTCCGTGCGGTCTTTAAAGATCACATGGTGATCTGGTATCTAACTGGTACGTAAATTAGATAAATGACCTACTACGCATGCCTGGTAGGTCATTTACTAAATATCCGCACCTAAGAAGCTTCTATTTTGTGTGATATGAATAAATGTAATCAGTAGCCATTAATGTAAATGTGCACCGTGAAGTACAGTGAGTACAATACTACAATAAATCATTTAGGAGCAGCATCTCTTCATCTTATGAAGATGAATACCTTCTGACATTGACAAGGGTAAATTGTTCAAAACAAACTTATATAACAAGGCGAGTAAAGCAATGTGAGACAACTGTAGAAAAAAAAAACATTATTGTGGATAGATCAAATTCTGCAACAGTAGAAGTTTTATTTTTATATAAGCTTTGTCAGCAAGAGTGTCCATCTGATCTCTATCAAATACAACAAGCTTAGTAAAGAGGTCCAGGGATCCAAACAATATATATGAATAAGGGAACTAGGAAACTTTCATTCACACCCAAATTACAGCACTTGCATAATTAATTTGGAATACAGTGCTTCCTGTTCAAACATTTAGGTACATTATTAGGAAGCAATCTTTTAAACATATATTAAGTAAGTTGCCAGTTACAATTTAAACTGAGTTAGAAAGAAACCCATATGTTATTTCCTGTACGCTTAACTGCCTTTGAGATCTCTAGTTATGAGCATCAGATTTTCCGATCTGTGTGTTACAGAAAAACCCACAGTGTACATTTGCTTTTGTTGTTATGTTTGCAATGCTGTCTTTAGCTTTCTCTATATTATTGTTTTTCAATGCTATATTTGTATTATGTGTGCTGTGTATGCTGTTTCGGTCATGCGTCCAATGTCTTAGTCCCACAGATGCTTGTTGGGTGGATAGGCATATGTAAATATGTAGCCTAATTAGTATAAAGAAAAAAAAGGTCAAAAAGAAATAATAATAGCTAGCTGTAATGCTTTACAACCCTAGTGCCGGTAGCCGGAAATTGGCATGTGATCGGTTGGGGATGGGTTTATTAAGGCCTAGAAATAGATTTAGTCAATCACTTTTTTTATCATGTTTTTGTGGAGCTACAGGTGTCCACATGGTTTAGTGCCAAAAGGGCAGCCACAGCATGGTGGCACCAATAGAACATATAACACAGAACACCTCTTATTGCACTCTGCACACTGTAGATCTTCAAACACTGTGGAAAGGAATTCCTAGCAGTTTCCCCACTAATGATACAGACAATAAATAGAATGTTCCAACAGCTTCTTTTTCTACTTTGGGAAGAGAAAAGTAAAATAAAAACTTTACTGAATGTCTAATATTTTGCAAGCATGGTGGATTATAAAGTGGATTACTAGTGTAAACAGGGGGTCTCTGGGAGTATTTATATCAATAAAGTGTGTTTTTTTATTTACATTTTTCTTTGTGGACCTACAGGTGCTGGCATTGGCACCAGGCCAAGCTGAACCCTGTAGATACAAAATAACAAAGAGATGGTTAAATCTATCTTGAAATATATTATTTCCCACAACACACTACCCAAAGGTTGTGGGAAGTGCCCTAGTTGTACCCACGAGGATGCACAGATTTATGGCCCAACCCTCCAGGGAGAAAAAGCCCTGATGCCAAATGACCTGTGGCTGATAGGAATAATGGTGGATGGAACCCATACTGTAAGTGCCCTCTCTATGCTAATACCTGGCTGGTAATTCCTAGTGCTGGTAGACTGGTCCACATGCCACCCTTACTCCCCCCACCACTTCCAATTTTCCACTAGCAGCACTGTGTTTTTACTTGTAAAGAGCTGGTGCTGGTTACAAAGCTCAGTCTAGTAAAAGCTGTTATTGTTTACAAACAGAGCTGTTGCACTAAATGATATATGGCGCTGCACAGTGGCGTCACTGGGGTTGATATCACCCTGTGTGGTAACTCATGGTGTCACCCCCATGGACCTTCTCACATATCAGATCATATAGAATCCTTAGTGATGTTTTTTTTGTACTATTGTTGCTCGTAAATCGTAATTTAGATTTCATCTGCTGCAAACAGTATGAGATTTGAGAGGTAACGTTTCCTAGGCCTAAATAACCATTTAAAAGTAAATCGGTCAATATCTGTGTGCAATAGCCAAATCAAAGTATTCTCCCTACATGCAATAAATAAAATAAAGATGACTTCAACTAAAACTCAACATGGTTTGTCCAGGTGTAACTTTCCACCTGTTTTTCTCTTATTTTCAAATTACGGATCCAGTCCTATAATACTTGTTCAATCTTCACTCCCACGTGATTTTAATAAAAGGTTCACCAAGAAAAATTGGTTGAAAACTTCTTTTTGCAATAAAATTTTTACTTTATACAAAATTTTTTTTGATTTTGTATCCAATTGCAACTTGATACTCTTTACTACACAGGCATATCAAGTACTAATAATTTTAAACACTGAAGACACTTCAATTTTTTATCGTTTTATCAAATGATGCCAGGAATAAAATATTCATTTTTTTTGCCAAGTTTAGATTTCTTTACAGGTTTGCAAAAAATGTACCAGATTTATACAATATATTATCCATAGTAGCATATTAAATGATTGTTTCTGCTGAAATATATGTATAAAATTAATATTGTCTTTTTCTGAAAAGCTCTAAACAATAAACACAAAAAAAACCTTCAAAATTGCTTTGTACTTACAAGGAGAAATATCTGAAAGGATATATTGCATCTGTACAAATCTGTCTTCTCAAATAAGCCATTAAACCTGTTGAGTGCCGCGGAACCTGTTTTTTTTTATAACTGGTGCAATGGCAAAAAAAAAAATGTCATTTCTTAATGCAACGAAAAGGAAATATTATGGATGGTCACACTGAAATTCAGGGATTTGATCTCTGTGTATGTGTTTTGCCTCACAATGTTACCCACAGAGGTAGAAATGTCATCCAAATAAATTACTGATTTTTAATACTAGAGATATTCTTAACAATATATTTTTATTAAACAAAAGGTTCTACATTTTCAGCTTCTAGGTTGTTAGCTATTTGAAAACAAAACACGTCAGTTGTATTAAAATGGCAAACAAAATAAAGGATTGTAATGGAATATAAATTACCTGAAGTGTCAAGATCTAAGCAACAACTGGCTTCCAGTAGGTATTCTCATATTTAAGTTGTGTTGTAAAATTGATTCTATAATGAGTACATGGAAGTCTGTGAATTATTGAATTCATTAGTATACTTGAAATAACTGAAGTGGTTAGTTCTACATAAGGGACTGGATCGAGAATCCATTGTGCAGGCTAATGTACAGATTTTGCTATCTATTATTCTGTACGTGCACACCCCCTACAATCCCCTTGCATGTACAGGCCTTCTGCATGCCGAACCCTACCTTAAATATCACACAAGCGGAAGGCAGCATACGGAATCGTGAATCATACGCACTTTGGATCGCCTTTATTGTATGATTAGCATTCCGGTTCCCACCCACCATTTGTATCCCGAGCGTTGGCTAGCCTCCCCATGCTCCCCGCAAGAAATTCTGCCACGGGCGGATGTCATTCGATGCAGAATTTCTTTGTATAGTGCGCATGCTCAGTACAGACAGACAGACATGGAATTTCTGTATGTTTAATACGCAAACTGTATTTCTTTATTAAATGTGAATCTGGCCCAAAGTGGCTACTTTATATTTCCCTACTGTGCAAAGCCAGAACATGTGTGATTCACTGGAAAGAATCCAAGTGAACAAAAATGATTTATACCGGATTCCCTCAGAGACAAGGCCAACAAAGTCATTGCTCACTTAGTCATCTCACAAAACTTTGCAATGTAGCTTTTTTAGTCCTTTCTCAAACAAAAAGACATTGTACTCAAGAGATGACTTAGGGTTAGACTGCAGCATAGGCATCTGAACAACGGGATGATGAGGGGGCATGTCTCCCCCCCAAAATATGAAGGGGGCATCACCAGGTAACAGGGGGGAGGCAATGGAAGCTGGGAGCACTGATTGGAAAACTCCCTTCAGCTGCTCTATGTAACTGCCTCAGAGGCTCATACAGGAACTTACTATATAAACCAGGAAGAGATACCACAGAGAGAGCGCCGCAGAGGAAGATACAGCAAAGGTAAGAAAACATGATGGGGGGCACATGATGGGGTTACTGGGGTGCTGGAGACACATAATAGAGTACTGGAGGGGGACACATTATAGGAGTATTAGGGGGCTGGAGATACATGATGGGGATCCTGGGGCCACCTCATCAGGAGCATACCCAGGCGTTGTAGGGAGGTCATACAGGCACATGGAGGCCACACACACTACTGAGCCTCATTTTGACTTGTTTTAAGTACATTACATCAAAGTTGAAGAATATTTAATTATAAATGTTTTTGCCTATTTAGTCATATTTTAATAGGAATATTATTAATAAATATACAAACCCATTATACCTTATGCACTGGTGTATATAATTTATTGATATATTTCAGCCACCGCAGTTGTATTTATAGTTATAATTTATTTTAATTTAATTTATATCTAACGACGTCTAGCGCTGTCTCACCTTTCTTTACTTTGTTATATCCTATTTTGGAAAATAGTGGGGGAGGCCCACTTTTGATTGACAGCTGCAGGGTTGTTGGAGTTTTTTATCTGAAGCGCCGACACATACTTTATATATATAGAAGTTAAGGCTATTTTATTTAAAGAGAACCTCCTTTCAACCAACCCAGAATGTTTCAACCAGGACTTCTGTTTTGAACTTCTGAAATACAAGAAGAAGGAATTCTTTCCTAATGACGTGACACTTTCAGATAATTTTAGTAGGGAAAAATCCTGTGTGGGTTTTATATTAAGAAAACCAACCATTGGTTGTTTTAAAAGTACTTCTGTAGGCACTGGGTTGCCATTTAAAATAAATGTTCTTTTGATCTCATGCTTCTGGTAATTGAAGACTTCTCATGAATTTTCTCTAACTAAAGAGAATATTAATAAATTTGAAGCTAACCACAAAAACAACCTACATGCAGAAAGTGAGGAAAACTGGTATAACTTATTGAATCCTACCAATGTGAAAACACAAAACAGACCTTATTAAGTTTAAGAAAGAAAAACTTAAGAGAGTGAATAGTGAATAGAGCGATTACTCTGAGAAAAAATTATACACATGGAGTACTCAATCAACTCAGCATGTATTTTGCTGCAGATTCTTCCATTGTAAAGATACTTTTGTAGATACCTCTAGTGGTGATAGCTCATCACAACAAATAAACGTATGCTCCAGAAAGTATAACTTTTCAACCTGTTAACAAAAACATTAAGCGCAACAGCGGAATTGTCAGTGTTAAGCAAAGGCTGAACAGTTATCTGATGATTATTTAGGAGTTACTAATTTACAAAATCAGCTATGTCCTTATGTCTGCTGTATTCTTCAGTGTGTATTCTGACCCAGCCTGTCAGCAATTAATTTCCTTTCTTTTTGCGTTATTTTTGTGCCTATTGTAAATTGATTCACAGTTACAAAACTATATATATAGATGTGGCACCAAGGTGATGGCTAAATTCTTGCAACCCCTCCCAACAAAAAATATTGTGACGCATTTGGGCTGCAGAGAAGGGAGTCTTAGGGTTAGGCTGCATGGAGAGGAGTCTTAAGGTTATGCTGAAGGGAAAGGATCCAGCCAGGGGCATAACTAGAACTTTAGAACTTTGTGGGCCCATATCAACTTAGTAGCCCTAAACAATGGCACTTGGTGACTCCTCTACCTTCTCTGCAAAAACACTGATGTCATCTCGTCAGTGTATGGAGTGATAGAGCAGCTGTTTCTTAAGTAGTGGTGTGGAATCATTCTCTGCACTGTTGCTATAGAGAGTCACAGTGAATGGTGTTTCCTGCCACTGAGATCCTCTATTGTAGTGCTTTGTAGACTGACTCCACAACACTGCTTAAGAAGCAGCCAGCGCCAGCTCCTGGACAAATGATAAGTACATCCTTTACAGGTGCAGTGGGGTGATTGCTGGGACGCCAGGCCCCTTAAGCCACCGGGCCCCATACCAATTGAACCCATTGCACCCCATATAGTTACACCCTTGGACCCCGCATTAAGGGGAAGGTTAGGATCAGGCTGCGGCAAAGTGAGGTTTAGGGCTAGGGTAATGGAAGGGGAGGGTTAGACCGAGAATTAAGATAAGGGTTGGGGAAATACTTACAAGGCACCACTGGAGATATGTGCTGGGGGTCTTCGATACCCTGAATTCGGGAGGACAGGAGAAATCTATTGCAAAGCAAAGCAGCAAATGGCTGCTAAAAAACGTCCAGCTGCAAAAAGTTCTTACTGCAGACCAACAGTTATGTGTCACACAACATGCAAAGAAACACTGGAACAGTGTTTGCCAATCCTTGTCCTCAGGGACCACTAACAGTCCATGTTTTCCAGGCCTCTGCATAGAACAAGTTATATAGGGCTGTATCCAGACTTAAGGAGCTTGAACTTAAGAGAGGAAAGTTACTCCTGGGCTAAACCATGTTGATTGCAGGGGAGTCATGTGATGTGTGATGAGGTGATGTTTCCTAGCAGTCTAAATAACAGTGTGATAGTAAAGCTGGTCAGTATCTGTGTGCAGTTAGCAATTCAGATATATCCCTGCATGCAAAGAATACAATTCATTTGACTCCCCCTGAAATCAACATGGTTGTTCCCAGGTGTAACCTTCCTCTCTCAGGGCCGTATAAAGAGAACCATTTTCACAACCAGTTCCATGTGTATTTTTAGGTATGTCCGCCCGTAAGTGCCTCACGGACGGACTTGTGAATCACACTTGGATCCATACGTCTGGATATGCGACGCAAAAATACGCACGTGAAAATTTAAATAAAAATGGGCGGAGGAAGGCATTTAAATGAAGGTATGTGGGCGCAACTACCATGAATCGCACATACAGAGGACACGTCACTCAACTGCTGACAGAAAGTCACTAGTGGTCTATGGACTCATAAGTCACCGACAGCATGTCCGAGAGAGGCGAGTGTCATGGGTGTGAGGGGGTTTGGTCTGCACCCTCCGTGCGTATAATTGTGTACTTTTAAGGAAACGGTTCTTTGAATACTGCCCTTAATTACAAGCTCCTTCTTAAGTCTGGATTCAGCCCATAATGAGTAGCACCTATGGAACTTTTAAAATGTGTTATCAGCCAGTAATGAACACACCTGTGCTCCAGCAAGGAGACCTGGAAATCATGCACTGTTAGTGGTCCTTGACAACCAGGGTTGGGAAACACTGCACTAGAGGAATTAAACATGTATAGTTAGGAGCATAAAATATATCAGGGTACAGAATGGTGGCAGATAGGGCTTATGAAAAAGAGGGTATGGTTTGAACAAATAAGGTCAGTTATGAGCGGAGTTTGGTCAAAAAAGAGCTTATTTTAAATGATGGATTTGTAAGAAAACTTCACAAAGTGGTAACATTGGATCCCATAAGACATCCTAGCAGTTTTGTGGTCGGACCACCCGTTAGTGTACACTGGGCAGAATTTTGACACAGGGAGCCTGTTCTGGACCCTCCACTGGATGAATTAGGATGACATCACATCCAAATTTAGGAGAAGCTATCACAATTTGAAGGCCGCAAAACAGACAGGCTTACGTAAAAGAGTGTGCAGTTTGAACAAACACGGTCAGTTGTGGGCAGAGTTTGGTCATAACAGGGGCAGAGCTTACTTTGAATTATGTTAAATGACTATTAACAATGTAAAAGGGATTATAAAAACTGAACGGAAAGGAAAGCTGTGGATTATGGCTACTGGCGACATGCCAGAAACCACACTGGGCAGCTATCTCATTGGAAGAGCTGCAAAGCTCTTTATTATTTTTTAAAATTTTGACATAAACATCCAACTCAGTGATAACCTAATAACGTAAAGATTTAGGCCTGTATTCAGAGTACCGGACATATAACATATATGTCTGCTGTTTAGCAATTTTTACTACTGCGCATGCGTAGTAATTTTTTAACGTAATCTACTTATCTTTCAAACCGTATTTACGCAATTTACGTAAGAAAAAGATACATAGATTACGGTAAAAATTACGGGCCTTAAATCCAGGCAATGCTGAGTATTTCATCAAGTAAAATATACAATGGTTTAATTAATATGCAATTAACTGTAGTGTGTTACTACCATGGATTTTTAATCTATTTTTATAAATTTTTTTTTTGTATATTGCAGCAGCATAGGCGTCGGAACAGGGCCGCACAAAATATGAGGGGGCGGCACCAGGCCCAGCGGAGGGGGAGGCACGGGGGAACATGGCAGTTCATACAGGAGAGTCCTGTATAAGCTGCCACGGAAGTTACATGGAACAGCTGATAACAGATGCTCTGTGTAACTACCGCAGATGCTCATACAGAAACATCCTATATAAGGAACAGGAGAGAGTGTGCTGCAGAGGAAGAGGTGAAGTAACTAAAAATAATACTGGGGAAGGGGTGGGTGGCGCATGATCCTGGGGGGGGGGCTAGTGGCGCATGATGGGAGTCCTGGGAGGGGGGCTGGTGGTGCTTGATGGGAGTCCTGCAGGGGGAGGCTGGTGGCACATGATGGCAGTACTAAGGGGGGGCAGACAGGGGAGACATGTTGGAGATAAGAATACTGGTGAGCTGGATATGAAGAGGAGGAGGAGAGAGATGATGTGGAGAGGGAGATAATAAGGTGAATGGGGAGAAGGAGCTGATGAAGAGGAATTATGAAAGGGATAGAGAAATGATAAAAGATAATGGGGAGTTGGAGGTGATGAGGGAAAAGATGGAGGGAAGTGGGGTGATGAGAATGGAGAGATTATTATTATTAAAGTTTATTATCCGTGGCGGCGTACAGAGGCAATAGCAAAGACAATAGTTACATATACAATTCAATACAATAATTAACAGAGGGTATAAAAAACATGAATAATGAATACAGTACATGTACAAAGCAAAATTAAAATACAGTCCAAAAAAGCAAAACAATATGTAAGGAAAATAAAGATGCTGGATATGTGTGCAGAAGCTGGTGAATAAGAACAGAGACAGACAGTAGAGAGAAAAAGGTGGGAAGTGATAAGGACAAGGTAGAGGGGTGATGACAGGAGGACCTTGCTCATAAGAGCTAACATACTAATACCCCTTTCACACCCCGCCAACTGTGAAAAACCCGGTATTTTCTTCCCAGGTTTTTCCGGGAAGGTATGCCGGATCAAAAAAAGGACACTTCTTAGCGCACAAAAACCCGGGAAATTCAGGGAAATTCACCCCTAACATTAAAAAAATACTTTACATTTAATACCCCTCCTATTAAAAAAAATCATGACATTAAATACCCCTATATACATATTTAGGGTTTATTATTTTACAAAGACCTCCCCCACGGGTTAAAAGCTTGGAAGATCGGATCCTAATCAAGATGGTAAGTACTTCTTTTTATTTATCATATTTATGTCATTATTTTATAGTTATTTTATGCATTAATGTAAATATATTATTGTATATAGGGGTATTAATGTCATGATTTTTTTTTTATAGGAGGGGTATTAAATGTAAAGTATTTTTTTAATGTTAGGGGGGATCAGAACGGATGATAGGCCATAGGGCTCTAGTAGCTTGATTCACAAAACTACTAGCCCTATTGAACTGATTGACCCAGGGTACATAATCAGACCTTTGTTCAAGTCCCTTAGGTAACAACAGATCCTTGCGTGGGACCCTCAGTGCTTTATCTCTTGCTTGCTGGAGTAACGTGGGACTGTAGCCCCTGGGAGCTGTCCGTTGTACGCTGAGCTGGTGGTGACACGTGCAGGGGGTGCTGCCCTGGGGTAAGTGTTTGTTTATTGGCAGTCTTATCTATATAATGCTGTGATATTTTGTACTTGTCTGATGTCCCTGATGATAGAGACTTTGAGTCTCTGAAACGTTGGAATGGAATAAAGCATTTGTTATCTATCTGACCGTCTGAGAGTGCCTTCCTCTAGCATCATATCTACTTGTTCCTGCTGTGCACCCCAGCAAGTTTTGATTATCTATGTAGGAGTGCCGTCTCCTGGAAACTACATGCATTAAGGTCTCCACACTTGTGTGGACAACCTTTAACCCTCTGGCACCCACCAACTGTACTTTTGATTATTTTTAACTATCACAGGACTGTATTGTGATCTTCTGCCGACATTGGGCCTAACTATGTCAGTAACTGAGGATCTGGCTCATGGACTAGCACAGGTGAACTTGCCTGTAGGGGAAACCCTATGCTTCTCTGATGTGGAAGCAGAATCCATTTTATTTAAAGATCATCTTCCAGATACATCCTCTGGATCCACTAACGTTGACCTCTTTCATGAAATTCTTAAACAGAAAAAGAGGGAAATTGAATTCTACATGCATGGGGTTACCCTGTCTGACTATTACAGGAAGAAATGGATCCCTAAGGGCTTTCGGGTTAAGAAGATTCCTACAATAGGACGATACAATCAGGATTTCTGCAGGCGATGGGTGGCCATTTTAAATAAGTGCTCTCTGGATCTGATACTCCTGGTGATTGAGGAGTCGTCAAGGGTTATGTCTGAATCCAAGTCTAAGGCTGAGGCGTTGGAGGAAAAATACAAGGACACGCTTTTGGCAGACACAGAGGAGGACTGGTACTACAAACTACAGCTGCAGATCGACACCTATCGGGCTAACCTGATTAAATTCAAAAAAGAAAAACTGGACAAAGTCACGAAAGACTATGCTGAAAATCGGGTATACCCGTGGCTGTCAGGAACACAGTCTTTTGAGAACAGGAGACAGGGTTTCACTAGACAAAGATTCCGACAAAGGCGTGAATATACACAGACATCTAGTGAGGATAGCGCTGCCAACACTGATGGCGAAGGTTCGGTTAACGAAACGAGGGGTTTTCAGGGCAAACCGCCTCTGAATGTTCCGCCCGGCGCCACAAGGAAAAGAGGAAGAGGACGAGGAGAGGTGGCCAGTGTCTCCGTACCCAACACGCGGTCACGAGAAAAGGGCAAGCAGACTTGATCTTCAATCTATCAGACAGGGCCCTCACTGAAGCTGAGATCTCTGTTCTGTCAAGAGGATTGTCTTTTGTACCCTCTAATGATTTTAAATCCTTAGATTGGAAAGTGGATCAATATCGTCTACACAGACAATTGAAGTTGAAAGAATTCTTCCAGGGCCACCCAGAGAAACCATCCACTCTCCCCCCTCAGTACATCAAATTTCAACAGAAAAGCAGCTTTGACCCTCAGGGCCATAACCCATCCATCAAGTGTTTTATGCGTCTACTAATTAAATCTGTGGATAAGACAGCACAAGCATTACCAAAATTACAACATAACTTATCTCTGGCTGAACGCAAGGCCATCACCAATCTGGCGTCCTACAAGGATATTGTGATTAGACCCGCTGACAAAGGTGGGGCTATCATTGTTCAAAGTCTACAAGATTACAGAGCTGAGCTTCTGCGCCAATTAGGTGAGAACTCTGTTTATCGTAAACTGCAGAGGGACCCAACGCAGGAGTATAAGGAGGAATTAGATGCCATTTTGACCCGGGCCATAGACTTGGAACAAATACCTGAAACAGTGGGTCGGGCATTGATCACAAGGTTTCCAAAGACCCCGATTATATATTCACTGCCTAAAATCCACAAGGACCCTTTGAAGCCCCCTGGTAGACCGATAATATCGGCCAGGGACTCTCTGTGCTATCCGGTGGCCTCTTTTCTGGATTCCTTTCTCCAACCCTGTGTACAAGCCATCCCTACGTTTCTGAAAGACACCAGCCACTTATTAAATAAATTACAGGAGATAAAATTTCCTACGGAAGACATGACTTTGTGCACGGTGGATGTGACGGCACTCTACACTAGCATCCCACATCAAGCAGGGATAGATGCAGTCAAAGAGCTGATCACGAATAATCCCACGTATGTTGGGCCCGATGTGTCACTATTCATGGAATTACTTGACTTTATCTTGCGCAAGAATTACTTTCTGTTCGATGGACAGTACTACCTGCAGGTGTCAGGATGCGCGATGGGCTCACCGGTAGCCCCGTCCTTTGCGACCTCCTACATGCATGTAGTAGAGAAAGAACTTTTCCTGGACAACCCTATTTGCATGGCTAAACTGAAGTTTTACACCAGATATATCGATGATATTTTAATTTTCTGGCAAGGTGACGGGTTGGAGTTTAAACAAGCCATGACCAAAATCAACAGCATGAATGAGTTTATTAAATTCACCTTCGTGACTGACAATATGGAAATCCACTATCTGGATGTGAACATCAGGGCTTATGAGGGGTCCTTACATACTTCCATATTCGTGAAAAACACAGACAGAAACACTCTACTATTGGCTAATAGTCATCACCCTCTCCCTCTGAAGAGAGGCTTGCCATACTCCCAATTTCATAGAGTATGGCAGTATGACAGTAATGAGGAAACCCGTGATGCCCAGCTGGACCAAATGCACAGTAAATTTAAGGCCAGGGGCTACAGTCCCACGTTACTCCATCAAGCAAGAGATAAAGCACTGAGGGTCCCACGCAAGGATCTGTTGTTACCTAAGGGACTTGAACAAAGGTCTGATTATGTACCCTGGGTCAATCAGTTCAATAGGGCTAGTAGTTTTGTGAATCAAGCTACTAGAGCCCTATGGCCTATCATCCGTTCTGATCCATCCCTACCATCCCTAAATGGGAAAAGAGTGATGCCCTGCTACAAGAGAGGGCGCAATTTAAAGGACCTCGTGATGAGGACTGATATCACGGATATGAAGGAGGTACCAAGCAACTTCCTAACTAGACCTCCTGGTTGCTACCGGTGTCTTGGATGTATAACATGCAGGCACATGGAGCCCAGTAAAGTCTTCACACATCCCAGATCGGGGAAGGAATACAAGATCAAGTACCCTTTGACGTGTACTACCAAGTTCATCATTTATGTCCTCAGATGCCCCTGCGGGTTACATTACGTGGGGAAGACTAGGAGGACGTTTAGAGAGAGGTTCAACTTGCACCGAGCAGCGATCAGGACTGCCCTGACTGGAGGCCCTCTGGACCAACCGGTGGCAAGACATTTCGTTGGTCTCAAGCACTCACTGGCTGACCTGAAGTTTAAAATTATTGATCACATTCCTCTGACACTTAGGGGTGGTGACAGGGACAAAGCACTATTGCGCTTGGAAGCAAGGTGGATTCTGTTTTGTTGCACTGGATGACAGGGCATGCTAGCACTGGTGGTTCTCCAAGCGCTAGCATGCTTGCTATCCTTGGGCATGCTGATGCTTGTAGCACTACAAGCATCAGCATGCCCTATACTTGCATGGTTTTTTTTTACTATCCAACGGAAAAAACAGATTTGTCTATTGTTGCCATAGCAAAAGTAGACAAATCTGAACCAATCGGAAGGCAAAATTAAAGACCCGGGTTGAAAACAACCCTGTAGCTTTCACACTGCCACCCTTCCTGGGTAGGACCCGGGAATAACCCTTCTTTTTTGCCAAGTCGAAGTCCCGGGTCTTTTGACCCAGGTTGACCGGAAGTGGACGTTTCACACCACCACCAAATCCATGGGTTTTTGCCGATTCCCGGGTTTTTGGGCAAAACACGAGTGTTTGGTGGCGGTGTGAAATGGGTTTAAGTGAGAGAGGGCAAATAACAGTGATGAAGATGGGGAGGGCAGGTAAGCTTAGGTGGAGGAAGGGAAGGCTAGACTGAAGAAGTGGGTTTTGAGGGAGCGTTTGAAGAATTGGAGGGTGCTGGATTGCCTTATATGATGTGGTAGGTTGTTCCAGTGGAGATGGGAGGCCAAGGAGAAGTCTTGGATGCGGGTGTGAGAGGTAGTTATCAGGTTGGAGTTGAGGCGACGGTCACCAGCAGAGCAGAGCGGAGGGCAGGGAGTGTGGATGGAAATAAAGGAGGAGAGGTAGGAGTGGTGGAGGAGAGTCTTGTAAGTTGTGGTGAGGAGCTCGAACAGAATTCTGAAAGGGACAGAAAGCCAGTGTAGAGATTGACAGAGAGGGGAGGTGAAGATATAGAGATTGGTTTAAAAATATGTAAAAAGCGATTTAAACCTGGATGCTCACCTGTGGCCCCAATGGGTTGACCACGTCCCCAGTGTGTTAACTACGCCCCCTTTGACAGCCGGCACATTCATACTTATTACATACCAAGTTGGGGGTGTACAAAGGTAAGATGGGGGCGCCCTAGATGAGAGGGGGCAGAAGGGGGAGGGCTAAATTCTTGCCCCCCCCCCCCCCAAAAAAAAACAGTTGTGACACCCCTGTACAAAATATGGGAACACGGTCATAAAAACAAGGCAGACAGTAATAAAGAGGTAGCAATGTTTGATAGCAATTGTCCAAATGTTAAAGGAGGCACAATAATGGTACAAGGGCATATCTTGCCAGCTTCACCTTGGACGCCAAAACTGCAGATGATCCTGCAAGGGACTTGTGTATTACACACTTTATTGTGATATGCTCCGTTGCATCTTTGCAACTATACAGCAGGTTCACCATAGTATCATAAAAAAGTGATATTTCACACAAGGGATCCATTTTCTTGCCTTTTTTTCTTTATGTTGTCAGAACCAGTGCTACCGTCAATGACAGGCACTAAACATTCACTGGTGATAGCAGCGTATGAACGTGACCCACTCGGCAACAAAACAAAAGCCAAGAGGCCGCAAGCAACGAGTGCGCAGCCCAGCAACCCTGCAGCCGAGAGGGGGAACGCGCAGGGGGCGGCTCCAGCGGGCACCCGGCGATGAGTGGGTGGAGAGTGTGAGTCTGGCTGGCTGACTCGCTGGCTGGCTGTGGAGGAGGAATCGGGTGCGTGGGTGCGCGCGGCCGTGCTCGCGAGGGGATTGCTGTTGTGTTGAGCGAGTGATTCCCCCGTGGACCTCCGGCTCTTGGGAGGGGATAATGCGAAAGGTGAGTACCCAGGAGAGGCGGGCCCCACTTAGGGATGGGGGGGAGGGGAACTACCAAAAGGGTTCTTTGTGGCGCCACAAGTTTATAGGAGGGGGTCCCTTAGAGGGTGCAGCAGCAGATCTGACTGTGTTGTACAGGGGCACCCTCATATCGCCTGACTCTTCATTTCACTCTGTGGCCAGGAGTCTTTCTTCCACATGATACCAGTTGATTTAGATTGTCTGACAGCAATGACATGTGGTGCATGCGAAAATATCATTTCTTAATTGTGTTTCTAGTCACTGTGCAGAAAGTCTATTTATTTACCAGTAGCATCTTTCATCTGTTTTCTTTTACTGCACTCACACATACATTATACTCCAGTGCTTTTTACATTTCTGGTGAGAGTTAGTAGTTTAGTAATTGATTTCCATGTGGTTTAATATGTGTCTATGAATCCTGTTTTTAGGATCAAAATAAAGGATTTAGTGTTAAACAGGTGTCCTGGGGCACAGGTTCTTATACATTCTACTTGGTTTGTCATTGTGAATTTTTATTTCTCGTACTGGAAAGTTTTAATAGTCATAAGGAAAGAGTTTTATTTATATATTTATAAGGGTATTGCAGCTTCCCTTTATTTCTACTTTCCACTTAAAGTGAATTAGTGTAAGCGTTAAAGTAAATTAGTGAAAGAATTGAACATGTTCGCATTGATTTAAAAGAAAAAAAATTCTGCACCTTGGTGGGGAGGGCTTTGGGATGGGACATGTCCTTTTTATTGTGGTGTATAAGTAATTCTGGTCGCTATTTTCCATGTTTGCACACAAATCATTTACACTCTGTATGATGCAACTTGGGACGTGTGTTTTTTTTTTGTATATATTTATTTTTCCTAGCTCAGAATGAGACCATGTCTACTCGGGTTCCTTACATCACTATGAAAGTCACGTTTGTGACATATAGACAGGCAGCACCTAATTGTCATCTGTCTCTATTTCAAAAATGTGACTAATTAGACATTTTTATAATGAATGGGTAAGTATTCCTAAGTCTATCTATTGGCAACTTACCCATTTATTAGTTTTCTGACATGTGGAATGTACTGAACAGGTTAGTGGAACTAGGCTGCGGAGAGGGGATGGAGTTTAGAAGGGGTATTTAGGGTTAGGCTGTGGGAAGAGGATAGAGCTTAGAAGAGGAATCTTGGGGTGGTGAGGGGATATAGCGTAGAAGGGGGATTTTTAGAGTTAGGCTGTGGGGAGAGGATACAACTTAGAAGGGAAGTCTTAGGGTTAGGCTGCAGGGAGGAGATTTAATGTAGATGGGGAAGGTTAGGGTGAGGATTAGCATAAGGGTTGGGGAAATACTCACCAGTCTGCACTGGGGATTCCTACTAGAGATCTTCACATACCTCATTTCTGGTACCTACTTGGAAACGGGGTTCTCCACAGCAAACCACACCCGTCTACTCTGTGATAGTCTAAATTAATGTATTTAACGGCAACCTAGATCACATTAAATTTGTGTAGAGCAGAGCTCAACAATTTTTTGTTTTTTTTTAGAATTTATATGGCAGGTTTAAAAAAAATAAAAATAAATGAAATATACATATAAAATATCTGCTAGCTTACTGTTATCATTTGAAGTCTTCTCTGACTTACTGTTTTCTTCTCTACATGAGCTGGATGGATAAGAATGATGGAGTGAAGCGACCGCAGTAGTTTGTCTACCAGGGACATCAATCCCAGGGCCACAAATCCCTCACCCACTGAAACTGCGGAGAGAGTAGCTCTCAGTAGTGTGATCCTGATAACAGCTGCTTTTAGTGGAGAGACAGGGGAGAAAGAGACTGCAAGTAGGGTAACCTTCTAGGGTGCACTGTGGATCAACCTGATTAGTTTTTTTTCTCTATGTCAATTTGGTTCCCAATTTCTAGTCCCCCCGTTGAATGGTATTTGTTGTGAGCCCTGGTGTAGAGGGTATTGATACTATCTAAGCTGTCACTTAATACATATGGATTTGTGCTGCACCATTTTAGTTGAGGTGAAGTAATATTGATAAGTAATACCACGTTCAGATTGCCCAAGCTGAAAAAGCTGGGTTTTTAGCCAGGGTGTAGAGCTGGGGAAATTTTTGGGGCTGTTAAAAATGGAGCGTTCAGATTGAGCTGAAAACACCGGCTATTTTAATGAAAAAGCCAGCTTTGTAACTCAGTCTGAACGCGCCAAGCCGGCTACTGAAAGCCGATGTTCAGAGCCGGCTAAAACCCTTCTTTTTAGCAGGCTCTGAACACCGGCATTCAGTAGCCGGCTTTTTGTAAATGGACCGATTGAGTTTAGAAGCTGGCTTTTTTACTACAGCCGGCTTTTCCAGCAAAAAAGCTGGTGTTTTGAGGCAATCTGAACGGGTATTAGAGTCCACCTGCTATATGACACATGGTAAATGAACCAATTAGCTAAATACCCAGATAACAGGGTTCATGCGAGTTACTGTTTTAGTAGCAGCCAACATGAACTATATTATCATAGCAAAACTGAATTTCACAAAGAACAGCGCTTTAAACATCATTTTAAGATATAGCATATAAATGACTTTCAGTTCTGTAAAAGAATACAGATTTACTAAAGGCGAGTTTGTTAAAAATCACCAGAGTTTGCTCATTTTTACTGTTGATTTGTAAATCTCTGATTTACAAAAGGTGAAATCGACCATTAAATCGCCGGAGATGGCGTATGGTCAAACTCGCCGGAGATGAATGATCTTTTTTCCATTCTTTAGATACAAATCTCAGATTTACTAAGGGGAGAGTGTTTTAAATTGCTGTAGATGGACTCAAAATACGCCAGTTAATAGAGGTGGGTCTGAGGGGAGAGATTGTGGAAATCGCTGGCAATTGGTATGCAAATAATGATTACATAAGTCCCTAATTTTACGAATCTGGCTACGACGCATGCGTAGTAACTATTTTAAGCTATCTACGTAGCGTTGTTACGTAACTTGCGTATATGCGGTCTTTAGAAACGCTACGTAGATAGCATAAAATAGTTAATACGTCTGCGTAGTAGCTAGATTTGGAAAATTAGGGACGTATGTAAAAAAAAAAAAAAATAAATAGGGTTGTGAATCCAGCCCGGTGCCTATAAAAATAAGGGCCAGATTCTCTACTTGCCATGGACATGGTACCACTGCATGGTTAAAATAAAACAAAAACTAAAAAACTGTTGGTAATTGAATATATACATACATATATACACACACACACGTTACTGAATGTCAGCCTTTCTTTCTAAATGGACTCATATCTACTATGCTTCTTTGCCTATATTGTTAAAAATTATTGTTGCAACGTTTGAGTATACTTTTATCCATGTTTATAATTGCTACATTTGGATTAGAGAAAAGCTTTGTGAATGGAACAAACAATTGATCAAGTTGCACACTAAGGACCCAATCTTGACCTCTGGTAATCAACGGTCTGTACGACTGCTGATCCACACTGAATCACTGAAACCCACAAACACTGTAACGTTAACATGCTCCTCCCACCCACCATACAGAGTTTTGGCTGAGGGGATGCGCTGCCCTAACAGACGGATCTTCTGCTCTACCTTAACATCTGGCGTGCACATGAGTGTTGCCAGAAAAGCAGCCAATGTCCGCACTCAGCGTGCAGAATTTGGCTGAAGAACAAAGGTATGTATTTGGCCATGAATACAGTATGAGATATTGGACCTAAGAAACTGAAACAGATTCTTATTGGAAGTCTGGATTGGTCGGCTGTATGGCTCCCTGCCTGTACCATACATTATAATGCTAAATTCCTCCCGTATGTAAACAAAACTCCTTACCCACTTGTTAGAAGTGTCAATAGCTGAAAGTCTGTTTAGTTTTTTGTTTTCTGATCACTTGTTTTTTGCATGTGCAGATCGCAAGAAATTTTCTGATCCAACCACATGAGAAATGGCTAGTTGTCAGATGTCTGAATCTAGTCTGTTATCTTGTTCTAACTTAAACAGTTATTAGGGAAACCGCCTTATTGTAACATAGACTTAATATACTTTGTGTATATTAGTCTACAGTGCTACTAGCATTGGACGTTCTTTAAATTTACAGGAGACTCCGTATTGTGGTTAGAAGCTGTGGTTTTACTTGGGCAGTCGGGGTAAACTACAAAAAGGAAAAAGCTTTATCTGACAGTATTAGTAGTTGATCCATTTTTAAACAGTGGCAATATGCCTATTTGGCTGTCTTGCTCAAAATGGTGTTTATTTTAAGAACTTAATACCTTGCAGCACAATGAAATTATGGAAAGCTATTTAAAGTACATCTTTGAAAAGAAAAAAAAACTTTCGTTTTGCTCAGATAAAATGTAAATACAATTTCATTATTTTAATTTAAATGGGTTCCATTCGTTGCTGCAAACACCCATTTTCAATTTACACACAGCCAACAGCCAGTTGTCGGCTGTTTGTATTTTAGAATAGGGCCCCGTTCCGAAATTCACCCTGCAACCTGCCACTGGATCCGTAGGTTTATAACACTTTCCAAATGACTGGACAGGTCAGTGCAGGGGAGGGGATGGATGGGAGAAGGAGACATTTAGGGTTAGGCTGCATCGAGGGAGTGAAAGGTAGAAGGGGAGACTTATGGTTAGGCTGCAGGAAAGGTATGGAGCTAAAAAGAGGAGATTTAGGATTAGGCTAGGGGGAGTGGATGGATTTTCAGAAAGGGAAACTTAGGGTTAAGCTGCAGGGAAGGGCATGTAAGGGTTAGGATGTGGGGGAGGGAGTCTTAGGGTTAGATTACAATGAAGATAGTTAGGTTTATTCTGCGGGGAAGAAAGGGTTAAGTTTGGGGTAATGGAAGGTGAGGGTTAGTATTAGAATTAGCATAAGGGATGGAGCGGGGCAGTATGTTTCTTACTAAATCCATCTTTGATAAGGGGGTTTTGAAAAATGGCCGTTCTTAGTGGAGACCCACACTCTTTTTAAATATGCTGTAATGTCCCGTTGCTTAGTCTGTGGTGTAATGTTAATGCCTTTTACATATAACACAATACTGGATAGCTTTACTGTAATACTACTTTAGTTTAGAGTTGATCTAGAGCAAACTTTTACACCCATAGGGCCGGACGGGGTGCTTATGCATGGCATTAGTAACCTGGGCCTGTTCCACGGATAAGAAGGAAATAAACACACTCGTATTTGCAAAAATACGCAACTAAGTGGCAAGTGCACTCCCGTGAGGTTCTTCCGGAACTTTACTGACTCCATAAGGCTGTCTTAACTCTGCAGTCTTTGGTTGCATAATTTACTGGCCGTACTTTGCAAACCCAGCCCATAATGCCCTGTTTAAATGCCCCGCCCCTCCCCATCCAATTTTCTTAACTTCCTACTTGCGGATTAGTGGCACGCCCCTTCTTAGGGATCTCATTAGCCACAGAGTTGATATGCGTAACATCTGGATGGCGCATATGGAAATCACTGAAAATTTTCCAAGATATACACAGCATGCGCATGTTTATATATGTTATTAAGGACTTTGAAATACGATGCTGCGTTATATACGGGTAGGAGTACGTTTAAGATAGAGGTTAGAGCATGCATGGTCTGTACAAATAGACTTAAATGTGTGCGATCGTTATTAATTCAGGATCCAGGCCATACTAAGTAAACTAATAATCGTCCCTTCCTCGTCCCTCTTTGACTACTGCAAGTCCTGTGTGCTTGCTACGTTATACATGTACTTTTATTTCTATATGCTAGACATTTTTATAATACATTATGTTGACTTATACATTTTTGGGCATAAATTATTTTATTTAAAATACCTTTTGATTACAAAGAAGTTAAAGCTTAAATTCTCTAGAAAGTGTCAGGTTAGAGTAGGATGTGATATGCATGTAATTGCATGTTTGAGTCACCAGATTGCCATTGTCCCTAAAAATGCCTCTGAGGGTTTGTAGATGAGGGAATAAGTAAACCACTTGTGTAGACAGGTATGGAAGCTTTCACTAAAGTAGCAGCCCAAAGCCACCACTGTCACTTTTGAAAAATGAATTAACACCAGAGGCTGGCGTATAAATAAATAAATGATTACAAGAAACTCCAGGCCTAGAGTAATATTTTGAGCAAATAAAACTTTTATGCATATACGTGTCAAAATAGTCCTTGCAAGAAAGTAATATAATTCTTCTAGACAGACAAGCACTGCTGGACAAGAGGTAGAGTCTATTTGATTAACTAGGACAATATAGAAACACATTTCAATTGAGATATATATATATATATATATTTGTTTTTTGTTTATAGAGTTCATTTGACATTTATGCTTTATTATATCGGGTTAATTTGAACTAGTCTGACCAAATATTGTGCATCACATTTATTTTGTGCATACCACACTTTGTTATAAGCTGCATCAGCAAAAATTGAAAGGTTAATTAACAAACCTTTGGCTTCATAGAATGAATATAACATCTGTTTCTATTGGCATGTATATACTTCTTAAAGCTCAAGTGATGTTCCCAAAGGTGAAACTTAGCTGTTGCTACTTTTTAAACATAGAGGTCATGATTTTGTTCTGTGGTGCAGTTTTATTATTTGCATTGTCTGTGTGCTGCAAGCAACCCTGTCCTTTTTTCCCTTTAAAACTTGTCCTGTAAGGATATTTTATGGTCGTTCAAGTGGATTAATATGTCTTTTTAGTTTAAATTACATATAAATGTCTGTAAAGCTAACATTTACTATTTTTATGTAATTATTGTGTGTGTGTGATAAAAATTATTTGTACACATCTGTCTCTCTATATGTTGACCTTTAAATTGTAGTCCAAAAATTTTATTTATTAGCTCAGAACTTAGTTTGACAGAAAAACCTTATTTTTATCATTTAGATTTTAAGACCTAATTGTATAGGAATTTGCTTTGTTTCTTTGGCTTACTTTATTCTATGAGGGTTTTAGGTCTACTTGCAGCTATTCATGATCAATCTATTATTTGTATTCACTATGTAGACAACATCTGTCCTCCCGAATTCCTCCTTTTAACTGTAAGAGACCAACACATATGTTTAGAATGTTACTCATAATTATGTGGTGTTGGAATTGTCACCAAATTAAAGACGATACCTTTATATGAACCAGTACTTTGTAGTGCTGTGTGTGTGTGTATGTGTGTGTAAGCATAAACAAATTGCTTTATTACTTATATTTTTACACTTAAATTCATAGTTTATAGTTTTTTATGTGTACAATCAAAACAGTTTTAATATTAATTTAAAAAAAAGTTTGTATTTTGCTCATTTTCAGTTTGACGTTTTACAACTCCTAAATGTGCCCTAAAGACAGATAGGAGATACACTATATGGACAAAAGTATTTGGCCACCCCTGTGAAGTATTACATTCTGGTGTTTCAATCAGGCCCATTGCCACAAGTGTATAAAATGAAGCACCTAGCCATGCAGTCTCCATTTGCAAACATTTGTGATACAAAATAGGTCATTCTGGAGAGCTCAGTGACTTCGGGCCTCATTTACAAAGAACGATTTGTCCTAAATCGCGTGATTTGACCTTCTTAACTCACATCGCGGTATTCACAAAAGGTCAAATCGCGTGATTTATGGCTTTTAAAAAATCGCCTCGGCAAACATCGTTGGACAGAAATCGTCCAGATGTTTGCCATTCAAAAGATAGAAAAACAAATAAATCGTGGTATTCACTAAAGGTGATTTGAAGAAATAGCCTTTAATACGACCTCAAATCACAAAAAAAATAAAAATAAATTGCAGCCTGAGAGGTGCGATTTTCATGTAATCGCACGTCCCTGACCCTCAAAAACACGTAAGTATACTTGACGTGTTTTTGTGTGTGAAAAAAGAAAGTGCTGCATGGTTGAAAGCCTTAGCCATGCTGTGCTGATAGAACTACAAGGCTTAGCATTGCTTAGCCTTGTAGTAATATCAGCGTCAGCATGGTAAGGCTTCTAACCATGCGTGGCTGCGTGTACTGTGTGTAAAAAAAAAACAAAAAACAGTGTGCACCAAACATACGTTAACGCATTACAGTAAGTGTGCATGTAAAAAATACATTTTCCCTAACTAATTATGTTCCCTAATCTGTGCACTTACCTCCGGTGGTCACCGTGTCCTATCCTAAGTGTTGGAATGCAGTGTGTGGTGTTGTAAAAGAATAAAAGTTTTGGGCACTCACCATTTGCTGGCCTCTCTCTGGGGAAGCGGTGCTGGATGTGCTGAAAGTTCTTCACTTGATTGGATTTTGGGTTCCGATTGATTGGAGTCACTTGTCCGGTTCTCTGGCTCTTCTGGACTTACCACGACGGGAACACGCTCCTCTTCTTCCGCGGTGCTGCTCCTCATGACCATTTGGTTGCTAGGGGGCAGTGTTTTATATAATAGATGACGTCAGTTTATGTACTATGCTGCTTTAACAGCTTTGAAGGTATACTTCAAATATGTCAGAGCAGCATAGTAATAGGCCTCCCCCCCCTCTTCCCCGCCTCAATCTTCTGCTAGGATTACCAGTCCCAGCAGGAGAGTTGTATGGTGCCGATAAAGGGACATTTCCCTGGCAGGATATATATATATATATATCTCAATGGATAGATAGATATCTCAAAGTGTCTAAGGAAACTATCTCTCCTCCAAGTAATTAAAGCTTGCTTCAGGTACTCTCGCAGTAAATGAAGATACAATGCAGGGAAAAGAGGTCACTCAGGAACACTTTGAAAATATGGTGCAAAAAGGCCTAACTAGCCATTTTATTGAATAACCAACATTTCAATCGTAGAGCAATTTTCTTTAATGTGCAGGAAAAAAGTGAGCCCTGATAGAGGGTATGAGAAATATTCCTTCTAGAGTGCTGTGGAAATTGGGGGTGCTATGTAACTAAGCTATAAATACATGGCTGAATTGATCTAGTGAGCACCTCCACATCTAAAAAAAATCATGTGTATACCATCTGTCTTACACTTTTCTCCATTGCTGCATGCTTATAGAAAAGATCGAGCAACACAGACATGGCCACCCAGCACCTGTATTTGTCTATTCTAGTTTTTACTAGTCTAAAACCCGTCATAAAGACGGGGAAAATATTGGGCATTCGTTTCTCCCCCCCAGTATCCTCATCATGTCTCCAGCCCCACCCGCAATATCTTCATCATGTCTCCAGCCCCCCAGTATTCTTAAGATGGCTGTGGCGAGTCCCTCTTCTGCTACCTAGCAACAGCTTGTCCCTGTTGTTAGGTAGCAGAGCAATTTCCTTACCTTACATTCTGAAAGTTCCTACCACATCCAAGATGGCTGCCGGGTCCTTCCTAAGGACCCCCGTCGCCATCTTGAATGTGGCATGAACTTTCTGAATGCAGAGGTAAGGTGCAGAATGTGGTGATGCTGGCAGCGGGTCCCTCATCCGCTGCTGCCATCTCCACATTCTGCACCTTACTTCCACATTCAGGAAGTTCCTGCAACATTCAAGATGGTGACAGGGGTCCTTAGGAAGGATCTTGGATGTGGCAAGAACTTCTTCAGTGCGGGAGAGAGGGGGAGGCGGGAGGTCCCGCTACTGGGAGCTTCCTGCCGTCGCTAAAGGTAAGTAAAGGGAACTCACAAGTTTTTTTTCTACCCCTCACCATTGGGCATGCTCAGTAGCGTTAAACGTGTGGACGCTACTGCGCATGCATATAACTGTGAGGAGCAGAATGGCTTTTATTATAGATAGATTTGAGTAACATTTAAGCCTCAAAATAAGAGAGCAACAGAAACTGTCCTTTAATGATCCAAAGCCATGGCCATATCTGGAAAATGTATTTTTAAAAATGACAAGTAATTTAAACTTGTGTTATTTCTTTAGTTTTTTTTTTTTCTTTGCATCAAGAACATTTTTATTGAAAATGTCAACAACTTGGGGATACAGAAAGATAAAGGGGAGTAGAAGATACAGAACATTTAGTAAAAGCAGTTAAATGAGAAAGTATTGATATCCCAGGGAAAATGGTGGGAAGGGGAATGGCGTGAACCGACATAGGAACAAATGAAAAATATTACAGTTTGTTACATCAAGTCTGGTAGATGTAGAGTTGGAGAGCACCCAAAGGGAATAAAGTTCCAAGTCAGGTATTTAGAGTAAATATATAAGGGCTAAACTACATCTTATTACAGATTTTATTTTACAAGAAAAATGATTTTTCCCAAATCTGGTCTATGGCTGCTTTAGACAGTACATCATTTTAGGAACTGAGTTGGGGAACATTTGGAGAAGGTCTGGAGTAGTAAAATATCTTAGTACTTTAGTGGCAAGGTCAAATATCTCTTGCCAAATAGCCTCGATAAAGGGACAACGCCAGAAAACATGCAGAATATTACACCAGTACAAGTTTCAAGTTGCAGGCTGTATGCTATGTAGCCTGTCAGAGTAAGATATAGATGATTTACCTCGCTATACCTTTCAATGTGGTTAGTACATAAAGAACATTTAAATGCCTGCTATGATAAGGGAGACAACTGTTGGAGAGACATGGGGCCGGATCCGGTCTGTCTGAATGAGATAGGGGAGTCTGGCTGCTGATTCGCTGGTAAGTGGGGGAAACCTCCCCCACTGTACAATTTACATGCTTCCCTCTGCCCATCTTGGCGGGCGGAGAAGAAGCACAACCCCTTCCCATGTAAATGCCATTGTACGGAATTAAGTTCCATACGATCGTAGTAACGTTAGTGTTACGTTCGTAACTAACGTAACAGCTGGAGGGCGCAATCGTGCGTAAGTGGGCTATCTTTATTAAATCTGCATCCGGCCCATGGTGAGGCCCAGCTCTTGTTTCCAAGTGGAACCAAAAAAAAGAGATTTGTCCTCCGAAACTTTAGCAAGGATTGGAGAAGTGGGAAGAGAGTGCAAAGCTCCCAGCGTTTAATGCATACCAATGTTGTAATTGAAAGGTACGTGCTTTTTCTAATTTGCTCCATATACCATATACTGATATCATAGCATAAATCAGGCGTGTTTCTCTCCATACCCCTTACCCCGCTTGCATTTTCCGCCTTTGTTGACTTCTACACCCTGTCTCTTTCAAGGTGCGGCTAGGAGTGAGGCACACAGAACAAAGTTAAGTGCAATGCCACCATATAGACACAGACTCCTTGCTGTTCTGTATCCATACTGCCTACTGGTCTGTGGAAGCCTGGTTAAGATTATATCAATCATATAGCAAACTGGAAAGCAGGTTGAGTTGCAGCTACCATGCTAGCATCAAAACAAGATAACCACGTGTATGTTTTCTTATTAGTTTTACTTTTTTCTACTGAAATGGGCTTAAGTACAGTTCTAGTCAAAGTGAATGTTCAATGCAGATTCCTTTTCCAGATGCTCCAAATGTTATCAATGTGTTTTATTTCCCATGCCTTTTTCATTCTGTATGTAATTCTGTAACTTTCTATCTATACTAAGAACTTATAAAGGTTTTATCATTTTTAACCAACTTCAATGCAGGTGAATTCATTTTAGTATGTCTAATTGACCTTTG
>WWET01000374.1:173182-190202 GCA_011038615.1 Limnodynastes dumerilii
AATATATATATAATTAACACAAGCTTTTCATTCTCCAGACTTGTTAAAATAAGAAAAATAACCATTCTAATGGCATTTAGGGCCATAGCCATTTTATATAGAGTAGCTGCCACGTTGTCGGGAGACACTAATGTTTGTAAACATTACAACTGTATTTAGTAACATTAGCTTCTCTATGGGAATCCCTAGTGCATAATGAGGGCTACAGCACTATATGACAGGCCCTTTTTATGGACTAGCTAATGGCTATAAACAGAGTTGTAAGGTTTACAAACATCAGTAACTCTCAGCAGTGTGAGAACGAGCCCTCCCCTCACCCTTGGGTTTCTAATAGTCCTAGAATTAATTTATTGTGGATCAGTTTCTTACTGGATGATCTGTGCTTGAATAACTAAAAAGTGTTGCAGGCTGATTGTTAATCATAACATTTCTAGTTGTTTACTTTTTGGTTATGAAAGCAGCATATAAAGAATACAGAACAAATTAATATGGTTATTTTATTTAGTTTTATGGAGCAAGGTTACCAATCAGACCAGAAACAAATCATCCCTTTGCTGTATATTTTTTTATTTTTTTTTATTTTTCATGGCAAATATAATTACTTATCGGTGCATCCATTTGTCAAGCAAAGTCAATAACACTGAGCTCTCTTCTGCTGAATGGATCTATCCCTTTATAGTGAATATCATTATTTTTTCCCTTCCCTTTAACTGTACTCCAGACAGATATTTCCTTGGAGATCTGAAGACTTAGGGCCTGATTCACACCACTGGACGTATTGTTTATACATCCATATTTTACCGATAGTTACTACTGAGCATGCGTAGTAACTTTTTTACACAGTCTACGTTTCGTTACGTCTTAAAGACCGCATATACACAATCTACGTAACGAAACGATAGATACGTAGGGGAGCATTGTTGGATGTTATAACAAGGGCCAACTACTAAAAATGTTAAAAGTATTAAGAGAAATTGATTGACCTGGGCTATCTATGTCATAACTTCACAATCCTATTCATTATTAATCTCAAGATCTGTTGGTGAAATAACTTTTTATGTGCATCTCTACTAATTTCACATCATAATGCACTAGTAGGCAATGTGTGAAATCACTTTGCTTTTTATTCAATGTAAAACAAACTGTCCTAGTAATAAATAAATAAATTGACCATACTTTTTAACCAATGCAGTGGTTGTAGGTCAGTTGCAGTTTGACATGATCCACTCAACTCTTTATTCATAATGGAGCACACAGTCACAAATTGTCTGTACTTCACACTTCCTAACATAACTGGAGAGTATAGCTGGCCAATCGCTGGAGCGATTATCCGCCTGATCCTACAATTATCGTGGATCTGGTCAAAAATCGCTCTAGTTAGTGGCCAGGATAAATTTTTAAAACATCCCAGAAACGCACCAGAAGCTCTGTTACGATTTATTGGATTTTTTAATTGGCTCCCTTAAATTATCGGGTGCTAATCAGCTTACTGAATGGCTCCCTATTCTTTTAGTGCCTCCCCCCACCGCCTCCACAGTGCATCAGATCTATGTATTATGCTTCAAAGGTGTCAGAGCAGCATAATACATAGATTTGCAGCAGCAGTCAGTGTAGGGAGTAGTAGAGACGGATCAGCTGAAGCCGCGCTGTGTGAAGCACGGCTTCGTCTAGTCCCTGTCTTACTACTCCCTGCAATAGCCGCTGCTGCATATCTATGTACTATGCTGCTTTAACAGCTTTGAAGGTATACTTCAAATATGTCAGAGCAGCATAGTAATAGCCTCCCCCCCCTCTTCCCCGCCTCAATCTTCTGCTAGGATTACCAGTCCCAGCAGGAGAGTTGTATGGTGCCGATAAAGGGACATTTCCCTGGCAGGATATCGCCCTGTTTATCGGGCCACCCCCTGCTGGGATCGATAAATAGATAGCTAATTGGCTATACAGATCTTTTCTGTAAGGGTGGGAAAAATGAGCACTTTAGAAAGTCTCATACACACTGTACTGATTCTCAAGATTGCCAGTACTTTGAGGTGTCCTAGAAGCCCACACAGGTGTTTACTATGATCTTTGTGGGTCTTATTTTCTTTTTGTGTGAACACCTGCACAGTACTATTGTTCTCTGATTCAGGGTTAGGTGCAATCGGCACCAGGATAAACCATACTGCCATGGAAGGTGTGCACATTAGTTTTTTATATTTTGCCTGCAAGGAAATACTGGCTGCCTTTGAATACAGGACACAAACAATGAACAGCTCTATGTGAGTTGAGATAGGGAATGCCACCTCTCATTTCTGATTCTCTTTGCACATCTTAAATCTGCCTAGCCCAGCAGTGCAGCATGGTTGTGTCTGTGTGCATTTTTTCTACTTTTCTTTTTTTTTTTTTTTTTTTGCTGTTGCTCACAAATCAAAATCAACTTCTTAGTATTTTGCTCTGTACAGCTAAATCATACTACTGTCTGTCCCCGAAAATAAGACAAGGTCTTCTATTTTTTTTTCTTTAAAAAAGGCACTAGGGCTTATTTTCGGGGTAGGGCATATTTTTTTTTCTTGTTTATTTATTCCATCTTGTATTTAGGTTAGCAGTGAAGCACACTGTAGGTTTGTGTATTTATCCCCTCTTGTATTTAGGTTATCAGTGAAGCACACTGTAGGTTTGTGTATTTATCCAGGTTAGCAGTGAAGCACACTGTAGGTTTGTTTATTTATCCACTCTTGTATTTAGATTAGTAGTGAAGCACACTGTAGGGTTTTTTTTTTTTTTTGGTATAAGGGAGTTGTAGCCCGGTGCACTAAGCACCACCAGTCCGCCCAAAGTATTTGTCAGCAGTAGACCACAGCTGTGGAGACAGGGCTCACTCACCGAAGGATCGGAGAGGGAGGCTCGCAGTAACAGTGGGCCAGGCGTGCGGACGTTCACAGGCCAGGAAGCCTCGGTGCTCACCGGAGTCAGGACGCACTGCACGTGACTAGGGCTTATTTTTGGGGTAGGGCTTATATTTCAGGAAATATGAAAAATCAAGGTAGAGCTTATTTTATGACCAAGTCTTATTTTCGGGGAAACAGGGTAGTTTGTTGAACGCAGCTCTCTACATCCCAGATTTATTGTCATGCATAATTTGTTGAACATTATTAAACATATATTAGAGTAAATAGATTTTCAATAAAATGTAAGGTGCTAGAAAACCATATTGTTGACAGAAAAAGAGAAAAATGTGTTCTGCTTAGATGACTTGGTTAATAATAATAATTGTAATATCGTGTATGTTTGTTTTGTGTTGCTTCGTAACATCTAAATGCTTGTTGCTCTTTCTCCTGCAGAATGTGTGTTGTAAACCACAGGAAGGTACCATCCTAAGATGATTATACCATGGAAAGGTGGGTTCATCTGAATGATTATGGTTTGATATAATGGCAAAGCAGATATAAATATTTGATAATTAAATGGATATCCCCTTTCAATACCATTAATTATTAACTTGCTGTAGATGGATATTGAGGTCATTATTAAGAAAGCATTGCAAGGCTGCCAAGAAATCAATTTAATAAGATTTTCTTTTAAGAAGAATAACGTGATTATAAGAAAATATTATTGTATGAGTTTGTTACAGAAGAAATTTTCCTTTGATTGCTGTATTGCGTTTTCAGTTTATCCATCTTCAGTGTGTGTTCCTTTGGCATGTTAATTATTTATAACCCTGTGCGTTTTTGTTATGTAAACATCATTCTCTTGTGCCTTCCTACTGCTGAATTTTAATAGCAAATATAGCAATTTTTTATATTTATGAACACCTGTATATTAAGCCAGGCTTACACCAGACAGATATTGGGCCTATCAGCCAGTAATCAGCCCATTAATTCTATAGTGTGTGTGTGCTGGACCAATTTACTGGAACACTGACCATTTGCAGGGGATAAGGATGGCACAGTGGGGTCAGAAGGTCTGTCTGAGGTTTTTGTAATTGCCCTATCAGACCGTTTTTTCGAGTCTTGTGGAAATGGTGCTAGGGTGAACCTATCTTTACCGAGATAAGCGATTGCTTTCCTCCAGATCCAGCTCACAACATTCTGCTGAATACACAGATTACTCAGTAGTAGTAGTAGCACAAAGCTGAAGCTTGCATGACACGGTAGAATTATCCATAGTTACATTTGCTAGCAAGCCTGGCTTCAAAATCCATTATAACAGTTTTATCTATTTGGCTTGAATTGCACATGCTATAAGTTTATAGTTTGGTGAGCCTGCTATATAAACTGTTTTGGGCAGACAACACATTTGTTCTAAAGTACTCAGCTTTTTTTTTTAATAAAAATTGCATTATCAGTATAATCTTAATAAAATTATGCTTTACTTGTACTCCAGAGATAGAGTTTCTTAGAAATCTGAAGATTTAATCTGGGTAAACACTGGTTATCTGATTATTGTGCCAATCAAATGATAACCGTCAAATTGCTCTGACATCTTATCAGTGTGCTCCATCCCTCGATGCTCGAACTTTCTGAAACTGCATTGTTTGATTTGTTTTTTAGAACAGGTTAATGTTTACTAACAGTGATATATGTGCCTGGAGAAAACATGCATAAACAGCGGGTACTGATACACGATCTTCACTGCAACGATTCCCCTTCATATTTCTGCATAGTGCCACCTTGTGGCCGTGCATATCGTTTGAAATCACTTGTTTCCGCCTCACTAACTGATATTTTTGTTTTTATGTTAAATTTCACCAACTGAAAAAGTGTACAGAGGGAAAGAAGGCAATAAATCAATCTATATTTACAGAACATTATTAATTTTATTATTATTATTATTATTATCATCTTTTAGTACAAGTGAGTTAATACATGAGTTTTCAACTTTTGTAAGTTAATTGCTGTGACAGGGTCCTATTTTAGAATCTTTTGACCGAATTATCTTTATGAACAAAATGTGTTTTCAGAACTTGTCATGTAAACATGTTTTATAGAAGGAAAGTCTTGTTCAATCAGCATTCAGTCTAAATTCATTAGGAGACAAAAGGAAACCTTGTTTAGGCAGGTTGTATGTATGAATAGAACATTGCCACCTTTTGTCCATAGTTTGATTAATCAAACCATTAGTAAATTACGAGTGTGTTTACTTCTAAAAACGGTGATGATGTAACATTCTTTACCTACATATTTGTAATAAATTATAATCAAAGAAAATGGCTATTTTCTGGGTCAAGCTAAATACAATGCAAAGCATCTACTGCTCATTAGGTTAATATAATTAAAACTCAGGGAGCTAGGAGTATATTTTTAGACGTGGTAGGAAAGTGAAGCGTTGGAAATAATGGCTGATGTACAAGGATAATGATCTGGTTGTAATATAAACCATGACATCCTGCCTAGGCAGTAATGCTGACCAATGTGTATCTTTTTAGTGTAAATTGTGGTGGGGGGTTCAGTCATGAGAATGGATTTTCTCTCACTTCAGGCAACTTATTTTATTCTGCTGAGCTTGGGAAATATAGATAGCTCTGGATTGTACGTTGGTTTTTATAATGTCTCACAACTACCTAAAGCAAAATGTAAGCACTGCATATTGTAGGCCTGTAAATAGCGGCCTAGTGAACAATTTTATGCGGCAAAGTAAAGAGTGCCCTTATGCATTCTGCTGCCCATCACAGGGAAGTGGCATATGCCCCATTACTTACATGAACTTTACAATGAATGCAATAGTTATGGGGCCCAGTTCAATTGACCGCAAAGTCTGATCGCGGCGGATTTTTCACAGATTCATGGATTTTAATATGCACCTCATAGAGATGTGTATAATTCACACATTTTCCTTACCGTAATACATGGGAATAGGCGCAGCTTGTGCTTTTTTTCCCCCATCTTCGTGGACAATTGAATCAGGCCAGTCCTGTCCTACTTTGCAATGTGTGCATTGATTCATAGGCTTTTGCATGTAATTTTCATATTTTGAGGAAGGAACTATAAAACATTAGTGTTGGAGAAGAACACTGCCACCTTCTGTACATTTAAGGTATGTTACTCAATGCATAGCAAAATTAGTAATAACATTGGTAGACAAAGATTTTGTCCCAGGGCTCCTTATGTGTTATTTTAAACCTATTCTCTCTATTGTGATCACCTAAAGAGTTGATATTGTGATATTTGGCCCATATATGGAGAATTTAGGGAGGGGTCTATAGGTCGCTGTCTGTGGCCGTACCAAGTGAATCTGGCAGCGGGGGCTGCTTCACATATTTTCATGTCCAGTGCATGGGTTAGTCCATTGTTTTTGGCAGCCCGTGCATGGGTTGGTCCTCATGAGACAAGCTGTGTGTGGACTGTTCCTTTTGCACTGTTTCCTGCTGTTTTCTAAGGGAACCATGAATGCTGTGCTTCTCTGCCTTGTATACTGTGCTCTGGATCTCTGCAAAATGGTACAATGCCTAGAAGCTGTGCTAACTGTCCGGACTCTTGTTGCTACCTCTGTTGTGGACAAACATTTAAAAAGTAGAAATGGCATTTGACTCCACTTGTGAAGCGGTGCTATGAGCTTTACTTCAATTGCAATTACAGTGACAGGCTGTGTCCCTCATGTTTGCTGTCTCACTTGTGTTAGGCTCCACAGGCTGGTGAAAGTTCTCTCAGCACATAAATTTCAGTGATTCCAGTGTTCCAGTGATTACTTTTTTTTTCCCTAAGCGCATGTAGGTTGATATAGCTCAACCAGTGTAAAGCGTCACTGGAACTAATTCCCATACAATACCAGGGAACCGAACAGAGTAACACAAATCCGAAAAGACCTGGAAATAAACCATTACAATAATTGGCCAGGGCATACCGGTAAAGTGGAAAGTTGCAAAAATGACCTAAATAAAACGGAGGGCCGGTGCGAATGCCTTGTAATAAATCATGGGACAGCCATCTGGAAGGTTTTTGAGACTTTTTTATGATCCTGCTGATAAAGCTGCACAGGAGGCTCTTAAGAGAACCTATTAGAGAACAATGAGTCAGAAAACTACAAAGACCATGAGATGGTGAACCATCTTTTAATGTCTTACAAGACCATAGGGTGTAGCATGTCTCCGAAGGTCATGGGGTAGTCACAAATGAGTATGATGCAAGGTTTCCCCAGGACATTTCCAAGTGACTACAGGCCAACTATTGCTTGACACTTCTTGGGCATGTCTAGAGGAATACCACTGCAGATAAGCTTATGCATTCATGCCTGTCTTGTTAATAAAGCTGAAACTTCATTTGGGTCTCACTCAAAATCATTGTGATAGTCATTCTTAAACACTTGTTTGAATTCAGCAGAGAAAACACTATGCAGTGCAATTACATCAATACTGACAAAAATAATAAAGATGTTGTTCACCATTGTAATAAATAACACAAAAGAAGCATTTATCAAATTATTGCATATATATTATAGATTCATCTGAAGACAGCCTTATAGTATATATATTTATAGGGATTCTGATGTGATTCATCACCCTTCAACATTGTGCCGACACATGTATTTTCCTGAATTTGAACAAGAACAAGCTCCATTAGTTTCAGCCCTGGTTTGTATAGAAGTTGTGTGATACATTTCTAACCATTCTTCATCTCTAAAGCATAATTGACATTGGACCGGATCCGGTCTAAAAGACCACATATACGCAATCTACGTATAGAAACGATACGCAGATTACGTACAATAGCTACTACGCATGCGCAGTAGCTACTGTTTATTGAACTACGTCCGTCTATGGAAGACGGACGTAGTTCTGGATCCGGCCCATTGTTGGAACTTTATTTAAATATTTATTGAACTGGTTGCAATATGTCCAACACAATACAAGAAGGAATGAAACAAAAAACAGTGTGTGTGTGTAGATGGGAGAGATAAGGAAAGATCAAAGGAAACAACACGACCAATCCAATCATAAAGGGATAGGGGCGGGCGTTAAAGTAATGGCCCAGGGTTCCCAGATTTGACGAGTTCCAACATTGGTGGAGTTTTAGTATCTGTCATATAGTATTTATAAAGGGTACTAAAAAGGTGTTAAGCTGGGTATACACTACATCTATTTTGGCCAATTATCATTAAGATCACACAATAAACAAGTGTTTGAAACTATATCTGATTAGTATGTACGCAGCCATGATTATGGCTCAATGTTTTAAAGTACCGTATATTACATCATATAATTGCTTTTTAAAATGCCCTAAGTTTACGGTATCATTGCAATTGTGAAAGAGGTAATCAGTTACAAAAGCTTTTCCAACAATTTTTATTTATTTATAGGTTTTTATATAGCGCCTGCAGATTATGTAGCGCTTTACAATTTTAGCAATCCGTATAAACAAGCCTGGGTAATAACAGACAGACTGGGTGGGTAAGAGGGCCTTGCTCACAAGCTTACACTCTATAGGACAGTGGGTTTTCTTACTTAAGGGCAAGTGCTTTATATCACACAATGGACCAGCCAGGGTGTATGGTGAATCAGTGATCCAGTCACACAGCAGAGTTAGTAGCAGAGATGAGGGAATTTTAGAAAAGAAAGAAGAGAGAGTGCAGGTTTGTGTTAATAATGTAATAGGCAAACTGTTTGTGAATATGGTAAATAAAACTTAAGAAAGTTTAAAAATCGATAAGCTTGTCTGAAGAGATGTGTTTTAAGGGAGCGCTTGAAAGTTTGGAGGGTAGAGGATAGTCTTAATGGACTAGGAAGATTATTCTAGAGGGCGGGTGCAGCCTGGGAAAAGTCCTGTAACCGGGAATCAGAGCATTTAAGTATAGAAGCCGGTTGTAAATCTTGTGGTGATCTGAGAACGAGCTGGGCTATATCTTGAGACAAGCGAGGATATGTATGCAGGTGCAGTGTTTATGGTTTTATAGGTTAGCAAGAAAATTTTGTATTTGATTCTCTAGTATACAGGTAGTCAATTCAGAGATTGACATATTGGACTAGCTCTAGATCGGTGTTTACCAACCCTGGTCCTCAGGGACCACTAACAGGGCATGATTTCCAGGTCTCCTTGCTGGAGCACAGGTGTCTTCATTACTGACTGACACATTTTAAAAGCTCCCCAGGTGCTGCTCATTATATCAGTTGTTCTCTGCAGAGGCCTGGAAAACATGGGCTGTTAGTGGTCCCTGAGGACCAGGGTTGGGTAACACTGCTCTAGATTAATGTTTTGCAAGGAAAATCAGTCTTGCTGATGCATGCAATATAGACTGTAGAGGGGTAATTTTATATTGTGGGAGTCCAATAAAGAGATCATTGCAGTAATTAGTGCAGGAAATGATTAGTGCATGAATTAAAGTTTTAGCAGTGTCTTGTGAGCGATACTTTTGTATTCTGGAAATGTTTTTAAGGTGTATATAACAGGATATAGAAATAGATTGTATGTGGGGCACGAAGGACAGTTCAAAGTCAAGTGTAACACCTAGCCAGCAAGCTTGACGAGTATGGAATATTTCAGTGTTGTCAACAGAAATAGAGAGACCAGGTGGGTAGCTTATGTTGGCAAGAGGAAATATTAATAGATTTGTTTTTGAAAGATTAATACCCCTTCCACATCACCACCAAATAGCCAGGATTTTCGCAAAAAAACCGGGTCTCCGCAAAATCCCGGGTATTTGGTGGTGATGTGAAAGGGTCACTTCCGGTCGATTAGCTATTCCCGGGTCCTACCCGGGTCGGGTTTTCAACCCGGGTTTTTCATTTTGCCTCCTGATTGGCTCAGATTTGTCTACTGTTGCTATGGCAACAGTAAACAAATCTGTTTTTAGTATCGGATGCTAAAAAAAACAAAACATTTTGCAAGTATAGGGCATGCTGATGCTTGTAGTGTTACAAACATCAGCATGCCCAAGGATGGCAGGGCATGCTGATGCTTGTAGTGCTACAACCATCAGCATGCCGAAGGATGGCAGGGCATGCTAGCGTTTGGAGAACTATAAGTGCCAGCATGTCCTGTCATTTGTTACAACAAAACACAAATTAATACCCCTCCTAGTTACTAAATAAAATATAGGGCCGGCCGCTACCATAAAAAAAAAGACTTAACATTTAATGCCCCCTATAAATAAACAATGATTATTTAATACCCTAAATAATAATAATAAAAAAATAAATTTATAAATAGCATAAAAATTATAAATAAAAAGTACTTTCCATCTTCCAAGCTCTTAATCCGTGGGGAAGTCTTTGAAAAATAAAAAACCCTATGGACTGATGCAACTCATGTCCTGCACATGGTAGATCAGGGGTGGATAGGTAGATTTGTGTATCGTCTGCATAGAGATATAGATAGAAAAGAACAATGGACCCAAGACTGAGCCTTGTGGTACTCCAACAGATAGTGGAAAAACAAGAGAGGAAGATCCAGAAAAGCGAACACTGAAAGAGCGATTATAGAGATAGGGTGTGAACCATGTCCTGAATACCTAGTGATTGTAACATTTGTATGAAAAGAGAGTGGTCAACAGTGTCAAAAGCAGCAATTCTGCATCTACTTCCTGTCCTTTGTGGACGTGCATATTAGAAATAAATTTGAGCAGAGGTTTCTAGGAGATGAAAATCTCAGATCAAGCCAATAAACCACTTTATTGAGTCCGCATGAGTTACCAAGCACATCTGGGGCCAGATTTACTAAGCTGTGGATTTGGAAAAGTAGAGATGTTGCCTATAGCAACCAATCAGTTTCTAGCTTTCCTATTACATACTAGAGAATGTCAGCTAAAATCTAATTGGTTGCTACGGGCAACATCTCCATTTTTCCAAACCCGCTTTAGACTTTAAATTGTTGGTAATATATCTTTTCATATATCTCAATGTGTGAAATTACATGTAGTGTGCCCTTCCCTTTATACTGTCTTTTTTTCATTACTGTTTATGAAATGTAAGCAGACCTCTCATTGAGTGCTTTGTAAAATAATTGTTTTATTATAGATTCTTGTAAAACCGTTTTTTGTTGAAGATTCCAAAGATTCTTTAGTAAAACTTTAAGTTTATATATCTTATATTAATTTGGTCTGTCTAAAGTAAACCTTTAATATTGCCTAAAGAGGACAATTTAGGTTTTTTTTTTTTGTTTAAACATTTGTTTTTTCCTATTTGCAGGTTCATTATGGATAGATTGTTGCACTAAAAGTTTGGTAACTGTGGTGGTTCTTTCCACATGTTGACCAGTAAGAATGCGGTTCACTGTGAAGAAGGTGTCATTGGTTATTGGCTTTGTTGTTCTGGTGGCATTAGCCGTGCACCTTGGTCAGCAAATGCTAGAATGTCAGCATCTTCTTGATGAAAATTTTAGCAAGAAACATCGGGGTGTCATGAAGCCAGAGAATGAAGAACTTATTATGGTAGATACCAATAATATAGAGTACAGATACAGTAAGGACATGCCCCTTATATTTATTGGTGGTGTGCCAAGAAGTGGTACAACATTAATGAGAGCTATGCTAGATGCTCATCCTGATGTCCGCTGTGGGGAAGAAACACGTATTATACCTCGGATTTTGGCAATGAGGCAAGCCTGGTCAAAGTCTGGCAGTGAAAAGATGCGTCTTGATGAAGCTGGCGTGACAGATGTCGTCATGGATGCTGCTGTGCAAGCTTTTATACTGGAAATTATAGCTAAACATGGAGAACCTGCTAAATTGCTATGTAATAAGGATCCATTCACTTTGAAGTCATCTGTTTATCTTTCCAAACTGTTCCCTAACTCCAAGTTTCTCTTAATGATACGAGATGGACGTGCTTCTGTACATTCCATGATAACTAGGAAGATAACTATAGCGGGCTTTGATTTAAACAGCTATAGAGACTGTCTAACAAAGTGGAACAAAGCGATTGAGATCATGTATGCACAGTGTTTAGAAATTGGGGAGCAAAAGTGCCTTCCAGTTTATTATGAACAGTTAGTTTTGCATCCCAAGCAAGCCATGCAAGCGATTATAGAGTTTCTGGGTATCCCTTGGAATGAAGCTGTACTGCATCATGAAGAACTGATCGGAAAGCCTGGAGGAGTATCCCTTTCTAAGTGAGTTCTGCACTGTGTATATACGTATGTATGTTTTTAAAGTAAACCTATTTTGCCTTTTATTATAAAGTGACCCCCTTTTATTCAGTTTTACAAAGTCCCCATAAATATGTATTTTGTGTGTTTGATTTTTTTACCTGAATGGAATGATTGTCAAATATGCAGGTTGGTTATAGGGCATAGTATTGAACAGCAGTGTGTTAGTGGATAGATATGTTATTATTGGGACAGTGGGTTTAGTTTTGTGATGTAGCAGCGAGAGCTGACAGTTTCACCTCTCACAAACTATCCTCTAGTTTAGACTAGCTCAGGAATTAGTGATCTAGAATTCTCTACCTGCAGTTGATCTAATTTGCAAATACACCTAGTATACCTAAAGTGGTCATAATGTATGGGACACTATTAGAAAGCAGACAGGCACTTTTCAGTGTAATTGTATTTATGCTGGCCTGTATATTAAACCAAATATTATATTCTTAAAAGGAATGAACGTTGTGGCAATGGGGTGTGGGTCCCCGTAGCAAACTGCCCTATTTCGATAGGGCTGTTCACTCCCAGCCTGTTCTGAAATGGCAGGGATATCGATTGCTTATGCCTCGATGAGGCATAGCAATCGATCCTCAGAGCACTGAACATGCTCCAAAAGGTAAGGCTTCTTTACTTCTTTACCGTACCTCCTCCAGCAGCCTAACCCTAAGTACCCCCTCCAGCAGCCTTAACCTTAAGGGTTACTCACCTCTCCGGTGGCCTGGTCCGGCGGTGGCGCTGTTTTCCGAAAATTAATGGGTGAGTATGCGAATTGCATACTCATCCATTCATTTAAAAAAAATTCTGTGGTGTTACACATTCGAAATAGGAACAGCTGAAAAGACACTTTCGGCTGTCCCTATGTCACAATCTGTAACATTGCAGCTGAGACTCGCAAGAGGCAAGTATGTACCTATAAGTGTTTGTGGATATTATATGTTGAAGAGAACACACAATATTTTGTATTTTTATTTTGTAAAAACTGGCTAGGAATCCAACTGTGATATAAACTGTTGTACACTGGCAGTGTGAAGATGGTCACACACTATTCTACTCTGATAGCCAAGAACATTTCATAGTACACACGCACACTGCTGGGCTATCTTCCTGGGGCTGGTCCTATTAGTAATTGTTCAGGAAATGTCATAGTCCTTGGTCCTAGTTTGATAGTGGGCAGAAATAGAAAATGAATAACAGGAGCTTGCTGACCTTGGTGCAGCAGTAACCCGGTGCTGTATATTTAAGTAAGGACAGGAGCACTGCTGTGCAGTAAATAATGCAAAGTAACAGGAAGTAAACACATGGCAACTGGAAAACTTATCAAGTTATTAAAACTGTCACAGAAATTAGCCTTCTACATTCTTAGTCTCCCCTTTCAATTTCCTTCAGTGTAGGTGTGAATATTATAGTTTTATATTTTGACTGCCAGCCAGCAACCATAAACTTACTACTGCTTCTTTTTGTTTTGTATTCCCTCCATTATTAATGGATTTCTTTGCTTTTCCAGGACTGAAAAATCAACGGACCAAGTCATGAAACCTGTGAATCTTGAAGCCTTGTCTAAGTGGGTTGGAAAACTTCCTGCAGACATAGTAGATGACATGCCACGTATTGCCCCAATGCTTGCCCGACTGGGGTATGATCCTTTTGCAAACCCACCAAGATATGGTAATCCAGATGCTCTAGTCATCAACAACACACACAGAGTGAGTAATTGTTTATATAATGTCATAGGCTTTTTCCATTTAGTATTTCCAGTAAAACCTGTGCTGTTTTTGTATGAATAACTGTACCGTTACTCACTTGAAGTTCTGTGTTGATACAGTTGCCCCACTGTAGGAAGCAAAACCCTTTATATGCTCCATGCCAATGCCGTAGTTCAAGTGTTCCCAACTAGTGGTACTAATACCATTTACTTGAACCACTGTTTGGTGATACTCGGGGTGACTGGCTAAGGAGGTAGCGCTGTATTTCTATTTTACCAGAAGGCAGAGGGCATATTTATTTCTCTTGGGTGCTAAATATCAGTATGTAGCAAATGCACCTAACAATCATTGTAAAAATACCCCACAAAAAATTGGATGTATGTGTGTATGCAAAGTGGTACTTAACTGGTACTCCCCAAAAGGTTGAGAATTGCTGCCCTAGTTCATTATATGCCTCGCTGTGGCGCCTCCCGTGATCTATATTCCCAGCTTTAGTGTCAGATTAAACCAAGGTCCTGCACCAGGTAATTGCCTGGCTGTGCTGTATGGCCTCACAATAAAAGCGTTGCACTAAATCATGTCTCTCTCCCTCTCCCATGGTTGAGATCAGGATTTCTTCTAAAATGAATTTGACTCCCTCTGGAATTGAACATTGTTTTGCCTTGCTGTAACTTTGTCTGATTTCCTCTTTATTGTCTGTAATGAATAAACTACTCCTGGATGGGTTTTTTGGCATATGTGATTTATTTTTGGTGAGGAGGACCCATGTTTGTTTTCACATGTAATAAACAAGTAACCCTAAAATCAACAAACTTATGAGATCAAGTGAAAAACAAGAGATACGTTAAAAGTTATATTATCCTCGTGGTATTCCATTCTCTCTTACTTTCAATAATACAAAAAACTGATGAGCTTTATTGTCTCATTTCATTTAAAGTGTACAATTGCAATCTCTTTGTGCAAAGGGAGATGTTTAGAGCCTATCCTTTTCTAATTAGTAATATTGATTTTGTAGATATTGAAGGGGGATTTTAAAACGCCAAGCAATCTGAAAGGATATATTCAGGTTAGTAAATGTATATATTTGATCTATTAATGTCTCATTTTTATCATGTTGTTTAGTTTTTCAATGTGACTTGTAAAACAATTCTGTGTTCATTCAATATGAAAACTCTTAATATTTTAGTAAATGACTACATTGAACTTGTTTACTCCTTTCAGTTTAAGGAGTAAGTTATAAGATAAGTTAAGTTAAATTATACCGCGTTCAGATTGCCACTGCCTAAAAAGCAGGCTTTTTACGCAGGGGGCAGAATTTTGGAGATTTAAAATTGGTGCGTTCAGACTGAGCTGAAAACACCAGCTTTTTTGATGAAAAAGCCGGCTTTTTAACTCAGTCTGAACGCGCCAACCCGGCTATTGAAAGCCGATGTTCAGAGTCGGCTAAAACCCTTCTTTTTAGCCGGCTCTTTCAGTAGCCGGCTTTTTGAAATTTTCCCGTTCAGATTGCCTTTAGAATCCGGCTTTTTTTCTACAGCTGGCTTTTTCTTCCAAAAAGCCGGTATTTTGAGGCAATCTGAGCGGGGTATTATACTCAATCTTGGTTCTTTTTGTCAACAGGTAATGTAGAAAAGCTGCATGTTCTATTTTATTTTTTCTCCATGATGTCTTCTCTTATACCTGGCTAAGCACCAAATGTAAACATCCTAAATGTATTTCAGTGCCCACACGTATGCACATGTGGAAGCTACTTATCTAATTCTACTAACCCTATATATAACAGGATTCAACACCATAAATCTATTCCCATGGAGGCCTACTCACTAACTAATCCATGTTCTACCTAGCTAGTCTCCCAGAGCCACAGCTGAAATGGCTATTTAAAGCCTTCACCTCGGCCAATATAACACATACAACACATACAAGTTAACAAACTGATGCACAAAATGAATATAATCATACAGCAGATTTGGCTGCAGCCCCAATATAAAACTCTGCTTCACACTGTTGATTCAAAGAGGGACAAATGTTTATTTGGTTTTGGTTATTGTATAACCTGAATTAAATTAGAATTTCTTCAGTAAGCCAGTATGTGGATACTGAACATATCTTTCTCTCTTTGCAGTAGAGGGTGTAAAACATAACCTAATGCTACAATGTCACAATAGTGCTTTACATAAACCTATCTGAGCTGAGTTGGTCACAGTCTTTTTTTATTTATTTATTTACTTATTGTTCCCTCCCAGGTTCATCAGAATAACTCCTCGCACTGGTGAGAACAGCAATTTAAGGTACATGGTTTTGTAAATTTATCTACAATAAACCAAGGTAGAAGAAAGCATCTTCATGAAATATGTATTTTATTCTCTCTTAGAGCAAACTTTTAAGAAGTTAAACAATCTGCTCATGTAAAGTAAGCTCTGCTGTGTAACCAATCATTTCATGCCTTTGTATTTGCTGATACCTGTAGTACTGTAAACCTTACACCTAGCATGATTTGGCATTTCGGTAATAAATAAGACTTATTCCCACACACTTGGCCCTCACGTCAGTTGTCCCCTCATTTGAGTATAGTTGGTTGGTCCACCTGTTTTTTGTTCATGTTTGTGCTATGTTAATAAAAAGCCTTCTACCCTGTCCAGACTTAAGTGCAATGACCCTTCCAATAGAAAGGCAGGGTAATTCAATGATGCTCTGCATACTGCTCCAGATGTCTATACCATCACCAGCTTACATTACCTTAAGTCTGAAACCTTCATGTAGGTTATAGCTATTGTTGGTGTGAGGGGAATGGTTAGTGGAGCAATCACACAATGTGTGCATGCCCTGCCATTTCAGATCCCCATGCATTCATTAATAAAGTGATAAGCCAGTCCACCTATTGAGTTTCTACACATCTCTCCATATTATTTTTATATGTTTTGTAAGTCAGTCAACATATTTTACAATATCCATTCAACTACATTTTTATCATGCTGCTAATACCCTTTGTTTTTATTAGAGAGAAATGATTGCCTTTATGCATTTGTGTTTATATACCAATTAGCTGTATGTTCAGCCATATAAAGGCTCTGTCAGGACATGCATAATGCTATAATTGCACTCCATCAAGACATATAGTCATTGTATAGAAAGAGTAGAAGTAAGTAATTGATACATAATTTAGCTGCTTTGGTATGTTGGTTATGTATAACACACCCCCCCAAACCCACATTGTAACAATTCTTGTTTATGTCATGAATAATATGTATTGGTTATCATCTGTATGAT
>WWET01000374.1:241357-251986 GCA_011038615.1 Limnodynastes dumerilii
ATCAGCATTTTATATCACCCCCCCCCCATCCAGCCAGCAACCAAACTCTGTGAGCTGTTAACCTGACTTCATGAAAGCTCATGAATGTGTGAAGAAACTGTAATTTGTGTAACCTTGCACAGGATGTTGCATTTTTGACATATTACATTGCTTGAATTTTTTTTTATCACAAGTACTTCAATAACAGAAATGAATCTAAATCAATAACAAGGATACAAGGATGACATCTGTCACTATCATAATGATTTTTTCTCTTACAGCCACCATTTGATAGCCCTTGCATATACAAGCAAAGCAGAGTTCAGAGCAGCAATGCAACATGAAAAAGAGACATATACTATATACAAAGCATTGGTAAGCAAGTGTCATAAAGCTATATGTAGTACTCTACATGCTCAGCTAATATATGCAAACAATATAAAATGGAGGAACACAATTAGTTGTATAAAGTCTTAGCTAAGATCCTATATACTTGGGAATTTATATAACACTTGAAGCACATTCTTAAAGGCCAATCAATATGTGTGTATTACTGTTGATGTTCCAAAGCTAATGTAGGAGAATGGACATACTTTGTGCAGTTATCTCTAGCAGTCATTTCAAGGCCTATAAATAGATTTATTGTTTTTACTTGTTTACTGTTAATGAAGTGTGAATCCTGCCTCTCCATAACAGATTATGATAGGCAAGCACAACAAAAACAGAAGACTATTCATATATCAATACTTCTCAGGAACACTTAGCTTATGGGAAATGTTTAACCAGAGCTTTCCCTAACTGTAACATGCTATATACACCATCTAAAAATAATATATTTATTAAATGGTTAATTAGTTTGATCATCAAAAGATATTGTTTTTTTAATTCATGAAGAATTATAGACCTCCAAGAAAAACTAATTACTAAAGTAAATAGCAGATAAATAGATTACCCCCTACTCTCTTCCATAATATAAAAAATGAGAGCTCTGACAGTAAAAGATAACAAATAGAAAATATAATAAAAATTATAATAAAATATTACATGTCTAAATTTACTTATAGAATGGCAGCCCTCCTATCAAAATCCAGAACAATGTGTGCATAGAATATGCACTGCATATCTTATTATCCCAAGTTGATTTTCACAGACCAAGTTGATGCTTGGATTTTGGAGACTAAATTTACTAAACCGTGAAAGAATTAAAGTGGAGATATTGTAGTAGCCAATCAGAATCTAGCTGACATTCTCTGGTATGTAATAAGAAAGTGAGAGCTAGAATCTGTTTTTATAGACAATCTTTCCATTTTTCCTTTTCAACGGTTTAGTAAATCTAGCCCCTAGTGTTCTGTGATTTACATAACAGCAATGAGGTGTTTCAAGCTGATCACTCTTTCTCAGTTTGATCTAGGTGGTTCCTATAGATAAAAAGTACTGGTGAAGTCTGCAGTTTCAGTTAAGCTATACAAACTTTTGTGGATAATCTTGTGGATGTTGCATATTAAAAACAACGTATACTGATCAGTGCTGTGACCTTTTCAGCTTTGCTTTTGGAATGCACCTGTGCACAGTCTACATAAGAGAATAAGATATTAGATTCTCCTCCTCTAAGATTTGGTAACACTGAAACAGAGACATGAGAAACAGGGCAGATATTGATATTTTCTTCTGTCACATTTAGCTAGGTGATTCCCATGAAAAGACCAAGGAGAGCTCTGCATTCCTGAAGCATGTTACACAACAAGCCGTAAACCTGCAGAGAACAATGAATGAGATCTACAAAAACGGATCTATTGCCAACCTATCTCATGTCCAGGTAATAAGACTATCAAGTTATACACAAGACGCGGTTCTAGAGTGTAGAAATTTTGATCCCGTTTTTATAAGATTTATTTCCTACCTGTCCTCAGACTTCCATGCTTGTCAATGGCAAGAGGGGACCCTTGATAACCATGGAGAGGGGAACTAGACAAATTTGTCCTCTTTCCCCTCTGCTATTTAACTTAGCTATGGATTCCTTGCTTCGCCATTTACAAAACCTCCGGGATTTTGAAGATATTAGGATTGGTTCAGCTAACATTAAAATTTCTGCCTTTGCGGATGATGCTGTATATTGGGAATCCGGAGACCTCTCTGGGCCTAATCCTGAAACTATTGGAGGATTTTGGGAAGATATCAGGTTTCCGGGTTAATATGCAGAAGTCAATCGCCTTGTACCTCCGGCCTCATTGTATCCAGCCTAGATGGGCGGTGGACCTGCTCTTTGCATGGGCAAAATAAGCCTTTACATATTTGGGAGTCAAGATAAGCAGAAATCCTGCTCGACTTTATGACTTAAATATTTCCAACGCTATCAGGAACTTGACTCGGGAGCTGGAGGGGTGGAAATCCCTTCCTCTTTCCTTTCTGGGCCGGGCGAACCTTATAAAGATGATATCCTTCTCTAAACTGATTTATTTGTTTCACACATTACCCTTGTCACTAACCAGTAAGGATATCCAAGTGGTTAACGCTCTCTTCAGAGGGTTCATTTGGGCGGAAAGGAGCCCAGACTGGGACTCATAAAGCTACAGCAACACAAAACCCATGGGAGCGTTCATGTTACCAACTTACAACACTATAACAATGCTGCGCTCCTTAGAATTGTTAGGGACTGGCTCCTGCAGAGATGTACCTTTACAGATTGCACCTTGGAGGCAGGATTTTTGTCCGACATATCCCTTGTATGTTTTCTCCACCAACATGACCAAGAGGTATCCCCTTTGATTAGAACAACCCCGTTTTATGGTCAACTAGGAAGGTGTGGCACCTGGTCTGCCACAAATATCACCTGAATGCGCATCATTCGCTATACCTTCCATTTATAGAAAATCCAGAATTTCAGGATGGTGCTGCATCCTACCCTTTCACGAGATGGCGGAGGGGGGTCTCCTGTCGGTGAGGCAAATTGTAGACACCGCTATGGGAAGGCCCTGTACGTTTGCCAGAGCCATGGAGAAATTTCCTTTTCTCCGAGGTCATCAGTTGGCCTATCTACAGGCACAGCACTATGCTAGTTTTATACTCTGATTGCTCTCTCCAGAGGATATTAAGAATCCTCTGGATGCTTCTCTCCAGAATATGGCCATCTTTAGGAAAGCCATCTCCACAAATTACAGGCTCCTACAATCCCCCTTGGAATACGAATCTAGTGCTTCTGGAATGTGTAAATGGACGCATTCCTTTCCTGAGCTCTCCTGTAGTGATCTCCTCAAAGCTCTAAATTTCTCTAGAAAGACAATTACCTCGCCACAATACCTGGAAATGTTCTTAAAACTCTTCCATTACTCTTATTATTCCCCGACCCAACTATTTCATATGGGAGTCCAAACTTCTCTGTGTTGTTTCAGATGTGCCAATCCAGACGCTAATCTACTCCATTGCTTCTGGGGTTGTCCTTTGTTGAGACGTTTCTGGTTGCAAATCAAACGATACGCAGAAACGTACCTCCTCAGTTATGTTCCTTTTACTACAGAATGGGCTATCTTCGGTATTTTGCCACCAGGGCAGAGAATCGATGCTGCTACTAAAAAACTGGGGTTAATTCTCAACTCTGCAGAAAGAAAGACAATTCTGCAGACTTGGCTTAGTTCTTCGATACCGCCCTTTGCTTTATTTAGGGAAAAGCTCAATTTCCTATTTAGGATGGATTGGATAGAGACACTGTTAGATACAGAAAAAAAAACCAGAAAGGTTCTTTAGTGTTTGGGAGGTGTACATGGAAACCCTTCCAAATGCTACTAAGATTAAAATCCATAATTCCCTTAAATATACCACATGGTATCTTCTACGTCAGGTTATGAAGATCCCCCACTAGTCTTTGACCACTAGCTGAAGGATAAGGGGAGGAGGGGCAGCGATACTCATTTGACTTCAGGACACGTCTTTCTGTAATCCTACCACAGGTTTTGTATGTTCAATGTATTACATGTATGGACATCTTAATGTTTTTCTGATAACTTTGAACATGAAGTCGTTCTATATGTATTAACTGCACTTTTGACTTTGAAAAGTTATTGTACAATGACATTGTGTACTAATAAAAATCTTTATTGAAAAAAAAAAAGTTATACACAAGACAATGTGTTTTTATACAAAATATAATTGTAACATTAAGGGTCACTTACACTAGAGTATAATGGGCCGGATCCAGAACTACGTCCGTCTTCCATAGACGGACGTAATTCAATTAACAATAGCTACTGCGCATGCATAGTAGCTATTGTACGTAATCTGCGTATCGTTTCGATACGTAGATTGCGTATATGCGGTCTAAAAGACATTTTCATTATTTAGTCACATTAGCTTCTCCCAGTATTTACTAATAAAAACAGCCAGATTGTGGTTTCTTCTGAATTTTGTTGTACTAGTCCTTCAGAAATAGACATCTCTTGGCAGGTGTATACATGTCTACCTCAGTCACATCTATATAAACATGTTATTCCTGTGTATGTGTGTATACCCTATCCTTACTTAGCCCTAACACTCCTCTTGTAAAGATTGATAAATGTAACATGGAACTGATTTGAACTGTGGAACTTTATTCATGCAGGCGATTCCTCCAGGGATTGAATCTCTTTTGCAGCAGCTGAACCTTCTCAATGGCATTGTTCGGATCAATGTCGGGTAAGTCACAGCTGGATGTACTTTTGGGAATTTGCTCAGACCTGTGCACTTTACTAACTTGCCTTTCATTCACAGTGCTGAAGAGAAAGTACAGCAAGCACAAGGATTACTGCCTGAGGAGCAGAAGTCAGGTGCCGAGAAGGTAGAGAATGGAACCCAAGCTGAGACTGTATGTGAAAACGCAGCTGCTGAAGACCACCAAATCGATGAAGGCAGCAAGGACAAAAATGAAGTGGAGGAGCAAACTACATCAAATGATGAACCAAGCAGTCAAACCGGGGAGGAGGATAAAGATACCAAGGAGGAAACGGAAGGACAGAATGGAGTGGAGGAAGAAGTAATAAATGCCAATAAAGAAGAAGGAGCAGATGATTCTGAAGAAGGCCATAAGGATGCTGCTGAAACTGAGCAGAAGGAAATACATGAAAATACAGAACAGTCCTGATCTGTATAACACACCCACACTAATAGCTTCTTTTTAACTACCTATTCATGATGAATAGAAGGTCAACCAAAAAATACTTTACTACTGCTTTTTTTAATGTAATAACAGAGGACCGGATTCTGAATTAAGTGCGATTGCACGTGCGTAAGATCATTTCCCTTGCACGCACGGACCTACTGATTTTAGGCCCCTACCTTAAACCTTATGCACCTGCCCCACATAAAATGAGGCTGGTGCATAATGAAGGGCTTGACCAAACCCTTACTGTATGATTTAGGTACATCCCCCGCCCACTGTATGCACTGTATGCATGGTGGGCCCTGCCGTATAGGCTTCCGGATTTGTGCTATAAACCTGATGGGTGCACATGCCTCGGAACGCCTTGAGCTCGTTTTCCTCATGCAGAGTGTAAAAAATGGATCCGGTCAAGTGTATTGTGGTAATAATGTTAGGCTGAGCCATAACACATAATTAGACATTGTATGTCTACAAGTATGTAATGTTACATATTTTACTATGGCAAAGGAAGAGTTCCTCAGTTGTTTGTTTCTTAATTATTAGTTGTTAAAACAGCAAATTAAATGTGCTAAGAGGATATTTGCATAATTAAGAAAAATGCAATCACTCTTATATACACTTTGAAGCTATATCTTATTCAAGAGCTAGAAAGCAAAGTACTAATTTAGCTAGGGTCATGAGAAATATGTTTTTCAATTTTTATATTTTAACTTATTGTATTCATAAGTTAAGAGCAGTAGTTATGCTTCTCAATCCTTTTTGTATAAAGCAATCACCATATGTGGAAGTGCTTTGCCTTATGGAATAGTACAAGATACATATAGGCTAGTTTCGAAGGCCTATCTGCTGAGCACAAAGTGTTACTGAGAAACCTAATATAGACAGAAGCTATTATAGCTAAGTATTATTTTGTCAGCTATAAAATCATCAACACACTTCATTAATATACACATCAGTTATCAGTAGTCAGTGTGCCTATACATTGCAATGTTTCTTACCATAGTACTGGAAGATTGAAAGGTTTAAGACTGCCAATTACAAAATGACAGACAACTTTACTATTGTGACCACTATAGCTCTCTTGCAGTATGATTGCCATTATACGTTCCCTATACCAGTGATAATTTTATAGTATAATGGTAACTTGTATATGATTATTTATCGCGTTTAGAAAGCTGCCAATTGGATGTCACTTCTTGGTAAACCATGGCAGAATCTTCATAGCACAGTAAAATATGCAAAGTAAAAAATATGAGTACAAGATAATGTTGCCTACTTGATCAAAAGTTTATTCCATTTTCAGAATGGAAAATGTCCCATATAACAGTGATATTGGTCCTGATTCACACTTAATAACGTTCCTAAATATAGGGAGGCTGTGTGCGTATCTTGGTGCTTCTTTGCGATGTGCACAAGCCAGATATTGTGCAAAGAAACTCATTACACACAGAGTTCATCTCTGTACCTAGAGACATCCATAAAAAGGGGAGTGCCAGTAGTCTGTAAGAAGGGAGTTAAGAAAAGTGAGTGTGTGTGTGTGTGTGTGTGATTTAAATAGGGCTGAATTAGGCAACACCGTTTTTACTTAAGCAAAGAGAGCAAGGAATATTATGATAGCTCTATGGTGGGAGTCTTCAAAGATTCATAAGAATGATGGCAAGTACACTTGCCACTTAAGTGCATAGTTTTGTGACTCTGCACGTACTTATTTCATTATTCAGTGTGAATCAGGCCCCTTATCTTTATAAAACTTTCATCAAACTGGTTGAATTGTAAAGCAGTAGAGTGGTAATTGTTTGCATATAACAGCCTAATCACATTTAATCAGAGATTTAAACATTTTGACGTTTACATGTGGAGACCTGAATCACATGAACAGGAAACTTTTGAAACACTGTCTTAACAGTCATGATGGGGCTAAATTTCTTTAAATACTGCATTTAATTATTATATTCTTTATATTTTTCTATTGTTGTTTTTACTTTTTTCTACCTTTGCTTTCTACAATAAGATTTTATTATGTCATTTAATAAACGTCAGACTTGTTGTGCAGTTGTACTGCTCTGTCAATATTTATTGTCTATAATGCTGGGAATTAGAGGGCAGAAATGTAAACATGTTATATATGATATATTCTACTCCCATATGGCTATAAACTGGCCTAACAATGGTCGCTTTTTCCCAAACAAAACCAGGGGTGGATGCTCTTCAAATAGACAACTAGTTAAATAACAAAAAAATCATGAAAGGAAACCAAAATGGATACAAGATGACAGTGTGGAGTCACTATATTCACTATAAGAGGTCCCAAGTTCTGTAAAATAAATGGTGCGCAAAATGGATTAAACTACCAAACAGCCAAAATACGGTTTTATTGTTTAATAAAAGCATGATGTATAAAAAGGAAATTTACATACAGGAGGACACAATCATATTTTAGCAAATATATGATCCAATAGGTTTTTTCTCCTAGGAGTTTCTCTAAGCATAGCTATTATGTGTACTTTTATTTTCAGTCTAGGAATTATAGGGTGCTGCCTATTTTGCTAAGTTGCGGATGATCTCCAGGTCTTCACACTCTTGGTACTGAGGCTCTTCCTGAGGCTGCCATATTTCTTTAGGTAAAGTCTTCAGTTTTGCAGCAGTAAAGTTATGGATGGATGTATCATTAAAAATATCACTATACTGTGTACTCTCTGGAAGCGGCGTTTCTTCTACAACATCTAAACTCTGTGTTCAAATACAAGACATTATTAGGTATCATATAACACACACAAACATTATATGTGAATGAGGCACATATACACTATTCATGCAACTGCATATAGAAATTATAGGTAATAAAACTGCCTCCTTAATTAGGTCCCTTATTTCTACCAGAGATAAAGCTTAGAGCAGTACGGTGAATATTCAGTCTTCATCCAACAGGGAGCAAATGCTGCACTGGTTGTCAGCTTTCCAGTCATAAAACCACTTGTATTCTCTCATGTTTTCCTAACTCCAGACCATGGGCCTTAAATCAGATAGTTAACGTGTCAGAAGAATCAGGGGCCTGAACCAGAACAACGCTTCGAAGCGAATTTACGTGTGGCGGACACGTAAAATCGCTGTTTAGTACGCACTGCGCATGCGCACCATAGAAAATACGCACATTCACGTAGCGTAATTGTGAACGTATGGGCCATTCACATATGTGTCACGTAAATACTTACGCGTGGGCGTGCCAATTTTACGTTACTAGAAATTACGTGTGAAATACGTGAAGTAGGCGGGGGGAGGTATTTAAAGTGTACAGTATGGGCGTGCTTAGCTGCGTAAATTCGTTCAGCCCATACGTACGTGTGCGTATGACAGCGGTTACATTGGAAAAAGTTAAGGTAGGGTTTGGGAAGCGTATCTTGACAAAATACGTCCGTGCAAGGGGTGTGCCGAAGGGAGTGTAGCAAACTTACGTGCACGAAAATACGCTCCGCGAATAAACGTACATCAAACGTAGTTCTGGATCTACCCCCATTTGTGTAAAGGGCAAGGAGCTGTTGAAACTGATACAACAAAACACAAAGGCTTGCATCCAGTTCCAGAAGTTAGGTACTGAAGTGCAAAGTAAACTGCAGGTCTAGACAAAGTACTCAGAAAGAATTAAGCATCTAACAAAAGTTAGGAATGTGCAAAAATATAAGGAATATTATTTATTTTATTAGGGCAAAGCTACTTTTGTCTTTTAAAAACTGCAACTTACTTTGTGAATATAAGCATAATCCCTCTGTAGGATTCTTGATAACAATCTGAAAACAAAATAATTTCATTAATGTAGAAATTGCATTTACCTTTTTGGGATATAATCCATTTTCAAGTTCCTACTATGATTTTCATGTGTATCACAGATACAGGGGAAAAATCTAAGATTTCACTATTTATTATTTTTATTAAGCCTTATTTAGTTACTTACCGTTCTTCTATACCTTTGAAACTGTTGCCAATAATTATCATCTGTGACAAAGCATCCAGCGACCAGTTCCGCCATAATAAATTGTTGTAGAGAGCCTTCCCACAATGCAACATGTAAAACATGGTGGGTTTACATACAACATGCTTCCCTTCCTATAAAGACAAAATGAAGAAAAGGGCAGCATAAACTATATATAAAACAACGTGCAATGGTAAACCAAAAGTATCATTCGAAGTAGCCATAAATATAAACATTTTTATGTATAAATAAGGTTACCATTTGCATAAGATTATTATAAAATCTTAAATAGGAACTTATTTTATTTTTATAGAACGTCAACATTTTTTAGTTGAAACCAATTTACAATAATGCTTTTATTCTCTTTTGTACCTGCACTTTTGGTAAAAGGGCAATTGGAATACAAACATCTTATTTATTATTACGATATATTATTGGTTCTTAACTTTTTTTTGGAAAGTCCCAGTTACCAATTATGGAATCAGGACAAGTAAGACTTTGCAAACTCATTCTATCCTCTATCATTAGTCATTTCTTACTTAGGCTTATGTTTACTGGAAATATTATATACATGTTTATTTCTTTCTAAGCTTCAAGTAATCAGCATCACTATAACTTACATCATTTCTTGAAATAAGACTCAGGCCTAGTTCTTGAAGTACAGTAATCTCCAATGGAGAAAAAATTGGGTCAAAAACTTGGCACTGATGTCTTGAAATCTGCAAAAAAAAAAAAAAAGCTTGTTGCTAGCAAAGATCAGTCTGCTTCCAATATCTGCTCATACTTATTTCTTTAACTAGGTACACACCTATGCAGTCATACTTGAGATGCTACAATTTTACTTATTAAGAGCATGTGTATTCCCATATGCCAGCGGTTCCCAAACTGTGCGCCGCAGCTCCCTGGGATGCTGCGATGCTGTCACCAGGGTGCCGTGGAAACATTGTGGTATCCCGGCCATAATGCAGGTAAAGAGTCCGGCAGCTGTCTGACAGTCTGCCAGCGCACAGAGTTTCCTGCTTCATGCATGTGACGTCACACGCATAAAGCAGGAAACTCTGTGCACCGCCAGGAGCCGGCAGGGCAGAGGAGGGTGTGTGGAGGGGCAGAGGAGAGCATAGTTCAGGTATGCCCTCTGCACTTTTCAGTACATAAAAAAAATAAAGGTGATGAGGCCAAATTTGGGACATGATTAGGAGGGAGACAACACAGGTGGAGATGATGGGGAAGGGGGACAACACAGGAAGAGATGATGGGGAAGGGGGACAACACAGGAGGAGATCATGGGGAAGGGGGACAACACAGAAGGAGATCATGAGGAAGGGCGACAACACAGAAGGAGATCATGAGGAAGGGCGACAACACAGGAGGAGATCTTGGGGAGCTGATGAGCGGAACAAGAGATGATGGAGATAAAGAACTGACATAGGGGAGGGGGCAGTGATGAATGGAGAGGGAGAGATGATGATAATGGTATGGTGATGAATGGGGAGGGGGAGATGATGAAGAGAATGAGGAGGGGGAACTGATGAAGAGGAGGGGGAAATAATGAAGG
>WWET01000374.1:252401-264684 GCA_011038615.1 Limnodynastes dumerilii
AATGAGAATGGGGAGATGATGAATGGGGAGGGGGTGATGATAAAGTGAATGGGGAGGTTGAGATGATGAAGCGAATAGAGGGGGTGTTCTTATTTATTTTTTTATAAGATATATTTTATTTAGCTTTTTTGGAAAACCTGTTCTAGAACAGCCTACTCCTGTGTTCCAGAACAGCCTACTCCTGTGTTCCAGAACAGCCTACCCCTGTGTTCCAGAACAGCCTACCCCTGTGTTCCAGAACAGCCTACCCCTGTGTTCCAGGTGAATGAGGTAACCTTGCAGACGGGCAATCACATTTTCATTAAAATCTGCACTAAAATCTGTATATATTTGTAAATCTTTGATTGCTTAAAAAAACATTAAAAAAACTTGATGTCTATTTTAATAATGATTTCTCCTTTTCCTAAATAGTTATTACACTATTTAGACTTAAATACTTTAAAAATTAGACTGTTTGGTAATTATTTTGTCTTAGGGGTGCCTTTAAAAAATATGGAGACCTTAAGGGTGCCTCGAACTGAGAAAGTTTGGGAACCACTGCCATATGCACATTATACCAATTAACCAGCAGATCTCACGTCATCTCTTCTAACCATCCGACTAAATAATTGTGACTCTGTGCCCACTGTTTATACATCTGCCTATGCTGCACAGAAGCCTGTGGCATGTGAAACTATTTACTTACTTACTGATTACATACTTTGCTACATAATTTTAAGAGTAAAAGGACATTATACAACTTGATGTTTTTTTTTATTTTGTCTGATACCATTAAACAAATCAGAACAAAATACAATAAGCAAATAGGTGCTTACTGAATGATAAAAATCTCATTTTAAGGCTGTATCCAGGTTTCTGATTTTGATCAGAGCAAATGCCAGAACAAAACATTTGGATGGATCCATTAGTGCTGATATATTGTGACTCAAGGGTGTGGTAGACCACAAAAGTAAGTCTGGATCATTAAAAAGGATCTCTTGTAAACTGACTAAGAGGGAACTCCCAATTGCAATCTCAACCTAGGTCCTCTTTGAGGTATGAATAACACACAAAGTCTAGATCTCGTTCTTAATCAGAGCTACCACCTTAAAATGTTCCAGGATCAAAAGTAACAATGCACACTGGTGCCGAGATATAACACAGGACGTGAAACTCCCCAGACCATAGCACACACAGTCGTTAGAGTGTTGGAGAGAACTGTTGAGAGAGTCCTCGAGGCTCAGCGTTTTCAGTAGGCCGTCATTATCATTGTTCTGCTCTAAAGGCAGTTGAATGACAGTCTTACATTTTTTAAGACACCCTACAATAAAAACAGGTATAATATTAAACAACATTGTAACAAAACTGTAAGAACAAATAAAACAGTGTGATTGCAAATGAGCTCTGACTGGTAAAAGAATTTCTGCTTTAAATATGATCTCATACAGTAATGTGTTCAACAAACACTATTTTCCATTCAGGGCACTGAGTGCAATATTTGCCCATTTTGATTGGATTGTCCAAAAATACCTTCATGCAGGTGACCAACTAACTACATGCTTTAAAATCACATTTCCATTGGTCCAGGTCAAAAATATTATCAGCTGGAAACCACTAAGAGTGACAGCAACATTTATTTCATTAGCATGTATCCATCTGCCAGATGTTTCTACATCTACAGACCCATCTGTTCAGCAATTAGGTAGGATGGCCAAGCTGACGACTAACATGTTAATGTTTTATATTTATCCCCCACATTGCAGGTCTTCAAGCGTTCACTCAAAATGCACCTGTTCAGGTTAGCCTACCCCTCCTCCACTTAACATCCTCACTGCATCCTTCATCTATCCCTTCTATTCCTTCCCCCTCTCCTCCGCTCACACCAGCAGTCCACTTCCTTCCCTCTCCTTATGTCTTCTGTAAGTTCTACCCTCCCATATAGTGTGTTAGCTCACGTGAGCATGGCCCTCCATCCTAGTGTTGTTCTTTCCTCCACCACTCCCTCCTCACTTCGTACCCTCTTGAACCCCTCTGTCACCCTTTTACCCCATCCCCACCTGGTGACTCCCTCTCAACCTCTCACTGCGCTCTATCTCCTGCTCCCTGATCTTCCAAGCTTAATACCTCACATTTTGCCTTGCATTCTGTGCTGCTTCACTTATTGTATTTTTGTGATATTTTTTATTTTGATATTGTATTTAATATATACTATGCCGTCCATCCCAACCCTAGTATTTTGTTGTATTTTGTACGGCGCTGCAGACACCTTGTGGCAAATAATAAACGATAATAATAAATAATAATAATGTTCAAATATTTCTCAGTTATTTCATCTGGTTGTGGTCAATATGCTGTCTGACAATGGTAATACCTCTAACAGCATTTGTCCTACTTGTCCTTCCTTAAACCACGACTGTATATGACTACACACCTGCAGATGCACTCACCAACACATGAGTTCCAAAAGTCTGACAGTCTCAAATTTTCCCTGTTAAAGAGGTAATAAAATGACCATTTAATAAAAAAAATAAAACAAAGTAACATAATAGTTAAAATGGTGTTGTTTTCACAGTAAGAAAGCAATATGATACAAATATAAACCATGAAACATTAAATGATATACAAAAAAAAACCAAACAAACTTAGTTTTGTTTTTCTATAATGCTAGACAAAATACAAAAATATTTATATCAGTGTTAACTAGTTAAAAATAGTGAACATAGAGACTAGGAATCGGATCTAGACAACTACATGCTCTCCACACGTGCGGGGGTCTGAGGGCCCAATTCAAATAGCTAAAAATCGTTTGCCGGCGTATTTTTAATGCAATTTTTTTTAAAATTACGGCCGATATTTTTTTTTACTATTCAATTATTTTTTTGCGTTAAAAATACACCGTTTTTTTAACGATATCGTTAATTAAAAATCCACCCCTATGAGAGGTGCGGATTTTTAACGCTGCCCTATCTTGTGCCCCAACAGGGCATGCGGATGATTGTAGAACTACAAGCATCAGCATGCCCATGGATGTGCCTAGGTAAAAAAAAAAACCTTCTCTGAACATCGCAAACAGGTTATTAGACAGGCTGAAATATCGTGAGAACATTATTTCAGACACTGGCCAATAACTTGTCATTAGCGCCGGGTACTTCCTGCTAGCAGGAGGTGATTTGCAACATTCAGAGAAGGTTTTTTTTTTTCTCCGTTAAATTTTTTACCGCTGGCTGCTGTTTTAGCGCAGCGGTAAAAAAATAATTGAATATGCAAATTTTTACCGTTCAATTGCTGGCGTATTTTTTCCGACGCAATCTTTTTTAAAATATCGCCGGCAATTGAATCGGGCCCTCAGAGTCTGTACAGAAGATGGGAGTGCACGCCCTTTCACTCCCCTCTCTTGTGCAGGGTTCCAAGCACTTATGTGCCCAGAGCCTACCTTAACTTCTCTGCATGAATGTGCGTACGTCAGGACACAGACACGTGCGGTACTGCTGCTCTCTGCCCCCGGCCTTTTATTGCCATGCCTATCCCTGCCAGTATGGTGGGGATTAATCATGCGGAAGTGAAGAGCCGGCCCCTTCCACGGATCTTCTAACATACGGAACCGATTTCCATAGGTTAAAAGTTACGTTAGCTAACATCTGGTGCACGCATGTTACTTGTCAATGGACTTACACAAGGGACTTGTGCAAGACCCATGACTTATTTAATTCTGGATACGGACCTAGGCATTTTACAATATGTGTGCAGCTGATAAATCTATGGCTTCTCTAATTATACTTTAATAGCGGAAGGTGAAAAGCAATTATAAAAAGAAAATATGGCAGGATATGATGTGTAAAAATAAATGATAATGATAACTCTGTCTATTATGATTTGCTGCTATACATTGTTCAATTATACATAATTAGTTTTATTATCGGTAATATCTCATTACTATTGAATGCATTGAAATAGAATAATTGTGCACTAAGAAAAATGCAACCTTACCACTAGGTAACTTACATTGTTACAGTGATGTTCTTGATCACATCTTTACAGTCTTTAACCGGGGCCAAGGGTAGCATAGATCTTTCAACATCAGAAACTAGATTTTCTTTTATTCTTGAAGATTTCTTCTTGATGGCTTTCTTCTTACTGACTACCTGCCATGTGTCTGAATCCATCCTATGTACAGAAAACACACCAGGGACCAGATTTACTAAGATGCAGGAAAGAAAAGTGGAGGTATTTCCCATAGTAACCAATCACATTTTAGCTCTTACTTTCCTATTACATATTAGAAAATGTCAGCTAGATTCTGATTGGTTGCTATGGGCAACATCTCCACGTTTTCTTACCCGCAGCTTAGTAAATCTGACCCCTGGTCTCTTTTTCAAAGGTAAAAGTTCTGACACTTCTAAGTTTTTCTATTAAAACTACAAAGAATGATATTAAGCTATATGGTTTTAATGAAGCCTAATTTTCCTAATTTATCTGCAAACATGGGCATACAAAATTTTAAAGTCATATATTTAAATTCTTCTAATCTATTTCATATAATTTGACATATCTTTGCATGATATCACATAAAAATGCATGGTTTTGCCTGAGTGTGGCACACAAATGAGATTTTCTGCTCCGAGAAGCAGCAAAATAGTTTTTTCATGTGCTTCAATTTTATTTCACTAGTTCTAGCTCAAAACAGTTACATGCTGTGTAGAACTCTTTAGGCAGCATTTATGAATTGATAGGTTTTGAAAGTCACTTATGTGACACCACTCTGCATAAATTAATTCTTTATATTACAAGTGATCCTATAGGAACAAGAACCATTTGTCATTGTGCAAACAATAAGTGTGGACCACAATCTGCACGTTGACATGTTGTGACAAAATGGAATAGTTAGATTGATTTGTAATTCTGAATTTTTCTACAACCCCAACTTCTATCTACCATTCACCATTCATGTTCTGGACCACATTAATTCTTGCTATAATATCTAAGATCTTTTTTTTTGCATCTTAACCGACCCTCAAAATAATGTCAGAAAATGCACATCTCATCTATACTATTGCCATCAAATGCAGCGTAATTTAAAGTATTCACTGGCCACCTTACAGAAATATTAAACAGATACTACAATCATCTTAATAAACCTATTATACTGTCCTACTGTAACATGTATATATGTCTAGAACCAGTCTTTGGTCAAAAAACCTGCAATAATCTGATTCCTAAATTTTGCACCTCTAAAGGAGAGTTTGTCCTCCTATTTTTATTCCTCCGGATTCATTCTTTTGATTGACAGACCTCCCCACAGGGTTTCTGGAATTGTCACCTTGGCTAGATTTATTAATTTACAAAGAAGCTATCTGTTTTAATACATACACACATAATGTAATAAATTCATTGATTTGATTATTATTTATGGAACTCAATTCTTTATTAAAATTATATTTACGTTTCTTCTATAAAAGCAAGCCACTGCTGGGAAAGTATCATGTTATTGTGACATGCCTATTTGGACCAGAAACAAAAGATGCCTTTGTATAATTAAAGACAATGTAGAACGTATATTAAGTTGAAGGAATGTTTCCTGACCTCTCAGATGTTCCCAATCCTTTACTGAAGTGTGCTTAGAATGCAGCATACCATCCATGCCGTTCCATCTGAATCCTTTGCGTTCCAATGACATGAATACCGGAAACTGTTGTGTTCCAAGCCTCACCTCAGACAGCACGTCATTGGTTGGTCGTCATTGTCTGCGCTCATCCACTGCCTGCCTGCTTGATGTAAAAGGGCGCTGTCTTTAATTTCAGGCGAATGACGTCTATATCATGCGACGTTTGTTTTGAAAGTGGAGATGGAACAGGTAGGAAGTGCTTATACTGTATGATATCTTTATATAACACACTCATTATTTTTCGAATGAAATAAAATACTGGAAAACGCAATCTTTTTGTAAAGTGTCTTCTTCCAGTAATAAAAAAAACTAGCAGTAATTATTGACACAACATACATTTCCTATGTGTCCACATTTCACAAGAAGTGATGGGAGGATAATAATAAAAAAATATGGCAATCTCAAGCTGAGTTTGGTAGATAATCTAATTTTAATGACTGTATGGTAGCTATAGAGTCTGGTATTTATAGCGTATTGTAAAGCATGCTTAACCAAGTTATTAATTTACCTACTTTAACAGAAAAAATAACTATAATACTAATTGGTAATCTGTTTCTGTTTTGCAATTGCGCTAGCCTGGGCTGCGTATACTATTGTAACTTGTTTTCTACGTAGGTTTACCATAAACTAAGCAATACAATGTTATTCCAGCTGGGCATGTCACTGATTAAATAGTTCAGATGAGGATATCTGTTACTTTATTAATGCATCAAGTGATTAGTAACAGAAACAAAGGCGTGTATAATAATATTATGTATAAAAATAACCTTCAATACATTCCAGTTTATGGTATTGACTGACGACTCGTCAGTGACGAGTATTTTAACGTTGTATTTTAGGCTACTGTTTTTCCAGTACACAATTAAAGTCAATAATGTTTGATTGCATACACGGGCTCCTCCTTGTGGCCTGTTTTAGGAATTGCAGCATAAGTGATTAACTGTTGTGGGTGGAGGAATCACGAGAAATGTCTTGTGATTATTTGTTATCCCTCTATCTTCTGCCCTCGCGTTCTTTTTGATCCTGAAACCTCTTTGTAAATTTCGGGAGAACTTTGCTAATACCAAAGGCAGATAAATCTACTAGTCCTGTGAGAAAGAGGTGGGTTTATTATATTGCTTAGTAATTCATTTTTCTTAATGCATGGCAGATATTCAAATTCAATGTGACCCATGGAGAAACACAGAATCTTGATTAAATGTGCATGCATGGTAGATATCAGAATAGTAATTTTTGTCTTAGAGAATTATTTGCTAGACACAAACAATAACTGTAGATTCTTTAACTTTGTTACCATGTATTTTAAAAACACATTCTTTTTATGTTTAGTTAGAAAACTGACTTTGCCTTCTCTTTGTTTAAAAGACAATATAGACAAAATAAAGACAACATTGTACACTGCTGCATGAACCTTTTGATGTGTTTCAAGCATCTACCATTGCTCAGCTTAATGTCTTAACTAGTATTGTTTGTTTTTTTTATGTCCATATTTGCAATGCCTAAATCACCTGCTTATACATGCAGAACTCTGTAGATGGTCGAAGGCGCTTATGACCGTTAGTCAGGTACATATGTGGTGAGGGAGGAGGATCCAGGATGTGTTTATTATAACAATGTTGGTAGCCAATAATAGCTAATCAGTTAATGCTTTTAACTAAAGTGTTGTTTTTGTAGCTCATGCATACTAGCTCTTGCATCACACACTTGACGAACTATAATTTTACATGCATCTAATTTTTTTTCTCAGTTTGGTGTGTGAAAACTCATTCATTTTCTTTATAAGCGTATCACACATTATCTGATTGCTACATATTTATTTATGTTCTATATTTTATATCTAGCATGCAGTTTTGACTGTTTTGGTATCAACATATTGGGCCAGATTCAGACCTTTTGTGCGTTTTCTGTATGCATAAATGTCTGGTCGTCCACACGGAAGGAGGGAGTGAGCTATGCTCTCTTGTGCAGATTTGTCAGCACTTAAGCTGCCATAACTCTGGACAGATTCAGACTTGCTTCCCACACCCAACTTTCACAATCTGCTTGAGGAAATTGGTGTGTTTTTCTTTTCTGGCAGTGCAAATGTGTGCACCAGATGTTACGATCTGAATCTCCAGGCATATATATTCTTTATGCCTGGAAATCTGTCCGATAGGATAGCAAATCTCCTCTGTCCACCTAAACTCTGTAAGGTAGGTAGGTGGGGCATTTCAATTTTACAGTCTGAGCAGGTTTAAGAGGCCTGGACCGAATCCGGAGCCCTGCACATGTTCCGTACTATGGTAGTTTTGTTGGTTAAATCTAACGTAACATCTGGAGGACGCATGTGACCTCCAGTCCTTTCAGCCCACTTACACACCTTGGGCCAGATCCTGAGCTACGTATGCTAGACGCTGACGAAAAATCACCAATTTGTATGTACTGTGCATGTGCACGGCAGATGTTATGTAACGTAACTCTGATCATATGTAACTTCAGCGTAAATACGAATGAAAGGGCGTGTCTTCCATATGACGCCCAGAATTGCGCTTTGTAGGCGGAGGGAGGCATTTAAATCGTGCAGTTTGGAACGGGTTATGCCATTACATATGTCAATACATTACGTAAGTCAGTACTTAAGCTTGGAAAAGTTAAGGTAGGGTTTGGGAAACGTATATCGAGTAAAGTACGTATGAGTGCATAGTACTCAGGTTGGCGTAAATATGCTATGCCAACAAACGCAAAAACAACTTAGGTCTGGATCTACCCTCTTGAGTGGGAGATTGTTCCTATGTCTGGATCCGACCCTCTTTGTTGGATCACATGGTGTGTTTTAACTGCCACCTTAGGAAAGCGGAGAAAGTTGACTTTTCAGTGTGTGCTTAAGGAAATTGGTATGAGGGCATACAATAAATGTTTCAATCTTTTTTTCCTTAAAGAATATGTAGTTATGACGTAACTAGACTACAACCACAGTCCAGGGAGTTCATGGCTTCACCTTGTGAGCCCATGTCTGCATCATGGTAAGTCTATATTCTTGTTTCTATCCTCTTCGTCAGGCATCATTCATATATTTGTTATATAAGTTTTTTAATATATGCTGTACCGGCCTTGTCCAAACTTTTCAGATTCCGTGTAAGTTATGTACTACAACAGTAATCTTTTGAGGAACACAAAATATCAACATATAAAAATAATTGTGCAAGCAGATTTTTTTAAAAAATCTTTTTCAGATCAGAACAACCTTAGAAAAAGAAACACACAAATACATGAAAAATAATAATGTTCTATCCTTTGCCTACAGGTTAAATTATTTTTTTCTGTATGATGGTTCAAAGGTGAAAGGGGAAGGTGACCCCACAAGGGCTGGCATTAATTACTTTTATCCTCCACAAGTAAGTATTAACTGTTCTCTTAATGAACATGTTACCTAATTTTGTTTTGCAGTGCTTTTTACTCTGACAAAAAAATAATCTTCCTTCATATTTAAGTTTTTATTATTGTATTTTGAATAGGAATATCTTTTTTTGTGTGTTTAACCATTCAATGGAGCCATTTATATCCTGCCTTTTTCCCCCAGACAGAATGAATACTATATTACTACAGCAGAAGCTCTCATATAGTAACTCATTATAGTAAACTCTTTGTAATCTTCTAAGAGTTCTTATGTGTCCTTGAAATGCTGAGCACACATTGAAAATGTGATATTCAAGGAGGGGTTTTTCTTCCCAACTACTGTAAAGGCATTCAAATGTTTAGAAACTGCCTTCATTTTCAAGGCAGTTTTGGAATACAAAATTGGTGTTTCAGTAATTTTTTGTTATTATTAATATGTAAAATGTGAAAATGTAGCTTTTGGAAGAGTAAACTTAAAATAAACTCACCAACTTTGAATGAGTTGTATTCTGCATAAGCCAGTGAGTATAGGCTGGAGAGGCCCATGTGTAACCATGGAGCAGAGCATCATGGGGCTGTTACAGTGTTAACAGGCTGAATTAGAGAACTAAATCATTTAAATTTTATGTTTTGACATCCGTCCAAAATGAGATTCTGTGTTGTGAGTGAAGTTATTCTTCCATTTTTGCCCCTTGAATTTTCCATCCCAATCTCCATTAAATATATCACAAAAGAAACAATTCAAAGGCTCTATTAAATGTGAACACATAATATATTCAAATGTTTAATCTTTAGTCTGCTATATACTTCTATGTTGATGGTTTCTAGTAATTGATTTTTTTCCTGTTCTTTAGACAGTTGTAGACCAACAAGAGTTACTATGTGGGCAAATTGCAGGGGTTGTCCGCTGCATGACAGAAATTTCCAACTCGCCTCCCAACCTCATTAGACTGCGTAAACTGAAATTTGCAATACAGGTGCATGGAGAATATCTGTGGGTAAGTTATCTATTGTGAGTATGTTTTCTTCTTTGTAGGGGTACTCTCAGGTGTTCTTAGAGGGGTTTTATCCTGTGAGTTTCTAGGCCTCAGGTCTGTTATTCTAGATGGTAACTGAGATGCTTTATGTGGGAGGGAGAGAATGAGTTGGAACCTCTGTAAACTGCTGTAGGGTGAAAGTATGTTTCTTAGGGAACGTTCTATATTCCGCTATAGTCTAATCTAGGAGTATCATAGGATAGCTGCTGTTTGTGGCTAGTTAGTGTTTATTTTGGAAGAGCCCTCCACCCCTAGCATGTGGTCTGTAGAGCGCCTTTGGCTGAATTCTGGGACTGCTGTATGTCCAAACAAGTTTCTTGACACTGGCCTGTAGACCATTCCGTACTCTGGAGGAGTTGCTAATCATCATTTCTAGCTATTATTGTGTTTGTGTTTATCTATAATATCCTTACATATCTAGGTAATGTACACAGCTAACCTTGTATGATAGCTCATAAAACGTAGACTATATCTCTCCCCTCTGAGTGTACCATTCCTTCTTTTTTAATTTTGTTTTGTTGAACTGAGCTGCAGTTTTTATTTCCAAGTTTGTTTTGTTTTTGTTTTGTTTATAGCAGTAGAAAACTGAAAAATGAATAATAAAATTCTGAGATGTTTGTCTTGGAACAACCTTAGTGAAAAAAATAATTGCGTTGACAGTGCTGGCTGGAAAGCATTTGCAAATTGTGCATTGGTAATATGATGTGTGTGTGTATATATATTCATTTCATGAGTTCTGTCTGGTCTTCTGTTTATCCAGTTGTACTTAATGATCAAATCTGAAATCAATGCAATCATAAAAAATAGTTTAAGGCAAACAAATTCTCTTCCCGCTGTATAATGTAAAGTCTGTACAAATATTTGAGCTTTATAAAGATGAATTTATGATATCAGGATGTATGGATAAAGTTTTGCATCCGCCCCTGCAGCTGCTTCATTTTACTTCCGTCCTTTGATTATCTTTAAGGCACTTGGATGCTCTGTGGACGTTGCTGATGTCAGTTGCAAATGTTTTTTGGAGGATCTGATTGGACTCTTCCGGTTTTATAATGGACCTTTATGGCATGCTTACCGGGTAATTATTTGCCTCCTAGGCTACAGTGTTGTTAGTTTTTCCATTTTTTGTGAAAATGTTTGGTATCCTTTACTATTTATCCTTGTTAATGACATTCATTAGAAGTGGTTTTACTTAAAAATAAATAAGAAAAGCAACAATAAATGTTTTGTATTTATTGCCCTACAGAATTTTAGTAAACAATATTATGGGATCCACATTAATGTTTCTTACTGGCTTGCTCAGGTTCATACCCAGTTGGAGCTGAGTGAGGAATGGAATATTTACATAGACCATGTACAGAACACCACTGACCTGCACAGGATTTTCAACACGCTCAGTCATGTGGACAAAACCAAGGTTTGTTTACCACGTAAAGTCAGTATAGTTACATAATGTATAATGGTGCTATTCTTTTTCATAACACGTGCATTGGGCCTGATCCAGACTTAATAACAACAGCCAATATACGCATGCAGAATGTGTAAATCTGGCTGTGGGAACATCCTGCCCATGTCAGATGTTATGGATCGTAACTTGTGCGTAACTCTGTACGATAGGTCATGACATCCATACGCAAGCTGGTTATACGCACTGTCGGGAGGAGGGAGGCATTTAAATAGTACAGTATGGGCTGGGTCAGGCACTTACGTACGACCAAATATACGCAAAGAAAAGTTAAGGTAGGGTTCTGAACACGTAAGCCAGCTAAGTTACGTGCATGCGAGGGCAGTTTTATTGGGAGTGCATTAAACTCGAGTACACTTGCATAAGTAAAACACCCTAAAGTCTGGATCAGGCCCATTGTCTTTAAATTGGCATCTGTAAAAATTGTTAGCAATTATTATATGTAAGGCAGGGCTTGACAAATTTTCTAAAAAATCTAGGAGCCAGACCAATATCTGATTTTACTTACCGCTGGCTCTGCTCGACGTCGGGCTCGGCACTGAGACTCCGCGCAGGGATGGCAGCTGTTGGATAGCAGTCATCAGTCCTCTCTGCGCGGAAGGAAGAGAACGTCACTGTGACCGCCCAGCAGCTTGCGCACATACGCTGGTGGCACAATGAGGACCGAGAGCGTGGGGACGGTTGGGAGCAGAGGCGTAACTACAAAAGGCTGGGCCCCATAGCAAATTTTTCAATGTGCCCCCCCCCCCCCCCCCCAAAAAAAAACCC
>WWET01000374.1:284807-296156 GCA_011038615.1 Limnodynastes dumerilii
CACTCAAAAAAAAAAAAAAAAAAAAAAAAAAAAAAAAAAAATTATACCTAAATATAAGAAATCACAGCATGCAAACCAACTACAGATTTCCTGGATGTAAGCAATGCTAACATAAGAAAAAAAAAATTCTATTACAATATAATACATTTTTCAGAGGCACTTTAATCTAAAAAAGCTGGGAGGACAGCTGAACCCCTACTATGACCATGCTAAAAGGGAGTACTTTTAGTTTTTTTCTTTATCAATAATAAAGCCCAGAAGAGAGGGCCTAAGTCCCATGAATCACTGTCCACAAACCACGACCAGCCCTAATTGAATGAGATTTTAGGCCCACCTGCACTGGCTTAGCCAACTAAACACAAGCCAATAAAATAATCAAACCGAAAGATGGCCTAGAGGCTGGCCAACCATGCTTATGCGCATGTACAGTCCACAAAAAAAGTTTGTGGGTCACATTCTATTCTACCGCAATGAAGGGAATAGACACAAACACACCTATTTCTGTCTATTACAATAGCGTATAACACAGATTTTATCTTGCACCTCTAAAGGGTACAAGAAAACCAGTAACGTACATTGACAAAATGGGCCTGATCCAGACCTACGCATGAGAGCGGATCGTATTATCGCTCCAGCGTAAAAACTTTCACTCCCACGACACTCCCCTTACCTTTACCTCTGGACGCTGGCTGAACCCTACCTTAACTTTTCCCGGCGTCGGTACGAATTTTCGTAGCGATGCGCTGATCGTACCGGACTAAGCACGCCCATACTGTACAATTTAAATGGCTCCCCCCGCCTACATTCCCTAACTCCAGCGTCCGTACTAACTTCGTAATATAAACACGCCCCGTTGTCGGAAAAAACGCAAAGAATACGGACGCCTGAATCGCCGCTACGAAAAGGTCTTTGGAACGACCGGAAGTTGTCACTCTGCACATGCGCAGTGCGTTTTTTTTTTACCCATTTTTACACTTCCGACCGGTGTACGATTGCTCGCGGGCGTAGGTCTGGATCAGGCCCTCTGACACAGAGAAGAGAAGGGTTTTTCCCATGTCTGATGCCGGTGAGGTGGAAGCGTGAAAGATGCCACCTGGGTTTTTCAACCTGGGTCTTGCCTAAATCACCTGATTGGAGGGATTTGTTTACTATTGCTATTGCCATGGTGGTGATCTGAAAGGGGTATTATTTATATGTTAATATATATATTATATTATATATATATATATATTTTTTTTTTTTAAGTCTAAAATAGCAGTTTATAATCCAGCAGTCAACTTTTAAATCTAATCGCACTGTGGGAACCAGTTCTGAAACCAGTAATGATGTGATTTCTGACACAATATAGTTGTTCCTGCAGGGAACATATATTGTTTGTTGTTTAACACCTGTACTGCAGATGTGTTAAAGTGTTCCCTTGGGGTAAAGGTTAAGGTGCATACAAAATATATCTCTCAGCCCTAAATACTTTACACACCCTCATGTTCTGGGCAAGGTCACCTTACATATGATGTCATGGGTTGTGACAATCAACCAGCCATACTGCCATCAAGGGCACTGTGAACTTAAGGACATGATTGGTCTAGTGGTGTGCTAGTCTCCAAAATATGACCATGCTTGCTAGTGGAGAACTGGAGAGTGAAGCAATAGTTCTCTTTTGTAATGGTTTATCTTGTGAGACTCCTGTGAGTCTCTAATTGACCCCAGTTGTATGATACAGTTTTTTTTAGTCTACAGTCGTCTAACCAAACATAGTAATGGAGACGTTTTTGATTAAAACAAATGCCGCTGCCGCTAACATTTAAATAACGGTGGCAATCTTCCTTCATGAGGTGTCATTGCTAAACTGTTCCAGACTAAACATGCAGTCTTGCTCAATTGGATCTCAGCCCTTTTAACAGGTGTAAGCTTTATAAATGGTAGCCATGTATTGTCTGTTTCTAATTGTGTATTAGAAAGACATTTCCTAAATAAATGAATGGGTTAAATGGGAATCTTTGCTGCAGTAAATCTACATTGGAATAAAGAGACAATTATGGTAATTGTTCCCAGCTTGTTTTTGACAGACTATTATTTACCAAATAAATGTCATTGAAAAACTTTGCCTACAATTATTGATTTAATTATTTTCATTAGTGATGTTTTGTTGATTGGTCTCTTGCTCCTAGTGTAATTTGTATGTTAAAAAGATAAGACAACTGCGACTTCTAGTGGGAAAAACTAATATGGAGTATAAGATATATCCACACATTATCAGAATAAAAAAAATAAAATGTAAATAATGACTGCTTTTATATTATTAGATTATATATTTTTGTATATACATACAGAAATAATACATGAGAATTGTTTGCTACAACAAGTTCACACTTGTTTAATCCAATTCAGAACCAAACTCGGACCAGACTGTTTATACAATTCTACAGCAAATCACAGTAACAGATACAGATACAACTGTAAGGAGCAGTGGCAAGTTCTATAATGGGAGCTATATGTCATGGGACTGTATGGGGAAACATGTTTCTTTTGTAACACACTTTATATTACGATAACTATTCTGTGTGTTTGTATATTAACACTGGACAATTCAAGGCTTATGTTTAATTCTGTCATTCTCAATCCTCTGTTTAAATATTCCCCTCATCAAAACTCATTTTCCAATGTCACATTACAATGTTTATAGCCAATCACCAACACTGTAACTGGCAGATTTTTTTAGCCTAATTCCTAAAATTATTAATCCATTAATAGTAACCTCAACATTTTAACATGATTTGTATTAATATATTGTTTTGAAATCTATAATATGTTTGAATAACTCAATGAAAGCTTAACTGTCAAAGTTTTAGAAATACGCTGACTTGTGTGCATCAATGAGAGATTCTCTATCGTTTGGTAGGGACTGGTTTCCTTGACAATACTGTGTACCCCATCCCCTAAAAACACATACCCAAAGGCAAAAACTTGTCCTTGTAACAACCTCCACACATAGGACCAGCATCAGACTTTTAAAAAGGGGGCTTCTTGCTATGACTGGAAAAAATGTTAAAGCATGTGTACAAGTGCCGCATTCCCAGAATGGATCTTGATCCTCTGGAATTAGCGTTCTGACCTGGGAAAGTGTCCGGCAGTGAGGAAGTATGCAGATAGTACAGTGAGGGCAAGCTAAGCACTCTACTAGCCAAATTTCTGTCCCAATTTTATGCTTATATGAAGCGGATGGTTTATAGTAGCGGTCTCGTCTCTGAATTCCTTGCAAACGAGGAGATTGGCCTCCCCTTGCCTGCACAGAAGCCTGGATCCAGCAGGGACTTGCACGTAGTGTAGTAAATCTGGACACATTTACGTGTCCAGATTCCTACCTTAACTTTTACGACTTGGACGCAGACCTAGTCATAACAGGGCTTCCCCCGCCCCCGACTCCTCATTAACATGGCACCTATATGGTGAGGCTATAGCCGTCGTAAGTGAAGGGCCTGCCCCTTCATCGAAAGTACTTTGTTACGTACATTAGTTCTTACGCACAGGGAACATCTGGCGCACTTGTGTAAGTCCCATCCGCCGGAGTTGAGGATCCAAATGGATGGCATAATGTATGTGCATTGTGGTACTTAAACTACCATAATTTGCTTTAAATGCTGGTTATTATTTCCTTTTGTGATTTAAAATTTAATATAACGTTATAGAGCAGCAATAAATGTGTCTTTAAATAATAAACTATATGAAGGAACAATGTATTACTTTATAATAAATCCACATTAAACCCCATGTTCATGCATAAAATAGGTTTCTTTTCAGGGATGGCTCACTCTTAAACAAAAAGATAATGGTAAAGTTATATAAAACAAACACTGATCTTAATGTTGTATAGTTAACTAATACAAGTAATTTCTTCACCTTGTATACCTGTCTTATACCATAGTTAGGATTTACAAATAAATATTTGCTATTTTCTTTTTTTATTCATGTTAATCTTTAAAATAAGATTGTCTTATACATGGTAATTTGGTCTTTAGTATATTACTATACTTTATATTCTCTACCTCTTTCCAAGACATGTGAAGTGTCACAATATTCATGTTCCTGTCTTTCCCATGAAATGACTAAAAAGCTTAAGATTCTCATTATCATAATGGTAGCTGACCAAACAAGTCATTATCTCAGCATGAGAAACACATTGTTTTGAGATTTGACACCATCATCCTATGTGAAAGGGTATTTTCCATTGAATGCCTCATGACACATCAGAGAGAAGCTTTTGAGAGGGAAATGTGAGCTTGCGTATTTAAACAGAGCTCGCAAAGCATTGAGAAGTCATTCAAAGTAAGATGTGTACTTCTATGCTTTGGTTGTGTGTCCTTCTCCAGGTTTCCTGGACACTGCCCATGTACTCAAGGAAAACCCATGGGCACGTGGTAGAGCAGAATAAGATGGGAAGAGCCATTGAGACCAATAACCACATTAAGAAACAGAAAACAGAACATCATGGCAGAGAAAGGATGGACAAGATCTTTGAAATGCTGAGGACTGACAGATGGTCCAAGGGACAGGATATCATGAAATACCACAGATCACAATGCAACTACATGAACCAGTCATGGACAGAATATCAAACTTTTATGGATAATCAAGACCTTAGTTCTGAGTATACGTTCAGAGTCTTCACTGGGCCCCTCAAGTCCACATTTCCTCAACAGAACCTCTTCCATTATATAAGCAAGATCTACAGATGCTGCAGGCTTGGGTTCAGTTGCAGAAGAATAAAAGGACTCCAAGGAACCTTAGATAAAGGTAAGACTTCTTTATATGTATGCAATGCATTTAATCTTCATGTTGCTGGATATGTTATCTTTGTCTGTGCAGCTGTGCTTTGAGAAGGCCTCATATTTGCAAAATTACAGAGCAACCAATCAGATTATAGATGATATTCTCCAGTATGTAATAGGATAGTGAGAGCTAGAATTCTATTGGTTGGAAACATCACATTTCTGCAGTTTAGTAATTCTAGCCCTTAGTATCAATATTAATTTTCTGTACGTAGAAGGTTTTCTCATTCTGGGAAAACATTGTAAAATGTTTTCTTTAAATTGTTTCATATTGTAGAGTATAGTAGTATCTCATGTGAATTTACCCCATAGTTGTCATATTTTTAATTTCCCTTGCTAAACTGGATTTGTTTTGGCATCTAACACCTTTACCAGTGATTCTGTTATCCGACCAAATTTTTACATTACTTTCCAACCTAAGCTATAAAGTTCATTACCCATTTTCCATTTTGTCTGAGGGGGTGTAAATAATTATAGCTGTTCAGGAACCATATAGCTTCTTGTTCAATAAAAAAAAAAGTGTATTTAAAAAAAATAATTTTTGTAGATAAAGGGCCAGATTTACTAAGCTGCGGGTTTGGAAAAGTGGAGACGTTGCCCATAGCAACCAATCAAATTCTAGCTCTCACTTTCCTATTACATACTAGAGAAGGTCAGCTAGAATCTGATTGTTGCTAATGGCAACCATCTCCACGTTTCCAAACCCGCAGCTTAGTAAATCTGGCCCCAGAGTGTTAATTCTCTTGATTTGTAATCAAAAATTTAGTTGAAAACAATGGAGATTGGAACTGTTCATATACAATATATATATAGGAAATCATGCAGCGATTTGCAAGATGTATTTGTTGACTGCAGCTATTTAATGAGATTTTTGTCTGCAGGAAAAAAAGATATCAACTTCTACATTGACACGGAGATCTTCAGTCTTTCCATTCACCGCAGTGAATTACATTTAGAGGTTTTAGCTGATCAACAACTGACAGTAATACCAGCACTAAGCATCAATGGAATCACACACTCCAGGTATTTACATGTTAATAGGTTGGAAATAAAAACAAAATTAGACAATATTCAAAATATTTACAGTTTTACACACACACATATATATTATTCATGTACATATAAATATGTGTATACGTAGGCACCCATGCTTTGAAACAGCTTGCTAATTCTATCTTCCATTTTGTATATTCTATCTGGAAGGGGCATAACTTAAGCCTAACTTGTTGGGGCTGATCCAGAGGTGAACATAGGCCCCATTGTACAGTGTATCTTGGTGTAATTTAGCACTGCACATGCTCAGAAACCATGGGCCTGATCCAGACCTACGGCCGCAAGCGATCGTACGCTGATCGCGAGCGTAAAAACGGGCAAAAAAACGCACTGCGCATGTGCAGTATGACAACTTCCGGTCGTCCGAAGGACATGAGCGTACAGCGAGCGTATTTTCAGCGTATTTTTCGCCCAAGGGGCATGCATTTTGTACGACGATAGTCCGGACGCTCGAGTAACTACACAGAGGCGGGGGTCTGGACGCTCGAGTTACTACACAGAGGCGGGGATAGCCATTTAAATTGTACAGTATGGACGTGCTAAGCCCCGTACGACCAGCGTATCGGTACGAAAATTCGTACGTACGCTGGAAAAACTTAGGGTAGGATTCAGCCGCCGTAAGTAGGTACAATCAATGGGAGTGTCATGGGCGTGAAAGTTTATACGCCCGGGCGATCATACGCTACGCTCACGGGCGCTCGCGTTCGTAGGTCTGGATCAGGCCCCATGTGCATGCAAACACAGGTGATCCAGACCCGAACACTGGTGCTGCATCCGCTTGTGTTCTGAAGGGAGTCTCGTGGGTGAAAGCACAGTGGGGATAAAAAAAACCAAACAAAGACGTTAGTACACGTCAACATCTTTTACCACAGGTCACATTAAAGTACAGGAGGATGACACTCCACTACCTATTTCAAGCCATTGTGCTAGCATTTTATAATATAAAATGTAATGGCTTCACTGCTTGAGCATTTTTTAGGTATAAAATATTTAGTGTAGTTAATAATAAAATAAATTAATCCAAGCACAGCACAATCCGATCCTTCAATCCTATCTCCATTAATATTAATTAGACTTAATATGGAAAACATTCTGCAATATAATTCCTTGAAAGCTTGTATAGTTGCATTTTTGTTTTTATTAATGTGCATTAAACAAAGTTTTTTTTTTTTTGTTTTTTTTTTAATAGAGTCACACAGTTAAGGCATGGCCATATTATTGACTTGGCACTGGATGTGATGCCTCTCTTGCAAGAATTAAATGAGAATGAGATGGAAGAGACGGTGAAGGAAGAAGTGACCATGTTAAACCTGAAATTGGATTGCATCCTAAATCAAGTTCATGTGCCTTGTGATCTGCATAAGGTATCTCTGCATCATGCTCCTTTTATAGCAGTTCAATACTAGCAAGAATGTTTACCAGCAAGAGCTTCCAGCGAAGATGTATTGTGCCATGCGGTGGTCAGCTGTGGTACTGCAGGACACAAATAATTGCGGTCTTTGAATTTTGCATGGAGTTGCAGATACTATGGTCACGAAGGAGGAATACAGTAACCTGACATAAGGAACTAAAGTATTTTTATGTTCTATCCGATCACTTTCAAACGTTTAGAATCACTTCAAAGAATATAAAATAGCTACGCTATTTCCTCAAAGTTATACTTTGTCATTTAAAAAAAGTGTTCCCAAAGCGATTGCATATTTTATTCAATAATCATTGCAGCAGCTACATGTAACCAAGGAAGCATTACATTGAAATTCATCACAGACTATCACTAACCCGTGACATCAGTGTGGTAATCTAAGGAGACTGTGGGTCTACATGGATTACATTCACAAAATGGCTTCCCATCCTAGGATAACAGTGATGACATCCAATACAAGAAGGTTAGAACTGGAAGGTATAGCAGGATACCTATAAAATATCTTTTTAGCCACCTATAGAGAAATGAGTGGTATATTTTCACTTCATAGGTTGAAACAATAGCATTACCTCTTATTCCAGCACTTTCTTTTCTTCGATACAAAAGACTACATTATGACTGCAGCAGGTATTTAAATGGAGTGAAAGCATGTAATCATCTTGTAGCAGAGGTTAGTCATCGAGTACAGTTTAAAAGGGATGTCACTCAGACAACGCTAAGACACGGCTGTACAAGAAATGTTACCATGTGTGACATTCATTAATGGGATTCTTTCAGATGCTGTATGCCATTTATCACTTTGACATGTCCCAATCTAATCCTTCAAGCATGACTAATAAAAGTCCCATTCACTTTCATACTAAAGCAGTACAACACTGCTCTCCTCCGGCTGATAATCCATCGCTGACATTTGCATTACATTGGTCTATGCCAGTCCCTCACCAGACCTCATGTCTTGGACAGTACATGTCATTTCATGCTTTTCTGGGCTGGTAGTGGAATTGGAGTTTTGTATTACTTGTGAAAATCATCACAACCTCTATGTGAAATGTTACCATGTTAATTGTCATTATAATGCTGATGTATTTATAAGATGATGTGGTTCATATTGTACAGATGTTAATACTTACAGGCTAAAAGTATGTAAAGTTGGGCACTTTGTTCTTAAATTGTAAAAAAAAATATATTTATGTTCCTTTTTTTAAAATTACAAATGGTTTATTTTATAAGTGACTGTTGATGCTATATTATTTTTTATCTCCTAATAAACAATATAAGTTTTTATTTGATATAATTAAGGCTTATTGAATTATATATAAACCTTGATAACAATTAAAAGCAGTTTTTTTTCCCCATCCTTTCCTGCTTTGAAGTTACAAGTTTTACACATGGAAAAATGATACCTGTTTTTTTTGTAAGAAAATGAAAGAGCAGAAAAGGGGTTATTTAGCTTGTATTGTTTTATTACGGAACAAAATGGAGTCTGTTGCACTGCGAAAGTACAAGACAAAAAAATAAAAAAAAATTCCACATTAAAGACAAAATGGCTGCTTTACAACTGCCATAAAGAGAGGTCCTTAAATACGGAGCCAGAACACTAGACAGACAAACTGGAAATGTTCCTTTTATCAAACAAAAAACAAAAACCCTTTGGTCGGATAAAGATAGATCTCTGAAATTCCCTAAAAAGAACCTTGACCAAGCCCTTCCAATGCCCACAAATGAGCTCTTAAACATCTTTAATATACATCTAAAGACATTTTAATAATTATTCCTATTTGTCAATTAAAAAAAGTAGTCTTTAGAAATTTGGACCAGTGAAGAAGTCCACTTATTTACTTAATTTTTTTTATTTTTACGACTTAAACATTATTAATTGCATTCAAAAGATCTTTATATTGTATACAATTGCCATATAATGCAGTAGCTTGTTTAAAAAAAGACCTTATTGTTTTTTTTTCTGGTCATGGCTGAACTGAGGGAGATCTCTCCTGTATGATTAATGAGGATGCAATCATCCAAACTGGTCTGTATGAGCCAGAAAGTAATCCTTCATGGATGAACACTTTTCACATGAACCTGAAGGAGCATTTCCCTGTTCATGTCAAGAATACATTGCTTTATGTCACCCCCCAAACTTGTATAAATATACAATAGCAACATGAAACATATTATACTAGTGCTGCATTATAGTAGAGAATGGAAAATATGGTATTGGTTGCAACATGATATAATATAGTCCTTGCTAAACTTTAGTAAGGGGAGAAACAAATTGAGCCTTGTGGAGTCTTCCCAGCCATTCCCTGAATGCTTCTATAGCACTATATGCACCTAATGCTTTTCTCCCAACTCCTTGTCTCCTGAAATAATAAGCATTTAAGCTGAAGATTGGCTTGTGCTGTTTATTAAATATGGTGCCAGTAGTCTTTAGCTACCATATAAAGTGCTCTTCTCTGTTTAGTTCAGTGCTCTTTCATGCCAGAGAAGTGCAAGTTGGCTGATGCATATGCTTCCTCATCACATAATTTCTACAATATAAACCTATGGAGAAGCTAATGGTTAATAGATAAATTAAGATGTAGTTCATATACACAGAACGGGTTTTGTTAGAGACAAGATTTTCTTTGAGGCAATATCCCATGAGCATAGATGTTTGGTTGCAAGAGTGGTGTTATTAACTCAGCGTCCAGGTGCAAATATAGAATCCAGGGCTTGGCGTTCAGCTGCTGCCACATTGGGGTGCCATAGATCAACCATGAAAATCACTCTAGGTCCTTCCTCGGCTGAGCCTAGAATATAAATGAAAGCATATCATTACTTATATCTAGATCAGGCATGTTAAACTCAAAACCCCAATTGGGCCAAACAATCAAAGTCTAAGAATGTATGGGCCACAAGAAAAATAAATAGTCTCATCCAACCTCCAGAGTATTCCCCATCCATGTCTCTCCAGCCTCCAGAGTATTCCCCATCCATTTCTCAACAGCCTGCCCAGTATTCCCCATTCATGTGGTTCCAGCTCCCAGTATTCCCCATTTATGTGTCTCCAGCCTCCCCAGTATTCACCATCATGTTTCTCAGGCTCCCAGTATTTCCTATCATGTCTCTCCAGCTCCCAGTATTTCCTGCACAGTTCCTGCCATCAACCGCCGCAGCAGTTATACAGGACAGCAGTTTGAACGCCCTTTCAGCAGTGGGGCATTGTGCCGGCCTATTTATTACGGGGCTGCAAAAAATATGCATTTGGGCCACAAGTTTGACACATCTGCTCTAGATGAATGAGGATGATAATTTTTAAAATGGTTGCCATATTCAGCCAAACCACATCTAAGAAACATGGCCAGTGTTTTTCCATACATGTATACATAGCAAACGTGACTGATTAGAAATGCATAAAATGACCTCTAACTTTAAGACAAAGTTACACAAATATTATATGTATATAGTCAGATTTTTTTTTTTTTTATTGTCCACAATGTCAGGGTTGTAGCCTCTCAACAGTGGCTTTTTTTAATCATTTTTATGGTACAAGACAGTCCCATAACCCCTCTCCTCTACAACAAATCGCAGCCATTTGTTGAATGGAACATGAGTGGTACTTGCACAGCAATTCAACAATATTAGCAGGATGAAGATAAACTAGGCTGCAAACATAGCTCTTTTCTTAATAGGGAGAATATGTTTTCCCCAGTGCAGGGAATAGGTATGAGAATGAGACTGATTGAGTAAATTAACAATATGATTAAACCTGCAACGCTACAATGTTAAAACAGTATGGATAAAAATAAAACAAATCTTTAGTTTACACCACTGGTTCCCAAACATTCTCAATTCAAGGAAACACATTACTTGTAGGATGAGAGACTGTGCTACACTAGCAAAGCCTCTTTCTCTTCATCTCCCATGTGCTGATTGGCAACAGACTCACAGAAGTTGCAAGGAGAGATCTCCCTGCAGTTCCTCTGAGAATTTAGTCAGTTGGTCAGTGCATAGTAAGTTGGAATTTGGTCAGTCAGTTGGAATTTGGTCAGTGCATAGGAGTTGTAG
>WWET01000374.1:316660-329622 GCA_011038615.1 Limnodynastes dumerilii
ACATACATACATACATACATACATATACACATACACACACATACATACATACACACACACAGTCAAGTTGATAAATACAGGTAATTATCCCTGTTTTATTAGCATGTTCAACCACAAATTAGAACAGCGGTTAATTAGAATATTATTCATGACTGTACACACAGAGCCTCTGGCAACAAACCAGCTGTATTACTTGCAAAGATCTGGAAAAACTAATGGAATGAAAAATGATATCCCAGAAATTGCCCATTACCACAATGATCAGGATTGATATTGGTCTCTGGAAAGGCTATCTAGTATGCACTTGTATCATTATACTATTCTTTGGCACTAAATGTCTGTTATGATTGTTTCAAATGCCATTTTTTTTTAAAGTCAATTTCATAATGAGCTACTTTTATCACTAAAACAGTCTTTAATGCTGGTTTCATACACATTTCTGTTATAGAACTATAGTATACAGCTAAAACTAAAAACAATGCTGCATTAACATTTAACTCTCTTTTTCACAATCAGGACTATTGATATAGGTAAATAAAAGAGGACTGAATTTAAAAGCATGACAAATAAATTAAGGATTGAATATAATAGCAAGCAATTACTAAGCAGTGGTATGTAAAGCTGGGTACATACCTATGCAATTATACTTGAGATGCAATGACTGATGTTGGCAAGTCCCAATGTGGTTATCGATACACGTTTGCACACTATACCAATTCGTCTCATCTAACCATTTGGTGAAAAAACTTTTGACTGTACAGACACTTGCCTATGTTCCACAGAAGACTGCTACAAAAGTGGGACAGACGGTCGTACTTGCATACACACGACCCATATGTCTATACATGTATATAACATCAGTAATCATGATTTTTTTTTATAGGATGTTCATAAAACCAAATCATCAGAAGTCACTTTTTATCCCTAGATTGTGGGAGCACACACACTCTTGCAATATCTGACCAAATCATCAAAAAAGAAGGTCTGATAATTGCATAGGGATGTATCCAGCTTAAGTCACATTCAACTGGAAGTAACACAAAAAGGAACCGGCTAAACATTGTGACTTTCCTTGCCAAATCTTGATGTCACTATCTTGAATCTGTAGAATACAGACCACTATTTTCAGGATCACCCATACCATAGACAGCTGATAAACATCAGTTTAATTTTTCTTTGTTAAAAAAAGTTAAAGTGTTACAACTTTCACTTCAACTAACAGAATGTTGTGTCTAGTAAGACGTATCTTTGCTGTACTGCTACTAAAATTACGTATCAGTAAAATGAGAATGCATAAAGCTTTAAAGTTAAACACATCTGCATGCATGTACAGTGTAAAAATGCTAATTACACCCCCATACGATTTTTATTTCCCTATCAAAGGAATGTCTTAACCTTAACCTGCACTAATTTTTTATGAAAATAAGGTCAACTGAATTTAAGACTAGCAGTTTTCATCTTTAGTCATCTACCTCCGGTTTATAGGTTTTCTAGCTAATTATTTAATAAGATTTTAACAAACTATTTTCATATCACAAATAAACCCTAATTTAGGAATCCGATGATTATAGACATAAAGCAAACAATTACACAGGACTATTGCTATGTGATAAAATAATGTTTTAAACAATTTTAGATACAGTATAAACTACACTTTATACATACCCAGATGGCATCTTATCCTGATGTTGGTGGGCCCGTAATGCTCTGTGATGACTGTTCCTGGAGTAAGCACTGATATACAAGCATTCCCAAACACATTGTTGCCAATGAAGGTACGGAGGCTTCCAAGCAAACGATACGTCCGTGGGCATTTCTTGCAATTGGAAGGAATGCACACACCTTGGTTGACCAAATAAAACGTGAACCATTCCCCTGTTGGAGTACTATTGACTTTCCAACCTTGGGGCAAGCTGCAGTTTGAAAAAGCTTTGTAGAGGACTTCAAATTCACTAAGAATGGTGGCAAAGTTCAGTTCTAAGAATTCCACGTCATGCTTTTGAGCATCCCGTGTAAAATATGGCATGGTGGGTAAATCAGGAAGAAAGAAAACCTCTGGCTTTTGTATTGATGGCCTGTCGTTTAAATAACGACCTTGTTCACGGATGCCTTTGTGAATTCTGCCCATGCCGGACCAGGAGTACCTTTTAGCGTATTCCTGCAGATTGTGATAGAGTTTTTGATTCAGTATTTCATTATGTGTACAACGAACACACTCACGTGAGTGGCAGTAAGCAAACCCATTCTGCAAGCCTTTGGCATCTGAACTCTGGATAAGTAAATTAACAGTGGCAAAGGGAGAACGGGGTTGATCCTTACCAACTCTATAACAATACCATGCAAACAACAGTAGGAGACAGATGACGGAGGTTAGTGCTAGAGTATTGCAGTCACGCACAGCTTGGATGGAGCCAGCAATCAGGTCACGAAGTCCTTTCAGCAAACAGGTCCAATCAGTCAACCACTCTGAAGACATTTTTATCCAGCTAATGTCCGGTTTATAAGACGATGCAATGCAACGAGGACTGGAAGTTCTAGGAGGGGCCCACACCATGCGGGTTAATATGGATGAATTGGTGAACAAGACAACATGTTCCTGCCTGTTCTCTTTAGACATCTAAGCAGTGTATTAGTAGCTAAGGGGCGTTTGGTGCTGATATCTAGAAGAGCATAGAAACACATATGACCAATCAGATTTCCGGGGTCTGGTTTTGTACAGGACGTAGCAGTGTGTCATTACTGGCTTTACAGCTATACACAGAGGAGAAGTCATTCTGAAGAAGACCGCAGGCTGTCTAGATCTGTTGGGAATAAAACAAACAAAAACAAAACTGACATTTTATTTCAGTTTGCCCTCAAGCCCTAAATACTCTAAACATAATAATATTAACATGCTAAAATAATCCATCTCTTTATATTTAGTTGCAGTTACAGGCTCTCCATTACATACCAGACATAACAGCTAAAAATAGCTATAATTATCAATACTTTGAAAAATATATATATAAAAATCAACAAGGCAGTACAAAATGTAACAGTACGTAATACAAAGCATTGATTCAGATCACAAGCATTCCTAGAATTCTTTTATTTTAATTATTAGTTGCCAATAATTCTCCTATTTTAGGAGGGAAAAATGGAAGAATATCTACCTAACACAAGATGTAAAATAACAACACATTGCTTTGGATTAATATACTTAGTCTAGATACAACTGGTGGTGTGATTTCTATGCATATTATATTACGGACCGGATATAGACAAGCTGCGACCCTACCTTAATAATTCTGCATCATCGGTGCAGAAATCTGGAAAGCACTAAAGGGCTAAACTAAGCCGTTACTGTTCAATTTCCATACCGCCCCCATCCCACTTATGTATATGACATACACATTCCATTCCATCATCAGAAACCCTTCCATGACGGAACTCTGGATCAGGAGGATATCCATAATGCAAGTGTGTTATGTGTGCATGCTCACTCTAAAAATGCCATGGTTTTCCACTCTTAGTGCAATATATATATTCTTTTAGGACATACTGGGAAGATATAAAGGCAGAGGGAAAAAAGTAAGGGGGACGAAACAAGGATTATAACAAAAAATTATTTTCTGGGAAATTCTGTGGTGCCACAAGGATTGCCCTAGTCTTTATACTTTAAAAAAAAAAAAAAGAAATAAAAAATACAGCGTCAAATGATATATGTAAAATGCAAACCAATTATACACTGGGACACTGGGAAATGTTCTGAAATACAAGCATTAGGCTGGATCCAGATTGCTTGAAATTAGTTACTCCTGGGCTAAACCATGTTGATTTCAGGGGAGTCATATTTCATTTGTTGCACATAGTCAGGGCCGGCGCGACCAGCTCCGCGAGGGGATGCGGTGCATACCTGCGCCATGCTGGATAGGCGCCGGACATCCCCCNAGTAAAGCTGGTCAGTATCTGTGTGCAGTAAGCAATTCAAAAATATATCCCTGCATGCAATTAACTTGACTCCCCCTGCAATCAACATGGTTTAGCCCAGGAGTAACTAATTTCAAGCACTTACTTAAGTCTGGATCCAGCCCATTGCTTTTCTCTGTGAATCCCAACATTCAATAAGGAGCAAGCGGGGGGACTTCAACTGTTAAAACAAATAAAAGACGCTGTCACAAGTGGTATTAATCTAAGGTTGGGAAGAGGTAATATGTACCTATCCATATGTTCATATGGGAAATAATAAGTTAAGACTTATGTAAAGGCAGTGTAAGAAAATAGAAATTAATTTAGCCCTACTTTATAACCAAGACGGCAAAAGAATCAAACAGTTACTATTAAAGCTGCTGGAAGCATTGTTCATGATTAATCCTACATTAAAGATATTTTATCTCTGAAGAAGAAAAATAAAAACAAGTCCCATAATTATGCACTGCAACCCTGCTATGCACTTGTATGCATGATAATCGCTGAACACTGCATTATTAGCAGCCGAGTCCGTCATAATATTACCGCATCTAAAATGTACTAACTGTTACTGTTACATTTATATTGCGTGTATCTGAAAACCAAGGTTAATACAATCAGCACCACCACTAGATGTTAATGCAATGATTTTGTGTAGAGCAAGGCTCTCCTAGGTACAGTATGCATCGAAGACTCATCCCCTTCACTGCAGTAATAACAAGGCTTATCCTGCTGACAGCAGATCACAGTGTGGCTGCACTGCACTAAGCCTTCATTAGGTAAAACTGCCACACGTCTTGTGGCATTACATAGGCTTATGCCCTTTTGCATGACACTTTCAGCCAAACCAACATAACAAGTAAGCACTATACTTAATAAATAAAAGAATAGTAAATAATCTAACCCGTGTTTCACTACTTTGCAATATATATCTATATGTACAAGGCCACAGCTAATGGTGGACGGTCATCCAGGGTGCAAACTTAAAGTGGGGTGGCAGTAAGTTCAATTTTAAGGTTAAACTGGTTACTAATTCAGGGTTGTTGGGGGGGGGCATTTTCTCTTTTTTTCCCCTGGTGCCAAAGGGCCTGATCCAGACCTACGCCGATGTGGTGTGCATACTAACGCACAGTGTATCGGCATGCACTCCCCGACACTCCCCCTGTGGCCGGTGTAATTAAACCCAAACCGCCTTCCCACCCTCATTTGCTTACCTCTCCACGCCTTCCTTGCCTAACTACAGCGTTGTTACGGCGATGAACGGCCCCCTCGCCGTAACTATACAACAGTTAGGGACGCCTGATCGTAAGGAAATGCCGATCTTACGCATACACCCGCCGTAACTATGACGGCGGGCGTTAGTCTGGATCAGGCCCAAAATGTCTAACAAAAGCTCTGTATACGTAACATTAAGGGGTAGAACTAGTCTCCACAGCTCTAGAAAGAGTGGTGGCATCTTCAATACATGTGAAAGATAGACACCGTACCAACAATGGGTGTGGGCAGAGTCTACATTAAGGTACTATCACCTCTGGGCTCTGTTGCAGCTACATCCATTGTAGTTGCTTTCAAAGTAACGTATTACTTTAAGGAGAGTTTTCTCAATTCAGTTCCATGTTTGCTTACAAGAATATTAACTTGGGCCCTGATTCAGAGTTTGAAGATAAGAGAGGAAAGTTACACCTGGGCAAAACCATGTTGATTTTAGGGGAAGTCAAATAAATGTTATTTTACACATGCAGGGAGAATACTTTACTTAGCTTCTGCTTATTGCACACAGACTTCACTTTTATACTGCTATTTACACTTGGGCTGGGAAACATCACCTTTCAACTATAATACTGTTTGCAACAGATAAAATTTGACTTCCCTGAAATCAACATGGTTTTGCCCAGGTGTAACTTTCCTCTCTTATCTTCAAACTCTGAATCGGGGCTTTGGAATCTACAAGTATGATCATTATCAAAAAGCAATAGGTTGCAGCATGAATAAAATATTAAACCCCCCCCCCCCTATATAAAATCTTCGAGCTGCTGACCAATTGCGCTCGGCCGTAACTTGGGGTGGTCGCACAGGGCGCAAAGCCAAAGGGGGTCATCAGTAAGTTCATTTCTAAAGGTTTAACTGGATACTAATGCAAGGTTGGACGCAACATTTTTCTCTAAAAAATAACCACCAGAGACATAACTATTCTAACTAAATCTTCTGCATATGGAACAGATCCAGATTTATGGGCATATTCCGTTCACTCCTACTGTGCCCAGGACCCTACCTTAAGTAAACCGCACATACGTCTGTATGTGCGGAATACAGAACCGTGCATAAAGGCTTAGCCAAACCCTTACTGTACAATAAGCATAGCTATTCCCACAGGCTGTGTCTCTCGTACACATGGTGAGTGGGCCTGCCCCATGTGCATATTCTGATGTCCGCATGGATAGATGAGGTCCATTGCTAAATTCCTCTGTGCTGCGCATGTATAGTACATATTGATGGGCTATTTCCGCACGTGTTGTACGGAATTAGCCTGCTGTTCCTTATTCTGGATCAGCCCCTTTATATTTAGAAACAGCATATTTTACAGAACACATGCCAAAAAACATGGCATAACAGTATGTACAAAGGAATGATAAAGTCCGGTAAAAATAAGAAATACACAAAGACTTGTGAGGACAGCCCCCCGTCCTCCCGAATTAAATAGTGCTTTCATTCAGTAACATTCTACAGGTTTCTATTACACAGATTTTGAGTACTAAAAAAAAAAACCCAAAACAATAACGATTTACCATTCCACACAAGACAGAGCGGCAAAATCTGCAATCAATATTTCTCTAAGGCAGGCAATAATTTGCCTGTAAATCATTCAGTAGGGCCATTAGAACAAACAAAAACATCAACACTGTTCTTGGGTTTCTAATTTCTCTTGCACAGAAGTAAGACAAAGCACAACATGATGAGTGACCGCAAAATAGTGGCAAGTATTATTTAGTTGTTAAATATCCCTAACACAGAGGGGCTGGTCCAGAGGTGCATGCAATTCAGCGCTCATTGCGCCAGCCACAGATGCACTTGAAAAGGCGGGTTGGCCTGCAAACCATTCAACAGTGCACATAGTGGTGCCTCTGGATTGGAAGCAATCACGGCAGCAATCACGGCACTGTGTACGGGAGACACTGTGTACGGGAGACACTGTGTACGGGAGACACAGCAGCTAAGCTCAACGCAGCCACGTGCTGAAATACATTGTGAAAGGGCAGAGTAGCACAGTGTAAAACTGACTGTAGATGGAGGTCATGAATAATGAATAAGTGCCTCGGTTAGATTGAAAATGGCACAATAATTGCAAACCATATTTTTAACTTTCAATAAAAAAAATGAAAAACAAAATGTATGTAGAAATAAATGAACAAATGCACAATCAGCAGCGGTTTGTGACCCTTTGTAATGCGGTTGAAGTGTCACATCCTAACAGAAGGGTCTGGCATAGTACACAGACGGTCAGTCCCCTGGACTTGGACGTAAACATTCATTCAGCACTTGCTTGGGCACAGCTTTACTGTACTTTCACTACGTCCCTCCAACACCCCCTCAGAGCGCAAGCACCGCAGCTTAAGTTGCGCTGTCATCTGAATGGCACGTGACTGTGAGCTACAGAGTTCTGAGGGTATGCAGTAGAAAATAACGCAGAAAAGCGGGACGTCAGCTGGCATACACTCACCTCTGGCTCAGCCCCAGAAGGCTTATAAAAGGTAGGTCTATGTAAAAAGTTATCCCTATGGGTCATTGTTTATTATTAAACAGCGTCTTGGTTGTTTCACTATTTCAGTGGCATCACTTTTACAATTGAATAAAACTGTATTCTGTTACAGCCAGCTAGTAAGGCCATACTGGGAAGGATGAGTGTCTGATGTCAGTAATATAATTGTAGTCTGATCTTGTTGAAAGGTCAGGTCATTTTGGCTATAACTGTAAGGGAGTGTAATAGAATTAGATCATGAAGATGCCCACTGGGGATGGTTTGTTGGATAGGCACAGTGTCTGCTATCAGTGCTATCAGTGGGGATTGTGTCCAAAGGGTTAAAAGGGTTTTATTCAGCATGTAGTGCAAGTCAAACACCAGTATCTCTGGCAGTGACTGGTAAGTCAGGTATGTATATAAAGATATATAATGCATGTGCGAACACACACACCCCAGAATAAAACAAATATGAATAATATACAATAGATTTGTGTTAGGGATCTATGGATTAAAGGAAACACTTGCAAGTAAAATGCAGTTGCCTGAAGAAACGTCAGTGATCCCTATGATAATTGTGCTTAAGGTTAAAGGTGACACAGGAGCAATGGAAAAATATAGTTATCACACTGTGGAGTCACCTTTTTAACAGCATAACATATCTCTGCGTTGTCCTGCACAAAAAACGTGCATGTTGTCACACAGAACCGTAAGCAAAGAGGGAGGGAGTGAGGGAGTGCGCAAATGCCCAACCAAACCCAAAGCACACATAGTTTATGGCTCAAACGTTTGCATTAGCCCCAGGACTTGCTGAGGACCAACACTCCACAGCATATAGTGGACCATTGCGTTAACATTTTACCTTCTGAATTTGCAACACAAAACCTCTATTTCCATGATATGTAACAATGTACTATGCTGCGCTTGCGTTGTGCCTGCATCTGACTGCCACCTATACTTCCCATTAGTTGTATGGGGTTTTAGGGAACACAGGGTGTATTAGTTTTATGTTCCAGTCTGGCCCAGTATGTTTAACCTTGACAAAAGCTCTGGCGCAATCTAAGATTCAGCATTAAAGGGAAGCTTAGGATATAGAGAGGCTATAGAAAGAAAGGACTGCAGCGGTGATCCTTGCAGGCGTGGAGGAGAGGGGGAGCAATGTGGTCACTAAATGTGGGCGTTTTCCAATCCAAGTCATCGGACTTTGCAAAGGTCTGGTTCCGGTCCAAAGTGAGAGAGAAGTAGAAAGCAGGGTGTGGATAAACCATGCTGTGTGACACTCCAATGCAGAAGAGAAAACTTCCTGGGGAAAATCAAATTCATGCACAGTGAGACAGAGGTTATGGTTAAATAACATATCTACTGCCAGAGGGGATTATGCTAATGTGGAGATGTGCCTTTGGAGGATGATATGTTGAAAGGTTATTTCTAGTATTTAATAGCAACTGGAATTTTCTCATAGATAAAAGAAACAGACATATAGAATCCAAGGCCAATAGCATTCAGCCCATAAATAAGAGAAGACAAATTCAGCAATTTTATTAGCCCAAAATGTCTGCAGAAAGGACAGGAGAGAGAATATTTACAATCAACGTTTCTTTTAGGCAGATCTTTGTACCATGAAACGTCTCATTTAAAAACTACAATGATTAGCCTATGATAACTAATGGACTAGAACACCTGTGCTACACACAACAAAACTGTTTGCATTAAGCAATCTGACTCATCAAATGCAGTCATAGCTTTATTTAGGTGGCAACCAATTGGATTGCATCCCAATTTCTGTGCTTGCCAGATATCCAAACAATGGTCACCAGGCAAGTAGATTTATGGTTAAGTTCTAGTTTTATCTGACATCCACTTGAGAATGCGGCTTACCAAAAACATAGGATCAGCAGCTCNNNNACTTTCACAGGTAAAAATCAGTTTACAGGACAGTATACTACAGTGTCATACACATCATTGTATGTTCAAAGACACAGCAAACAGAAGATATATATACAGTGCATTGGAGACTGCACAAAACAACAATAGAAAATGTATTGTCATTAATTTTACTACAAATAGGCATTCATTTAAAATGTTTATATTCTGAAAATATACCACAGACAGCAAAGCCAAGCTCCAAAAAAACTACTTTTGTTGTCATCTAAAGATCTGCTTTATCTAAACAGTGTTGTATTGACAAAATACGCTAGTTAGTGATGAGGCTGTTTCTGTGATACACCCACTCAGGACCAGCTGCTGGGACTACAAATATTTAATGCTTGAACATACAGCAGACATCCTCTGTTCCTGACACCAAATTCATGTTTCTTTCCTTTTCACAAAGCTTAAGCAAAAAAACAACAACTAACAAGTAGCAAAATACAGAGAACCAGACTATAAAATGATCAGAAGATGAGGAGATTATCATAAATACATAAAATAAATAAAACATATTCATCAGTAACTAGTAGAATACGGGTATTAAAGCACAATTTCCCAGTAACTTAAAATTCAAGGACAGGTATTAGCTTAAGTCAGGTTCTCTCATAAGTAATGAACATACAGAATTTTTAACTGAATGAAACATATATATATATATCCGAATGCATATGCAAATGCCACATTCCCAATACGATTCTGGATCCTGAGATCCATACAGTGAGCATGGTAGGTGAGAAGCAGATAGATATATTGCAATGTGCACTATCGCCCTGAGTGTGTAAATTGTACAGTCAGGTGTAGGCAGATTTCCAAGCTGTCCCTTAAGCGGTGATGGCGTGAAAGTCTAAAGGTAGGAGGTCAGGGATTGCTAGTCCGTGTGAGTGAAGGGCGCCTGCATGGAAGGCTGGACCCAGCACACTTTGCACAGAGCTCTGAGCACAGTGGGTTTAGACAAAACAACTTAAAAATTGCAAAAACCCTAAAAGAACATTCATTTAATGGATATATGCTCCCCCATTTTCCTAAAAATCCCAAATAGTACAATGGATAGGAGTCAGTCCAAGCCTACAAAGAACAACAAGCTTTGATGGTAGCTCCTGGTATTCAGTCCTTGTCCTGCACCTGTCTTTTTTGTTTTTCTGTAGTAATTGCTCTTCTATTAGGTTATTACATGGCTAACTAGCCTTTACCATTATCTAACATGTCTTCAGTCCTGCCCAACCCAGTTAAAAATATGCTTCTCTGTTAAACAACCAAAGTCATTTTGGATGGTAAGTAGGGTGGCCTAATACTAATACTGATCAATCAAAGACTTTTCTATTCTATCGCTATTATTTTCTTAGGGAAACACTGCAGAATTGCAAGGTGGTAGCTGTATAGGCATTGTGGGACAATACAACAAAAAGGGAGCAAATTACAGAGGAGTAGCCAGAGACAGCCCCTCAAATGACCAAACCACAGCACCAGATCACGGGTTTCTGAGTTAATAACATAAAGTAGGATAGTTTATATGAACCATGGTTCTGAGTTTATAGGAACAGAAATTGTGTAAAGAGATGTAGATGTAACTGCAGACTTAAAGCTAATCAACAAGCTCACAGAGGACACAACCTGAAATATTCAGCAAGGTGATAAGGCAGCCCTGGCCAACTTGGGGCTCTCCAGTTGTTGTGACACTACAACTCCCAGCATGCTGTACCTGCATGGTCATAGCTGATTCCTGACACAGCATTCTGGGACTCAGTTTCACAATACCTGCAGAGCCCCAGGATGGCCAGGCCTGTGATATGGTATTGCTTGACTGTTTACTGAACAACACATTGTAACCTTGAAGTCTGTCATACATATGTGAGAAAAATATTTCCTGGTGTTTCCTGAATCCTATCTACACATGAAATACTTAGTCATCGGGCCTTACACTAATGATGGACAGTGCAGCCTATATTGCTCATCATTACAGGAGAACCTGCTTCTCTTCAGTTACTCTAAATGACAAGATTTAAGGCAGGATTAGTAACTGTGGCCCAGATCCAGACCTCTGAGCACAGTGTATACAGTACAATTTGTATCCTCCCCTCTCCCTAGCGCTGGCACCCACCACCAAGTTACATTCACAAAAGGTAGGGAAGACTGAATGAAACCCTGTTGCATGTGTAAAAAGTGCCCAGTTTCCAATCCTATCCAATCCTAATATATTAAAACGTCCCCTTTCAGAAGTCTAAATGGGATTCCATGAGTTTACTTGGCGATAATGTAAAAATTGCTGAGTTTATCTGCAAATCCTAGGAAGCTTGATATACAGTACAGAGCGTCAGCAGCACTTACTGCGACCTATAGAAATTTACTAAAGGAGACCAAGCACACACCAGTTAGGAGGGCATGGGTGCAAGACAATCTGACATTCTTCTAAACTTACTTTAAAAAGACATATTTGCACCATTTCTAAAGTGGGCCGATCAATAACCAACTTTCAACAAGGGCATTATAGCTTTGCTTGTGTCAGTGAAAAAGATGAACGGTGTAATATGTATGACGGGATACAGAAGCGTCAAATAAGGAATAAAGATCATAAATTCTACAGCTTTATTTCACTTTTCATGAGAGCACATAAAATGTACCTAGAGGATTTTTGTGCAAGAATTATCTTATTTCTTATTGCTTTAGAGATCTGTTTAGATTTGAACTAAAAAACAAGCATTTCATGTACTAATAAATCCATAAATTTATATTTTTCATGAGTAACAAAAACATTTTGTTACATGTGTTCTCATATTTTGTGGTTGTTATTTTTCTTACTCCCTCTGACATCTACCTCACCCCCCAACCCGGAGCCACCAAGTTTGTGATGGCTGAGAAGGGATCGATTATTAATATACAGCCCATCAATAAGTTTCTAATATACCATCCATACTCTCCAAATGAAGGTTCAGTAAATCTAAACTAAATCTATTATATTTTTGAAATATATGATACCTATGACATTTATATGCCACCCGCGTAAATTTGTGACGCAAAACATATTAGAGGGAAATACTATTAGAGTAATTAAACTGTTGAAATGTCCGTTTCATAAAGTAAATGTCTTAAAGTGTTTTTCTTCTCTAAGTGTCTTTTACGTCACACTTAGATAAGTGTTACATAAGAAAACAAATTGACAAAAAAACATGTAACTTTGTCACAGATATAAAAATTTATATGGGATTAATAATTATCTAACAATAGGCTAGAAGAATAAGTAAAGTTCTTTTGCACTAGACAGATTTTAGAAGAAGAAAGAATATAGTTAATACCATCAATGAAAACAATCACTCAAGAACATGTTGGAATGCCCATGCTAGACTCATTATAA
>WWET01000374.1:338302-392141 GCA_011038615.1 Limnodynastes dumerilii
TGTGACCAGCTAGAGGAGGGTACCATTTTTCAAAAGAAAAGGTGTAATAGAACACGAGGGCATGGATATAAACTGGAGGGTGGTAGATTCAAAGGAAATGTGCGGAAAAATTACTTCACTGAAAGGGTGATAGATAAGTGGAATAGCCTCCCATCTGAGGTGGTTGAGGCCAACACAGTAGAACAATTTAAACATGCTTGGGATAAATATAAGGGTATCCTAAATTGTAAACCAAATTAAGGGTAAATAGGGTCTAGGGTCAGTATAGTTTTGAAATGGGCAGACTAGATGGGCCATGTGGCTCTTATCTGCCGTCACTTTCTATTTTTCTATGTGGCTAGTATTTTGTAGAATTCGCCACTCAGACCATCAGGGCCGGTGCTTTTAAAGGTTGAAGTTGTTTGATAATTTTTTATATCTCCTTCAGCGTAATAGGAGCATTTAGGAGGGTCACCTGGTTCTGGGAATTGTGTGGTAGAGTTATGTTCTCCCTAAATTTTGTTTTATTATCCCCATTAATTGAGTCTTGATTATAGAGTTTGGTGTAAAAGGATTTAAGAGTACTGACTATCCCAGGTCCATCTTGAACCAAAATACCTAACTCGTCACGCAGTGATGCAGTAACTACCGGATTTCTATCCCCACGTAATAAGTTTAATAGTAAACATCCAGGTTTGTTGCCCCACTTGTGAAAACGGAACCTACGATTGGCCTGATACTTATCTCCCATTCGCTGAAAAACACCTTCGAACTGTGTCTTGCTGGTGTTTTATAAATGTAGATTAATTCTAGTGGGTTGATTAAGATAAGCCTGGTAAGTACTTGTCAACTTTTGTTGTGCCCGTAAATACTCCCCAGACAGCCTTTTGTTATCTGCGGAGGTGAAAGAAATGATTGTTCCCCTCACTACCGCTTTAAATGCCTGCCAGTAGATCTGGTGGTTGGCAAGGTATTTTTCATTGGCAGTTTTATAATCTTCTTATGATATTCGCAACATATCCCTTAATAGAATTGGTGAGATATGAGGGGAAACGCCATAGAGTATAAGTTTTTTCCCAAGACCATCTTCAACCTTTATCCACACTACAGCGTGGTCTGAGATGGTAATAGGCTCCATTTCTGAAACAAGGACCTTAGGCAACAGGGAATTGGAGATTAAGATATGATCTAACCGTGATAAGCTACCATGTGCTGCGGACAGGCACGAGTAGCTCCGATCTGTGGGGTGTCTGGTTCTCCAGGCATCTATCACCTGTAAGTATTTAGAAATTTGTGGGATTCCCAATTTAGGCATTCTCCCACCATGTGACGTAGTGGTCTGTCTGTCAATAGATGTGTTTGCCACCAAGTTGAAATCACCACATAATATAATATTACCATCAATATGAGTGTAAAGCATAGACAATATTTTCAAGAAAAAAGATCTGTCGTATTTATTTTGTGCATAGATATTGCACAGCACATATCTGGTGGAGCGAATAGTAATATCAATGGGCCTGATCCAGAACAACGCTTTATGGGCGTGCTTAGCTGCGTAAATTCGTCTAGCCCATACGTACATGTGCGTATGACTGCGGTTACGTTGGAAAAAGTTAAGGTAGGGTTTGGAAAGCGTATCTTGACAAAATACATACGTGCAAGGGGTGTTCCGAGGGGAGTGTAACAAATTTACGCGCATGAAAATACGCTACGCGAATAAACGTACGGCAAACGTAGTTCTGGATCTACCCCAATGACAATATAACGTCCTGCTTTGTCTATACGTTTAGAGCAGACCATCACGGAGAGATTCTTATTAACCAAGATTGCCACCCCTCTGGCTCTAGCGTTATAGGGGGCAGATGCTATCACCTGATATCCAAGCATGTTGAGCTTTGCAATCTCTGAGTCCAATAGATGTGTTTCCTGCAACATAATAACGTCAAGACCCAGTTTTTTTTACATAAGTTAGGATTCTATTTCTTTTAATGGGGGAGTGTATGCCTCCCACATTCCAGGTAGCTATTTTCACATAAGGCATAGTGGACACACAACGGATACATCACAGCCAGAACACTTCACAGGCTCTGACAGGGAGTAGGTCAAGTGGGAGTAATTGGTTTATGAAAACCAGCTTGCAATATAGATTAAAACCAAAAATCTAATGGAGGAGGGGAGACAGGCCAGACCAGAGATGACAAAACCATTACATTTACAACAACATAACTGTATATTGGCTGTTTTAGCCATGAACTATATAAAGTACAAGACGGAGATTACAACTATCTCCCTCTGTATGCAACGTTCTGTGAAGCTTAGAGGATAGGGGTAACCTCGTCCTCTGCAACATGTAATGTGAATTCAGACTTCCGGCTGTATAGAGCTAAGGTAAAAAAAAAAGTCAGCTCAGAGATGTAGGACCCTGACTCTCTACCACACTGACACCTCTATACCGATGAGTCCTATGGGCAATGGCGCAGGAATGTTAAGCCAGAATAGTAACATTAAAAGTAAATCATGAAGTTGCAAAGTTGACAATCGGTAACAACGGTCAGTTAGGGTCTTCTAAGCCACCATACTGGTATGGCAAGTTAAATACTTATCAGTCTTGGGCTGAAGAGGTGGAATTGGCTAGCTGGGAAGCATTATCCTTCAGGAAAGAATGAGCCTCTTGTGAGGAAAGAAAATCTTTGTACTCAGATCCATTAAAGCGCGCTGGATAGATGAGTGCGAATTTTGTTCCTCCCTTCACCAAACCGTTGCAAATGTCAGCAAACTCCTTCCTGGCTCTGGAAACTTCCATAGAGTAATCCTAGAAGAGGCGTATCTTGCGGCCTTCCCAGTTGATATCATTATTCCTCTTGCTAGCGGACCAAAGTGCTGCTTTATGGAGGTAGTTCATGCAACGAAAGATGACTGGGCGGGGTCTAGTGTCCAGGTGTTCTCTCGGTGGGCCCAGGCAATGTGCCCGCTCTATAACCATAGATGAGCACCGTTCTCCTACGTTTAAGAATTGCAGCAAGGTGGTAACCAAGAAGTCCGTCAGGCCTATGATTCGCAAATTGTTGCGACGTGACCTATACTCAAGGTCATCTCATTTGCTCCATATAGCTTTGTGATCTTTGGATATGGCATCTGTATGCTTTTTAAGATTAGCAATATCTTGAAAGGAGTCTCCCGCTCTTTGCTCAAGGAAAATAATTTTTTGAGAAATCTGTGCCATCTGATTTTTGACCTCTTGAATGGCGTCAGTGAATTGCTGCACTTGTGCCTGTAATAAGGGGCCCATTGTGGTTTTGATGGCCTGAACCATGTCTGCATAGGAGACTGGAATAGCAGCGCTTGGTTGGGAAGAAGTTGTCATAAAAGCTGGGGAAGATCTGTCAAGAGTCTGAGCTTTTTTTTCCTATTTCCTATTTATAATCACTATGGCAGTCTATTGTAGCTTTAACTTTTTGTGGTGCTATAAATTATTTCACCAAACGTATTGTAATCTGTTTCCCATTACTATGTCTTCAGTAATGTTTCTCATTAAAGATAAAGAAAATCACTGATGTTAAAAAATAAGAAACTGACAGAATCAGCTCAGACAAGATCATATGTTAAATAGTTTTGTGGCCATTTGTCATTGATGTGATCACTTTAAGTTAAAGGATGTTAAAGTAAATATTTTGATCAACACCGTAAAATAAAGGCCTACAATATTAAGAAAGTCAGTTTTATGCAGGTCTCACTTGTAACTAGTATAACATCTGCCAACAAGCGGAGCTTAAAAATAAATATAATATCCGATGCCAAATGGGACTACATATCCCAGTGTCCCCTGACACAAGATAATGGACTCTGTTTACAAAGATTAAAGTTTTATGTTTGAACTTACCTGAACCAGGCTCACTTTTCCTCGCAGCGATCCTGGCAGCACCATAAATGTCCCATGTGTGATGTGTGTGACCCACGTGACACCCACCTTCCCTTACCAATAATTGAATGAAACACTGACACAAAGCTTTTGGGAACTATTTAAATGTTATTATTAATTAATGAAATAATTACTGTAATGAAATCAGAATTCTTGTGAAAACTGTTACTAAATTTTGATGGGGGCCAAAGAAAGCAGATAACAATATGTAAGCATAAACATAGCATATGATCACAAGTAATAACAATGATTAACTTAAACTCTTACAACCTAAATTAAAGGAAACTTCAAGTGCACACCACCAGCCATTGGTACAACACCTCTTTTAAGTACTATGCAAGACTGTCCGTACAGACGGTTCTACAACCTCGGGCATTACCACCCCTAGCGGTCAATTTAAAAAAGTTACCTTCTGTAACTTCTTTCGCATACCATGCCATTATTCCAACCATAAATGACAAAACCTGCTTTACGCCCAAACTGCTCCCTCTGACCATCACCGCCACCATTAACCAACCTAAACTGACCTAAGAACTAAAGCTATATCCTCTAAAAAAATGACCATCCCAACTTCCGATAAGTGTACGCCGTCCCAACAGTACAAGTGGTTTCTATCAAAAAGGATCTCAGCATGAGGTACGGTTAAGCTGCCATGCTGCTATAAGAACCCCTTTACAGACTGGTTAACTTTCCTCCGAACTTTATCCATTACAACACCATTAGTGGAATACCGCCAAATGCACCGAGGAATAATCTCCGACCACAACCACATGATGTTAGGCCACCAACTAAAGGCTAACTGTAAGTCATTCTTAATGGCCCATAACAATTTTACAGCTGGAATGCGGCCGATATCATTGCCGCCTAAGTGAAGGACTATAATGTCAGGGAACTCCTCACTTAACATATCCCAAGCTAAGCCTTCCAGCATGGCAGACCACAGCATGCTTCGCGCACCTTTCCAGACCATTACCATATCACATTGTATTACCCAATCGTCAACTGAAGCATGCCTACCGGCTCAAAAAATAAACAAGTGCATTATCAACCAAACCACCCGCTGCCGCGGGACCACCGCTGTGAGAAGAAAGGAGAGAAAAACAAAATATGTTATAGTAATCTGCATATATACTTAAAGTGACAACCTGTCTATGGAGGAAATCAAGAGGGATGCACATGGTCCCGGGCGAAGGTGAAAAGCTTCACAATCACCCTGGTCTTTTCTACATAGACTATGGGGAACTACTTAGTGCCGTGGGTGTTAGAAGGAAAAAGCCCTTGCACTCCTGCACCTGGTCAGCTACAAGGCTCATCCTGGGAACCAATCCAGTCCATGGTGGGAGGGAAGGTAAGATAAAGTGCAGCTAACTAATAAACAATTGTTCAGTGAAAACTGAACATGCAAACATTGATGGATGCAAATCATGTTGGATTAACAGGATCCGTACAGATCACACCTGGACTTCTTCTGCCAATGACCAGGGGTATGTATTGTACACCTGTGACTTCCTACAGCCGATCCTTTTAATGTCTTCCGCTTGATACCCTTCCGTAGCTGCCGAAGATGCCGCTCGAAAGCAGAATGAATGAGTCCCATAGTCATCCAGGTTCAATCCAAAGCATGTCAGAGTTTTCTGAAAAACAACTTTAAATTGATAGCGGGAAAGTGGAACACAGTTTCTATGTGCAACCGGACAATCATTGGGACTTCCTCAGTGAAGCGGCATCCTAATTCTACTGGGCATACATTGGGGTTCATCTTTTTACGCAGCTCCACCCAGTGTCTCTTCACTGCTTGGTCGGTCTTACCCATATGGATCTTGCAATGAATAAGCCCTGTGTGAAGATTATGTGCAAGCAGGCCTGTCACCAATTAAGTTTTTGATGCCGCCACTAATTCACCCATGCAATAGGCATTGGCAAATGCAAAACTAAATGCTGTGTGAAATAGGAGCATTTCATAGCCATCACTGGCCACAGACGCCACTGCCTCCATCATCCGTGCTAAACATTTTTACCGAAATTGGGTGACGAAGGTCGGGTGACGATAGTTTTAATCTCGCCCACCCCTTGAGGGCCTTTGTGTTACGACACACTGGGATTACCTTAGGTGAGAACCAGGGTAGATGTAGGAGTGAGACGGTGTTGTTACGGCACGCTGGGATTACCTTAAGTGAGAACTAGGATAGCCATAGGGAGGAGACGGCCGTTGCTGGCTGGGGAGCGGAGTCTAGTGGGACTTGGTGTTCACTAGAGCCTCTGAAGGTGAGAATAGCCTGGGCTGCAAGTTTACCCAAGTTAATTGGTGACAGGCCTGCTTGCACATAATCTTCACACAGGGCTTATTCATTGCAACTCCTGGGAGAGGAGGTAAGAAGCAAAGTAGGAAACAGGGAGAGGTGGAGTAAGAGAGAGTAGGAAGCGGGAAACAGACTGGACCGGAAGAGACCGACCAGTGACAAACCATGATGAACAAATAACTGAGACCATGGACGAGAGAGGGTTAAACGAGACTAAGAGGACTGACAGACAGACTAGGACTTACACACACCACCCACACCAGTGGGACCCCGAAAAGCCAACACAGACACTCAGGTAAGGTAATGAGAATTGACAACAGGTAAATACACTAAGAAGAATGGGAATTGATACAGAGAGGAATGCAGGACTGGGTCAAGGCAGGAATAGAACTGGGTCACTCAGAAACGCAAGAAATAGCACAAGGCAAGAAAGAGATAAGGCAGGCACAGAAACTGAAACAGATATCTATAACCAGCATCTGCCAGAAGGCAGTGCCGAACTTAAATAGAGGCTGCTAGCCCCTAATAGGCTAGCAGCCGACTGGCCTCCAATGGGAACGTTTCTGGGCACTGAGGAGATGGTGTCATGCTGATGTGAGAGGCTCTGGCGGCGCTTCCACGTGGTCTTTGTTTACATGCCATGATTGGCATGTCTGCAGGAGTGGAATGTTAAACTCTATAGACCTCAATACGAACAACAGGAGGAGACGATGCATTCTGCCGGTTGATAACTTGAACCACCCCCAAATTAGCGCACTAAAAGAATATATCATGATTCTGAAAGTGGCTGGTCCACAATTCCACCGCAACCATGATTGGGAAGAGTTCAAGCCACACTAAATTCCTTGTCCAGCAGTTCATGTGCCAGGGGTCTGGCCAAACCCCCGCGCATCACTTGCCTTGTAAGTATGCACCATAGCCATCTCCACCTGCCTCGTCCGTCAAGAGTTGTAATTCGTGGCTAGATACAGCCAGCGCAGCCCAAATTTTGACCCCATTAAAACCCTCCAAGAATGAGTCCCACACCCCAAGATCCAAGATCTATGGAAAGAGGGATCCAGTCCCAAGGGTCGCTAGCCCCCAAAGTAGTGCACTCAAGCCTGCAACAGAATATTTTGCCAAAGGGTTTAACGTGACAGGCAAAACTAAAAGACCCCACTAACGATTGCATTTTATTATATGTGAGCCTCTAAGCGCCTAAAGCGCAGGTGTTGGACTTTTTCTGCCGGAAGATGGAAAAGTCCATTAACTAAGATATGACAAACCAGTTGCTGATCCCTCCGTCTTTTCAAGAGCTACTGGGACCCCAAGGGAATGAAATAGGGCTTGCATTGAAAAAAGCAACTGTTGGCAAGAGTCGGAAGTGGAGGGATCCACCACCAGAAAATCATGCAGATAATATGCCACTGCTGAATCACCGGTCCCTGCCAAGATGCACCAATGTAAAAAGCTGCTAAATTCCTCGAAATAAGCACAATCACTGCACAGACACTGATCAGCCCATGGGCAAGCATCTCATAAAGCGGAATGAAGATGAGTGACGGAGGAGGTGTCGAAATGCCGATTCCACATCAACCTTTGCCCTAAGGGCACCAGGGCCAGTGCTCTTGATTAGCTCTAAAGCTGACACAAAGGACTGATATACAACTCGCGCACATGCTTTCAGGATGGCATCATTTACTGATGCCTTCAGCGGGAATGAAATATGCTCTATGAGCCGGAACCAGGTCATGTATTGGTGATTGCAGGAATGTCCCAGACTAACTTCCTTTCCCACTTTTTCCTCTAGGACCGCCGGGGACTCAAATGCGGACCCCTGTGGAAACTTGCCCCACTATTGGCAGACGAAACCCTTTCGTGAAACCCATTTAACAAGAAGTAGGCCATGTCTTTCCTTGGGTACCGCGCTAACCATTCTTCAAGCTTGTCAACCTTAATTGGGTTTGGCGCAATCCTAGGTCCAGATTGCTGTCTGGCTGTCGGATTTTGGATTTGGGTTTGCTGCAAGATTTGGCAGGCTGTAATCTGTTACAACACAGGCAGGCATGGCAGAAGGGAGATTTCCCTCCTCAGTTGCAAACGGAATTATTGAATCCCTAGCACTTCCCTCTGGCTGTTAAATTGGCGCTGTCATGCCCCTTACTCGAAAACCTCTTGGGAACTGCAGTGTCTCCGTCAGGTTCCTTTGTGGCATGAGTGACCTTCACCCAAAATTGGATGTTCACCTCACTGTCCGCATTTAAGTAGAAACGTTCATCGTATTTGTACCAGGCTGGACCCTTAGTCGTTACATGTATGTCCTGCACGAGATGGTGCTGCCGGATCATTCCCTTGGACTCGCCTGATCTCTAGGTAGGTCACTATAAATGTGCACCATGCACAAAGCCAGTTAACCCTCCTCCTTACCTTAAAAGCCCCCAGTTAGGTGGCATAAGCCTGCTTCCATAAGCCTGTCTTAACTAAAGTGTGTGGATCAACAGTCCGTACGACATAAGTGTGCGATACTGCTCCTGCACAATTACCATGCTTCCTCTGCCCATCTTGGCTGGCGGAGGGGAAGCACAGCCCGTTTATTCTGAAATGATATTGTACAGAACTAAGTTCCATGCGATGCTAGGCACACTAGTGTTACATGATACTAGCATAACAGCTGGAGAGCGCATGCGGCCTCCAATCAGATCAGGCCACTTGCGTAAGTGGCCTGACATCCGTAAGTCTGGATCCAGCCCTATATTTTTTACAAAATTTGCATTATCAATAAAGCACAAAGTACTATTTCCACTATACATAATTATTTGCTGTAGTCTACTATGAAACTAATGAGGCTTAAGCTTCAGGGCCCCTAATCCCGGAGGGGCCCTGAAACAACTGTTTTCTTGCTATTTTTTTTTTCAAAAGTGTATTTTTCAGCAAAATTCATGAGTTATTTAAGTGTGTGTTATTAAAATAAGGTTATTTTAGTGAAAGAATCATAATCCAATGAGTTGAAGTACTTAATATTGACTACCCCCTCCCCCGATCAGTGCTAGCTGGCAAACACTCTATCTACAGCTCTGACAAGAGGATGGCTCTTATGATCTGGCTGGACGAAGAATAGTTGCTGTCAGTGTCACTGTGTGCATTGAAGAAGATAACAGCAGTTACCCAGACCTCATTGCTGGTGGGAAAGGGCTCAGTGTATGGCCCATTTTCGAGGACTCTTTATAATAGTTATTAGTTAATAGTTAATAGTTATTTCCCCTTTATGCTGGTCTCCCTTTAGCTTTATTAATTGTGCTATGGACTGTGTCCATATTGCATCCACGTGTTGAATACCAAGAGAGAAGTGCTCCGATTGGTCTGTTTTAATTAACTGATTCTACACCACTGTGTTAGGAATTGGTATGTCTTTAAGAGTCAGCCTCTTCAATATGAGTCACCATTCAGCTTGAGAAAGGGACCCGCACCGCTTCTGAAATGTGTCGTTGGTGCACTCTACCTGCAGACTATATCCTTTGCAAGAGCCTCACTTCCCTATTTTGAGTTTCATTCAACTGCCTGGGAGAGCTGTTCCATAAAGGGAAGTGCAGTGTCGTATGAGATACCCCGTCTTGTGCCTCCATTTCTGCTTTTCTTTTGCAACTAGACTTCCCTATTTTCATTCACAACTATCTGTTTCTGCTAAATTTGTTTGGGTGTTTTTATGTTTTAATGGTTTTAATTATGTTTCAATAAATTGTTTGCAATATGTTACAACTTCTTTTCCTTTTTTGAGGCATCCATTTGGAAACTGGAAGGCTGGGTGGCGGAGTCCTCATATTGAAAGGGGCTGCTCTATCATATATATTGGACTTTTGGATATTGGACTATTTATTTATTTATTCCTGGACATTCCACCACCTTTGTTTTCTTCTTTGCAGATTTATTAATTGATTTCTCCTTTGTACCTCCATTTTATTTATTTATTTATTTTTGAAAATATGTTTTATTGAGTTTTTCAAATTATTATGGGGGGAGGGGTACAGAAAAGAGAAAAGTTGGGATAACATGTTATTATGAACAAATACATGTAATGCCAAACATAAAAGGGATAAACAAGGAGTATATCCATCAACAGGAGCCGACATAGCCTATCAGGCACACTTTCAATACAATTCCAAATGTTAAACAGTGAGATCCCAAAACCTGAGAATAACAAATTGGGGATCAGGGAAAGATAAGGGAGAGACAGGGAGGGGGGATTGAAGGTAAAATTGAAGGAGTCAAAAGCAATCGTAGTGTGGGTGTGAGTGTATGAAGTTAACGGTTAATCATGCAAAACAGAGTTAATCTGAAAATGAGCGAGCCAGGGGGACCATACCCCAGAGAAGCATTTAGAAGAATTATGGAGAATACTAGAAATATATTCCAATTTGTATATGTGCCAAATTTCCTTAATGATGGATGAAAGGGAGGGAGGATACAGCTGTTTCCAATGTGCTGCAATTTGGCACTTGGTAGCGTTCAAATTGTGCTTTATTAGGAATCGAATACTCTTAGAAGCATCTGGGATGCTGCGGGGGAACAGGGAATAGGTGGGCGAAGGCGGGATGGAAATACATGTAACAGAGGAGATCAGACAGTGAACCTCTTTCCAGAGGGAAACAATCTTCGGACAGGATCACCATATATGAGACAGGATGCCTTCCTCACCACAGTGACGCCAGCATGCAGAAGCAGTAGAGGGGTAGATTAACCTAAGCCTTTTAGGGGTTTGTACCTCCATTTTATTATACAACAGTTTACCTTATTTTACCACATTATTCTCCTTTCTCTATATAAATCCCTATATATTTTTGTTTTGTGTACCTGCCTTTTCTGTTTTCATGTTGCAAACTCAACTGGGCATGTACCTATAGATATATTAATTCTGCTGAGATATAGGGCACAGTGTCTAACACACTGCTCTGTATTCATCAGAGTCCCAGGTGGTAGGAATTGAACACAGCTCAAGGAACACTAGCAATAGACACAGGAAAAGACATAGATGCAGGAATCTGCAGGTAGAAAATGCTGGAGAATTCACTGAGACAACAGGACATCCAAGATCACAAGGGAGCTCAAAGAGAGGCAGCAATGCTGGATGACCAGGAAATGACCCTATACTCAGACACTGCGTATGGGTCAGGAAAGGTGTATATACTGCTATAAAAAACAAATACATTGGGCCTGATCCAGAGGCACGATGTAGCGCTGAGCGTACTAACACTCAGCGTTACATCGCTGACTCCCCCTGACACTCCCCCTGCCCACAGCGTACTTACCCTCGCTTACGCCGGCTGAAGGCTACCTTAACTTCAACCGGCGTAAGGAAGGGGCCATACGCTCGCACAGGAGCGTATGGCCGCTTAGCCCGCCCTCCTACCCTTATTTAACTACCCCCCCCCACCCACCTACACTAACCTGAACGTAGGGACGCTTGAGGACGACCCCTCCAGCGTCTTTACGGCGCTGCTACGGACGCCCGATCCAGGATCGGGCATTGACGTAGCAACGCCGGGCAACATCTTCCCGGCGCATGCGCAGATCGGCTTACGCTTACGCCCGCCGTCCTAGCGACGGCAGGCGTTGTTCTGGATCAGGCCCCAAGTTCCTAAGGAGAAAAATACATATACACACACTATTCATTGATTTGGCACTCTCAGTATAACAGGCATATAAAAGAGTATAAAACACTCAGGTGCTTTCTCCACAGTGATCCACTGTAAACACGTAGGACCGTCTTCACAATTAAGAGTGAGTTAGATGCGGCCGGATCCAGCCCCACAACTTGCCCCTGTTTTTAGGATTGGCCCTTAAAAGCCGCACAAAATGAATCTATATATCTGTTAAAACACCAGTGGTAATCTACATTGATGTAACACTTTAGAGACTGTTCACCGTGATACCCCTTTCACACCTAAAACTCAGGTTAAACCTGGGTCAATCAACACTGCTTTTAGTCATGTTGAATCTATTCAGACCGAGCTACAACCTGGGAATAACCCGGGTGTAGCCTTTCACACTGGAGCCGTGTCTGCACAGGCAGACAGTGCTCCCATCCCCATTTTACATACTTTTATGGAACCCGGGTTGAATAACCTGGGTTCCCCCTTTCACAACGCAATACGGGTTAGGCTGACCCAGCAATAACCCTGGTATTGACCAGGGTCGCAGAGCCAGGGCAACAGACCTGGGTTGACTCTTTCACACTGACACCTGACCTGGGTTATTCCCGGGTCGATAGCTTGGTGTGAAATTGGTTATAAGATTGCTACAGTGTCTTATCTAGTATTCATTCATCAATTTACTACCAGTGATGTTCAGTTCATGTGTCATAATTTGATTACTGTTTAGACAACACAACTTATATTGCTATTTGTGTGGTTCAGTATCATTTTTTGTGTCAGCATATAGTTTTTATTTCATATATATTTTTTCATGTTTATTATGCCAACATTTATAAAAATATGTTTTAGGTTTTGTACCATTTTCATTGTGTATTTACCAATCGTTCTTTTCATATCACAAGCAGAGGGTGCGGCCAAACCTTTGTTTAGTTCTCTCTCTCATTGACCTCACAACCAATTATTTAAGATATTTTTATTATTTAAGATAATTTTAAAATGTTTAAATTTTTTAGCTAATGATTTAATGTTCAATATATTGTTTTTTTGAGCCATCATTAGTCTTGTTGTTAGTTACAGCACTGCCCTTTACGATATATTTTGTGACAAATTGCTTTGGTGTAAGTCTTTGTCGGATGTGGGGCTCCACAGGGTGAGTCAGCTGGTGGGTCCGGGGGGTCTCCTGCCTTTTCCGAGCCTTGTAGATCAGTATGGCTTCTCTGCCAGGGAGCGCTGGACATACCGTCAGCTCTGCCACTTTGTTCGAACAACTCCCCAAGCTCCGTAGTTCTCCCGAGCAGAGTCGCATTTTGAGTCCCTATGTACCCAGCCAGTAACCCTCGACACATATAGTTTCTACCCTATATAAACGTATAGCTTCCCACTCTTTCTCCATGGATCATACCTTCATTCAAGCTTGGAATAGAGAACTTGCTGCCCCCTTGAAACTCCCGACTGGGAAACTATCTATAAGAAGATTCATTGCTCTTCTTACAGCCTCTCGGTTGTCGAGACTCGTTACAAGTTGCTCTCCCGCTGGTATATGGTCCCGGCTCGCCTGCAAAAAATCTTTCCTAACACCTCTAATATGTGCTGGAGATGCGGGTTATCGAATGGGGTTATTATAAAAGAATGGGTGGACAGAATTGACCTCTACCTTAATATGGACAAAATAGCCTTAGCGGCCACTGATAACTTCCAGCAGTTTACTGCTATGTGGTTTGCCTGGAGGGAGTTTAAGTTGTCTCCAGAATTCCAAGTTCTTCTAAACTCTTAATTATACCCAAGTTACCCTTTTGTCAAATACTTAGCTTGGTTTTCAAACATCCTTGCAGTTTACTTTTCCCGTCTGACTACATTAGATACGCTAAGTGTTAGAAACTTAATATGAGATCTCGGTTCAGTTCGCTTTGACCATACATGTGCTCATGCAGTGCCTGTCCTATATATGCGCCTTTTTCCTGAGAATGTGTAGGATTGTATAATGCCCTATAACAAATCATACTTTAAGTGAACCTGGCTTCCCTTCCCCCTACCCTCCCTCCCCTGTCCATCCTCTTTGAGGGTCCTTAGTCTAGTTAGTTCTCCTTTTTTTTACGCCCTGCCATCATGGAGTTCGCTCCCTAGATCACACTCTCTATTTTCTCCTATTGTATGTGGTATTAACATTATCTTAATACATGAGTGTATGCCGATGTATACGTTATAGTGATGCCATGATGCTGGTCGCTTATTCTTGTTGCATTTTAAATAAATAAAGAATTTACAAAAAAAAAAAAATAATTACTTTGGTGATGCTTGAAGTTCTAGCTGCTTTTACTCATGGCGAGTCTGACTTGTTTTCAGAATCTAGACGTGATCAATTTCTCAATACGCTACAGATCTCTTCCAAGCCCAATGCTTACCCTTCTTTTACCCAAAAAGGGCCCGGATTCTCATTTGCACTTAAAACTACGCTCAGATCAAGAAAAATTCTCAAGTGAGAATCCAGGCCATGATCCTTTGAAGAGTGACTTTCTCACATTAGAATATCTTCTCAAAAATGAAGTCAATGGTGGGATATTGTTTTTCTTAACAAATATTTAAAATCTAAGATTATTACACAGGGCTTATGTGTCTTTAAAAGTCTACCCATTATAGACGAACCCGAATTATTAAAGGAATGGAACAATATTCAGGATTCCTGCTCATTTTCTTTAATTAAACTATTAACTATAGGGAAAGGAAATGAAATAGTTTTCTAACTGAAATTAAGGCTATGAAGAATAAATTGTCTAAGGTCTAAAATTTACCCAAATCTAAGGAAAAAAATTCATTATGGAACAATCATATTTTCCAATTTGAGAACATTGGGCTGGATCCAGACTTAAGTAAGTGCTTGAAATTAAGAGAGTAAAGTTACTCCTGGGCAAAACCATGTTGATCTCAGGGGGAGTCAAGTTAACTGTATTCTTTGCATGCAGGGGTATATCTTTAAATTTGCTTACTGCATACAGATACTGACCAGCTTTACTATCACACTGTTATTTAGACTTGGGATAGGAAACATCACCTTTTAACTCTAATACTGTTTGCAGCAGATGAAATATGACTCCCCTGCTATCAACATGGTTTAGCCCAGGAGTAATTTTCCTCTTTTAATTTCAAATACTTACTTATGTCTGAATCCAGCTCGATATGAGAGACACAAAAGTAGACAAATGCAAGACAGACCAGTTTGACTATGATAATGACCAAGTAAGAACTTATTACAAAATGAAAACTACTAACTATGCAAAAAAAATTCATATAGCAGAATAAGAATATAAAAAATTGAAAAGGAGACAATTCCTAAATAGAAATAACAACAATGATTTCATTAGATATAGAGCAGCAGAGAGTTAATAAATTTAACATGAAGCAAATTAAACTCCCTGTGTGGGTAGGTGGTAACTGGTGACACTCATCTCTAATTATTCTGATTGCTCTCCTTTTAGCCTGAGGGGAGGAGTAGCAAGGGGACGAGGTTTCATAATTCCTTGTTGCTTTAGTTTTAGCCTCTTTTCTCCTGGTTTTCAAGCAAGACTGTCCATATTGCTGCAAGAGATAAGTGCCTTATATTATAATTCTTTATTCTCTCCTTTTCTTCACCTCTATTTTGCCTGTACCTTTGCCTTATTTCTGTCTTCACCCCTATCATTTTCCTTCCTTTCTCTAATACTCTCAAAATTGTCTGTTTTCCTTGACCTTTCCTGTTTCACCCTCTGCCCTTTCTCTTATACCCCCCCTCACCCTTAAAACCCTTTCTTTGAGTGCCTTTCACCTTTTAATTTACTTTACGGCAAAATGTCTAACATGCCCCGTCCTCGTTGTCCCAGCGTCCTCCCCGCCCGCCTCCGCGACTCTCCTGACCCTAACTTTGTCCCTGGGATCCCCTCCAGCCTGCCATCACAGCATCAACCCCCCCGAGCCTTGCGCTCTGCTCGGCCGTCCATACACCAGGAGCAGAGCGCCGACGTAGGCCTGCCTCTCCTGCGGCCGCGTGGCAACAGGTTCGGCGGGGTTGGCGGGGCTAAAGCTCCGGTGCAGCCTCGGTGAGCAGTGAGGCTGCACCGGGGACAAGTATACAGGCTGCCGACGGGCTTTCAGTGCCGGGCAGCCTGTACTCATCCCCCAGGCGGTTCCCATCCCCAAAGGACATGAGGGGACTGCAGGTCACAGAAGGGGGGCCATCACGGCTGGTGGGGTTGGCACCCGGCGGGGAAGTCCTTACAGCATGCGTAACAGCTCATGGGCGCCCTCCTCTCATTCTAGCTGGGCTGATAGAAGGCACTACAGCAGGTCCCCTGGCAGACATGGGGGAGTTGGTTATGCAGGCCCTCCTCACAACAGGGGATTACAACATGGGTGGCATGAAAGCGGGGGGGGGGAGGTCCCTCATATGAGTACCACAGGCCAGCTGACCAACATTACCAGGGACATGGGCACCATGACAGGGATAGACATGGGAATCCCTGGCAGGGACCTAGCTGCTCCGGTGACTGGCCCTATTGGCCCACCCACACCCATTATACCACGCCCTGTTGCCCTCGGACACACTTACCTCCTCCTTCATGTAGCCACCATAGCCAATTGCCATGCGACAGCCACCATTATCGATCACGCTCCAGCTCCTCCCGCCGCAGCGATCCGTCGTCACGTTTTCACAACACCACTGATAGGTGCGCTAGAGATGCGGTTGTGGGATCTGAGACCCCGGCTGATGCTGCTTCTCCTCCAGTTCCACAGGTTTCCCCTGACACTCGCAGCAGATCCAGGAGTAGTCGGAGAACCAGGGCGTCACACTCCCGTCAGCCAGCTGAGAGCAGCCTGAGGCGGTTGAGGCAACTGATACCTCAAGGGAGGTCGAGCAGCCTGGACCTAGTCAACCAGCGCCCAGTTGTCGGATCACAATCAGGCCGGGGGTGATAATGATGATATTTCTGTTTCTAGCTGTCATCAGATGCGTCTGAGGGGTCTGGGCGTAATTTGGGGAAAAGGATTGACAAACACTTGCACAAGCGTGCCAAGAAAACAGCCAACTGCGATTATACGGCAGTTACGAGGGGCTTGCGGCCCCGCTTAAAAGAAAAAATTAAAAAAGGGAAATTCGTAGATATATTTGCACTGATAAAAAACTTGCATAAAGCATTACGTGCAGCGAAAAAGAAAGGGCCTGCAGGGGAAGAGCAATACTGCTTGCTTTAGTAATTGGTTCCCGGCATGGTGTACATGCACTTTTACCTGGAGTCACCGCCAGGTGAACATGGCGACTTGATTAGGTACCAGCACCTGGAGCATGACCTCATGGTAAAATCGAAGGGTTCTGCTTGGCGCGAATACGATGAGCAATTTAGGCTCAATGCAGACGGACAGGCTAGCATGGGCTTTGGTACCAAGGATGTGGAGTTATGGTTAGGTGTCAAGCATGCGCAGCTGGATGCGGCTACTGATTCAGCAACACCTAAGTGGTTTCAGTGCAGGGGGCGCGGCGGCGCCCCCTCCTTGTCCAAAGGCAAGTGCTACAGTTACAACAATGCCACTTGCAACAGAGGCAACAAATGGCCCTACAAGCACTTGTGCCTGCGCTGCAATGGCAATCTCCCCACCAAACTCTGTAGTAAGCCGTCGGGACCTCGCTCTGGCACCGTTGCAAATTAAACTAAGCAAGCTAGATGAATGGCTGGCGCGCTATCCCAGGAGAGATTTGGCCAATTTCTTGTCACTGGGATTTCACGAAGGTTTCAAACTCCCCATAGTCGGGCAGGTTTCATCGGCTTACCCGAGAAATCTGAAGTCAGCTTTGGAGGCTAAGGGTGTTTTAGAGGAAAAAGTGGGCAAAGAACTGCGGTTAGGGCGGATGTGTGGCCCTTTTTCAACCCTCCCACTTCATGATCTGGTACTCTCCCCCATAGGGGTGGTACCTAAGAAAGCCCTGGAGAAATTTTGCTTAATCCAACACATGTCTCTTCCTCCGGGGGCATCGGTTAACAATGTTATAGCGGAAACATGCGCTCCTGTCATATATAAATCTTTTGAATCAGCCTTACAGCTGGTCCAGAGTGCGGGCCATGGTGCGGCTAATGGCGAAGGTTGACGTGGAATCAGCTTTCAGGTTTCTTCCTCTTCACCCTTCCTCATTTAATTTCATGGGTTTCAGGATTAAGGGTGTTTTCTACATCGACAAGTGTTTACCCATGGGCTGCTCAGTGTCTTGTGCATATTTCGAGGCATTCAGCAGTTTTCTACATTGGTGCATTGTCGATGGGTCTGGTTTGAGTGGAGTGGCTCACTACCTGGATGATTTCCTGGTGGTGGGCCCCTCGGGCTTGCCCATTTTTACTCTCATAGGGCCTGATCCTGAGCTACGGCCGCCGTCGCTAGTACGGCCGGCGTAAGGAAGGGGCCATACGCCCGCACAGGGGGAGTGCCAGGGGGAAGTCAGCGATGTAACGCTGAGCGTTAGCACGCTCAGCGCTACATTGTTGTTCTGGATCAGGCCCATACACACGGAATTTATTTGAATCCCTAGGGATCCCCGTTGCACATGAAAAAACCGAAGGTCCAACGACACAGCTGTCCTACCTAGGTATAGAAATAGATACGGTGGCGGGCCCCTGTCGTCTCCTGGCTGATAAGGTTACCCACCTGCATAATTTGATCAAATCTGCCCTTAATGCCAATAGATTTACCTTGCGCAGATTACAGTCACAGTGGGCTCCTTTAGGTTCGCCTACCGCATGATTCCTTTCGGGAAGATATTCTGCTGAACGGGCAAGAGCTGGGGTTGGTAGTCCCGGGGCATGGATCCCCCTCTCCAATGACCTTAAGGCAGATCTTGGGGTGTAGGATTCATTCCTCACAGGTTTTAATGGCGTCTGCATTTGCCCAGGGCCTGCCGTGTACAGCCAGGAGCTTCAGCTCTGAACAGACGCAGCAGGAGGTCGCGGTTTTGGCGCATTTTTCCAGGGCTCATGGTGCGCAGGCGAGTGGCCCTCCTTTTGGCACGGGAATGGATTCACAATGAATCTGGTGCTCTTAGAATTGTTCCCAATCGTGGTGGCGGTCAAGGTCACGGCTCCCCGCTTCCAGAATAGAAGCATAGTATTTAGGTGTGATAACCTAAGTGTGCTGCAGGCTATTAATCAACAGGGAGTGTCATCCCTCCAGTGGTACGTTTGCTCTGGCATCTCGTTTTGAGGTGCTTGGAGTTTAACATTAATTTCCGGGTGGCTCATGTTCCGGGGATTGAAAATGGACTGGCAGACGCCCTCTCCAGGTTTGATTGGGACCAATTTCACATGTTAGCTCCTGAGGCAGAGTTGACGGGACATCTTGCCCTGTCGTTAGCACCATGTACGTGGCGAAGATATCAGGCTGCCTGGGTCAGATGGTTGGCGTTCCGTAAGAAACACGGTAGGGGGGCCAATGACTTGCAGGGTTGCCTCTATGATTTCATGATGCAAGCGTATAGCCAAGGGAAATTGCGCGCGCACATGTGTTCCTCAATGGCGGGCATTGCATTTTGTAGTAAATTGCAGGGATATTACTAAAGATTTCTTGGTGAATAAAGCATTAAAAGGATGGGCCCGGGTACGACCGACCCCTCCTGATTCTAGGCGCCCAATTTCTATTAATTGCTTGCAGCGGATGATGGTGGCGGTAGCAGATAACAATTATGAGACCCAATTGTTTCGCACAGCTTTCAGCTTTGCGTTTGTTGGTGCCTTCTGCGTCAGCAAATTAGTGGCCGCTTCAAAATTCTCCCTCACTACTGGCCTTTTAGCTAATAATGTGGTAGTACAATCTGAGGCCATCCATTGCAGGATTCATAGAGGCAAAACTGACCAGGCAGGCCAGGGACGCTGGGTGGAGCTGCACAGGCACCTTGATATGACTGTTTGCCCAGTGTCTCTGGGTTGTAGTTACTCTGCTGTTAGGGCGGCTTCAGACAAAGTGTGGTTTATGCATAAAAACTGTGATCCGCTGTCCCGCTACCAGTTTACAGTTGTTTTTCAGAGAACGCTGGTGCAACTGGGACTGAATCCATTGGAATATGGAACACACTCATTGCACATCGGAGCAGCGTCAACAGCAGCAGCTCAAGGCCTTCCCTCAGCAGCTATCCAACATATGGGTAGATGGAAGTTGCGTGCGTTTAAGAACTATATTCGGCCATTGACGAACAGTGTGCAAAAGTGATCCATGCGGCTCGGTCGTTGGACCTTGGAAAGGCAGTGGCAGCCTTTGCTCATAGCACAGCTGTACTAATCTGATCCATGCGGATCGGTCATTTGTAACTTGGAAAGGCGGTGGTGGTGATTTATTCCTTTGCTCATATACATGTTTAAATTTAAGTAGTTGTTCCTTGTTTCTCTTCCCCCCGCCTCGGACCGGACATGGTTCCCGGGATCAGCCCAGTAACTGGCCCGCTGCACCAAGGTTGCAGGAGCGTGAAGGGCTTTTTCCTCTTCGTACCTGTGGCTGCAAGTAGTTTCCCCATAGTCTTATATAGTCAGGCCCAGGTGACACGTTGAGGTTTTCACCTTCGCACGGGACCGTTGGTACCCCTCTATGTTTCTCTTAGTATGCTGTTTAAATTGTTTAGATAAGTTTGTGGCAATGTATTTGTTTTATGAATCAATTGTTCATGGTCTTTACGTTTCTTTCTACAGGAAGGTCACAGCAAAAGGTGGTATGGGTAATAGGTCATTCCTTTGTTTTTTGGGCAGGTGTGCATGTTCAGAAGTTTAATGTGCAAGTGCCTGGTGGCTTTGTATAGTTATGGAAGGGGGCAAGAGGTATGATATGGCCCCAGGTCTTAGAAAGGCTGGCACGGGATATGGTGACTGACCAACGGCCCAATATTGTGAATTTTCATGTGGGAGGAAATGACCTGGGTCGCGTCCCCTCAGTAGAACTGATGTGGACAATTAAAGAGGAATTGAATACTATGTTTAGTCGGTGGCCCAGTGTCTGCTGGTTTTGATCCGATATTATACCAAGGCGTGTCTGGAGGTATTCCCAGGATGGGAAGGCGATGGACGGGGTGAGGCGAAAGCTCAACAGGGCTGTGAAAGTATGTTTGCTGAATTTTGGTGGTAAAGTGATCCCTCACCCGGGTTTTTGATTTGACAGGGTTAATTTGTACCACCCCAATGGAGTGCATCTGTCTACCGAAGGCATGTCTTTGTTTTTAGAGGACCTGTTTGTGAGTGTGTGTGGGGTTTAGATTTATGTTTTGGTTTGATGGTGGCGGTCGCTGGGTAGAGGACCCAGCTGTGGCGGAAAGCAGGCATAGATATATTGATATATCTTGTTGGCCTAGTTTATTTGTTTATGGTGCATCTTCTCTCTGTTAATGTCTGTTAAGAAGTTCCTGCAGGTAACTATCTTTGACCTTTGAAAGTCATGGTGGTGTTGCCTGAGGCTAGAGGCGCGCACATGCGGGTGGTCTTGAATTATTACACTTAAATGAGGTGTATGTTGATGGCTGAGAGAGTGCACCAGGTTGGGGGGTTGTTTATTAATATTAATTTATTAAGATGCTATCATTTTATGTGATGTCATGTTTATTGTCATGTTTATTGTCGATTCATGCCTACTTCAAATTTATCAACCTGCTTTCTTTGGCCCCCATCAAAATTTAAAATTTAACGGTAAAAACTTACAGATCATATTGGATCTTTGATAGTCTAATTAAAATCAAATACTTACGGTTTAATAATAATACAATTTTAGTTCCCAATCACGTTGTCAGTGTTTTTCTTATTGGGTAATATTGGTTTTAAAGAGGTGAGTGTTTTCAAGGGCCACCCACATCACACATGGGGAGTTTAGAGCAGCAGACAGTTAATAAATTTATCATGAAGCAAATTAAACTCCCTGTGTGGTTGGTAACTTATGACACTCACCTCTAATTATTCTGATTGGTCTCCTTTTAGCCTGAGGGGAGGAGTAGCAAGGGGACAAGGTTTTCATAATTCCTTGTTGTTTTTGGCTCAGCCTCTTTTCTACTGGTTTACACCCTCCCTCCCTCCCTTAATCATTTGTTTGTTTTCATTTGTTATTAGTGCTTTGGGTGGATGGCAGAAAGCAGGCATAGATATATTGATATTATCTTGTTGGCGTAGTTTATTTGTTTATGTCAAGGGCCACCCACATCTCACATAGGAAGTTTAATGGACCTGATTCACACTTAAGAGGGAATTAGGTGTGGGTAGATGCGTACCTAACTCTCTCTTTCAACCCACAACCCACCCCCCCTTTTTAGGTACCTTATGGCACTTACGAGTGCCATAGGGCTACCTTATGTCCGTATGGACATTGCACCTCCCCGCCTCCCCAGCTAGGATCTAAATCCCCCCACTTTCTAAAAACACCCTGAGGTGGCATAACGCTGCATCTTTCTACGAAAACTACAGTGTGCGGTCTTTTAAGACCGCACGTACGCTATCTAGGTACCGATATGCTACGTAGATAGCGTAAATGACCTACTACGCATGCACAGTAGGTCATTTTGGCCAGATACGCACTTAAGTAACAGAAGCTTCTTATCACTACACTACATATCGTTCGCCCACTAATATACACTAACTCAAGAATCCTAAAAAAAAACTACCCCCAAGGACAATTATAAACACAAGAAAAATAGTATTGACGATATAGGTAACCAGTTTGCACCTCTGTCTGGATTGACCGGTTCCAATCCAGCTGTTTCCCCTCCTCTGCCTCCCCCTTTCTGTGATCAGACTGATAATAGTAGTGAGATAGTTGTCAGACCCAAAATTCCTTCATCTTATCTTCATAAAGATCTTTCAAACAGCTCCAACATTTTTTAAGATTTGAGTCACCGGTTACATCTCCTGGATCACAACAAATATGATCCCCTAATGACCAACACCCCAAAAACACTTCTAGATCACAGAGAAGTAAGAGTACCCAAAGAGACCATTAGTGGAGAAGTAATAGTGAATAATAAAGCCATTTTCAACATATCTCATAAAAAACTGAAGATTGATGAATTAAGCCTTTTGTCCAAAGGTCTCAATTTTGCCCCAGATGCAAGTCCCAATTTCTTTGACTTGTTCACTGAATTGAACCATTTTATCAGACTTCTCTGTAGAAAGCGGTTCTTTGCTGACAAGGTTAAATTTTCTTCTAAAAATTGTGTTAGCATTTCACTAAATGAATCAGACCAATTTGGTGTAGATATTTTAGAGGAACTTCTAAATGAAAATAGAGAACATTCCAATTTAAAGTCTCAATTAGGCAATCTCCCCAAAAGAGAGGTCCAGTGCTCCAAACATGCATTATATAACACTATGTGTCAGCACATACATAAAAAGGAGGTTTAGTTCACAATATAGCTATATTGGGTTAAGCTCACCTGCCCATCGTCAAGGCACCTTTTGTAGGTGAGTCCCTATCCATCTGCTATATGTGTACTCAGGAGGTCTGTATTAAGACATTCCTACTATTTGAACAGTGTGCAAGCAGCCATTTTGTGGGAGGGGTCAAACTCCCAAACTAGCAAAGTAAAAAAAAACACAGGGCATGCTTCTAATTCAATATATGAAATGTGTGCAAGTGTATATATAAATGTGGTGCAGCAAAGGATCAAAATGAACACTGTGCAACTACATGCTATTCATGAACAGTCCCATAGTATTGATAGAAAACTCTTAAAAAACAAATCACAGTTTTTTCCCATCCATCGTAAGAGTTCTTGTATTCAAATGTTTTACAAGAAAACTTTGGAGGATTTAAAAAATCTGTGTAGGCCTAAAAACATGAACATTTTCATTTTAGGAAAAATTTGTCTTCTCAAGAAAGATCAGCCATTAAGATGTTGCGCAAAGACCCCACCATTGTCATCAAATAGGTGGACACGGGTGGGGGCATTGTGCTCATGGATATAGACACCAGGCTTACTTTGGCCATTGAGGATGGGACAATATCCAGGGATGAATACATTTTTCTTTTGATCAGGTTCACCATCATTCCTATTTTGTACTTTCTACCCAAAATCTACAAATTTCTTTCAGATCCTTACGGTAGACCTATTATTTTGATGTGGGGGTTCTCTCACTTTTAATTTATCATTTTTCATTGATCACTTTTTACAAGGCCACGTAGTGTCTCATAGATCTTACATCAGGGACACTTTACACCTCATTAGTAAACTAGAAGGGTTTGAGTGGATGCCTTCATATGGGCTCCTAACTCTTGATTTTACCTCACTCTCCACAAACATTCCCCATTCTTTGGGGGTAGATGTGATCAATAAATTTTTAACCCAGGTTAGTATTATCTTTGAGAGACTCCATTACTTTTTTGGTGCAGTCACTTTTTTCATTCTTACTCACAATTATTTTCTCTTTCATGGTGTCTTTTATCTTCAACGCCATGGCACGCCCATGGGCACCAGATTTGCACCATGCTTCGCCAGTCTTTACATGGCAGATTTTGAAAATACGTTCATTTGGGACAGTCTCTTCTGTGCGAATCTGGTGTTCTATGGCCGTTACATTGACAACCTTTTTATTATTTTGGATGAGGACATTTTTTCTGTCAATTCATTAATTTCTCACCTTAATTCTAATCCTTTCAATTTGACTTTCACTCACTCTTTTCACTCACTGATTCAGTTGATTTTTTGGACATCACCATTTTTCATGGTAGTCACAAAATTGTCACCTTGAAAGTTAACACCTGCAACTATTTACATTTCACCAGCCCACACTACAAACCCTGGATATGTAACATCCCCAAGGGCCAAATGAGCCATTTGAGACACGTACTACACTCAATGACTTTGATGAACAGGCAAACCTGATGTCCACAGAATTCATCAAAAGAGGTTACCCTCCTATGATCATTGAGGAAGCAAAACAGTTTGCCAGAGAACTAGAAACTTACTTATATCTAATGTTAACAGTAAAAGAAGAAAATGAATAATTCAACTGACTCTGTTTCACATAATGAGAATGACATTTTATTTGTCGGTAAATTCAATAACAAGTCATTTAAGATAAGGAATATTATCCAAAATTTTGACACCTTAAAATATGACATAGTGTTGGGCTCAGTTTTACTCTCTAAACCTAGAGTAGTATTCAGGAAGAATAAGTCTAAATATTTTGGCACCCAGCAATTTACCTTCCATTAGTAATAAGGATACAGGACCAGATTCAGATGTAATAACAGGTAATCCTAGCAGAGCAACAATCGGACGGAACTTTGTTCGTATGGACCGCTGATCCGCACGCCGCAGTTAAGGCAGGCTTATGGCAGCGTAAGCTGCCATAAAGCCCGCACACGATAGGGGAGTGACAGGGGGCGTGAACTCCCCTCTCGCTTGCATAATTACAGGCATCCGCACGCACGGAAAACGTGCAGGAGTCTGAATACGGTCCACAGCAATTACATGGTTACCTGATAAACCTAAAGGAATGTGGTAGTTCAATTTGTTAAACATGCAATTTTATGATGAACAAATCAAAAACTAGTTTCTCATACAAAAGGATTATCATTTGAAATTAAACATTTCATTAATTGTTCCACCACGTATGTTATTTATGTATTTCAATGTGCATGCGGTCTTCAATATGTGGGGATGACCTTACGCACATTGATGGAACGTTTCAAGTTCTGTTGTAACATCGAATGTGGTTCCTGAAACATAGGACCTGATTCACACTTAAGGAGCTGCGGCTTCTTAAGCGCGTATCTGTCAGAAATGACCTACTGCGCATGTGTAGTAGGTCATTTACGCTATTTACGTAGCCAATCGGCGCATAGATAGCGTAGGTGCGGTTTTTACAGACCGCACGCAGGGATTTATGTCCCTTGAGGGGGCGTAATGCTGCTTTGGGGCATTTTTAGGCAGAAGTGGGAGGCATTTAGATTAGCTGGGGAGGGCGGGAGCGAGGCGGGGAGGTGCAATGTTCATACGGACATTGCACAGAGACTTAAGGTAGCCCTATGGCACTCGTAAGTGCCATAAGGTACCTAAAAATGGGGGGCGGGACAAGGAATGGAAGAGTGAGTTTGGTGCACATCTGCATTCACCTTACTCACTCTTAAGTGTCTCCAGAGATGCACAATAAAAAAAATGATTCTCTAATACTTTTTGGTATTGACCATGTAGACAATACATTCCGAGGTGGTGCCCATTTCAAAAGACAATGTTTCCTTGAAATAGAGTGGATTTTTAGATTACAATGAGTTAAACACTACTCTGATAATTCATTTGTGTTCCCCCCTCCCCCTCATTGGGTTTGATTTATTTACAATTTTTACTTTCCATTTTGTTTTATTTCATGGTAATCAAGATTGTAAGTATTATGGATATTTTCAATGATTTATTATAAGAATAATGAAACTATACTTATCAAATTACGACCGTTAATTTTATTAAATTATTATTTTTTCTGTTGTTTCATAAAACGAGTGGTACACATATGTGTATATGTATTTGTATATGGATGTATATATTTTTTGGATGTGTATTCATGTATGCATGTATGCATATGCATTTTTATTTCTACATGCTTTGATATGTGGACGCATGTATGCATATCAATGTATATGTATCTTCTTAAATGTATATATATGCCTCTTTGTGATCTATTATTGGGTTTGGCAAGCATTTGCAATAAATTAGGCAGCACCTGTTTCTCAAGACTCGTCCAGCCTATTTATATGAGACCATTCAACGCTCCTTCCTGCTTGAAAAAGTCCTTGTATTAGGACGTAACACGTTGCAGGAGTGTCCAGTTATTGCCGACCACTTTTCATCCTTTTCATTGTGGATCATTAATTTGACCTATGAGCCATTACTCGACATCCAAAGGCTCTATTAGCCAGCTGGTTTTTAATATGTGGACGCCCGCGTTATACCCATGTGTGCATTCAACAACTGCTACAGAGCTCCAGTCATTGACTCATCTATACATCGGTGTATGTTTACCTTGTTTGCTGAACTGATCTCCACAAACCGTGAGTCCAATTATTACTCTAACGCTCCAACACAACTAACTTTGGTACTCACATATGAGTTGTTGATATTTACCACTATCTAACCGGTCGGTGTAAGCTATCATCGCCATCTGATCCATCATTTGGTTCTATCATTCATGTGACTCTACATGCCCATTCCTAGGACATTTGTCAATATGATTGTGCCACCCACTGTGTGGATACATACTTAATTTTTGGGTGTGAGTTGTACCTCTATGTGTGCATATTATATCATCTAGCCTCAAGATCTGTTAAAACTCCAGCGGTAATCTGCTTCAATGTAACACTTTGGAGAATGTTTACTCTACGATTACTACAGTGTCTCATCTACTATTCATTCATCCATTTACTACACTACTAGTGATGTTCAGTTCATGTGTCATTATTTGATTATTGTTTAGACAACATTCAACTTACATTGCTATTAGTGTGGTTTGGCATCATTTGTGTCAGCATATAGTTTTTAACTCATATATTTTTTTCATGTTTTTTATGCCAACATTTATTAAAATATGTTTTAGGTTTTGTACCATTTTCATTGTGTATTTACCACCCGTTTTTTCATATCACAAGCAGAGGGTGCGGCCAGACCTTTGTTTAGTTCTCTTTCTCATTGGCTTTAGCACCAATTATTTGACCTGCGACCACTGTTTATTTAAAAGATTTGATTATTTTTTTTATTTTTTTAGCTAATGATTTAAAGTTTGATACATATATTCTTGAGCAATTATTGTATTAGTCTCGTTGTTAGTATCAACCTTTACGATATATTTTGCTACGTGTCTCTGCAGCTGCTTAGGTGTGAATCCAGTCCATAGTTACCAAGATAAGCGGCACTCCAGACTTTGATTAAATTGCCACATGCAAAACATATGTTCATTTCATTATTTCAGTTTTATTAAACTTTCATCAGGGACAACAATGCTAATAACAATTCAATAACTTATATTTATAACTTATCCTTCTTCTGAAAATAACATCCTTCCTTTACCTAGCATGGGGGCTATGCTGCCGGCTTCTGCCTTGACCTGCAATTTCCCAGGCTCCTAGGAAAAAGCTGGGAGGATGGCCCTTTACAGATGCGACCCACAGTATCATTGCTGCAGAAACAGTGTTTGGCAACCACTGTTACCACATAGTGGGCCTGATCCTCATTTAATAATGTTAGGGGACATTAGAAGCCTCTATTGTCAGTTCCCTATAAAGTAACATCTGCAGCATATGTTACACTATAGATCTCCTAGTGTACGGAAGGAGATCCATACGGAGGGCAGCAAGCAGATTTGTGCAGAGAAAGGTAGGGTACGTGTCCAGAACTCTGCACAAGGGGAGGTCACTTCCCTCTTCTGTGCAGAGTTCCAGATCCCTGTGCATACAGAAAATGCATGGAGATCTGGATCAAGCCTAGTATTATGCCATCCATTTATTATGATATTAGACTATTAGTAAAAAGTCTATATTTAACATTATGATTCAGCGTTTCCTTTTCATTAAAAGCCATTTACATACACTTTTTTATACTGATATAATGGCACCTAAAGTGGCTGTTAGATGTTTTTGAAGTCATAACATTGCCATATCAGTTTTTTGTTGTCTTATATGGAGAATGAGTTGACAGATTGGACCGTATTCACATCTAAGAAGCTGATGATTCTTAGGTGCACATTACTCCGCACGGAGCTACAACGTAGGAAGCACAAACTGCTTCTCCTCAACGCCCACTTTCTGTGAATGTATAACATCAGAGGCATGAAACTTATGGCATATTTGAGTCTTGAAAAGGTTTAAGGGGCACCAGCAATTTGTCCCCAACTCCCTTTGCTAAGACTGCACAGGAGCAGATATATGAGAATGCATCCAACAAGGAAAATGAGCCTCATCTTCAGAAGTCTGTCAGGAATCTACTGGGTCCTCTTCACAAAGATCTGCTGTCACATAACTATGAGGATCCCTGAAAATGCGCAAAAGAAAGACATCAATATGCCCCCCCCACCCGTAAAAAAGAGGCGTTTGTGTTTAATAATTTAAACACTGCAAAACGCATTATGTTACATTACTTTTAATATAAAATGATAATATTTTATAATTTCCTATTTATAGTGACTGCATGAAGGTCAAGACCTTACATATGATCTTTATTTATGCATCAGCCTCATTTTACGTCTTAAGGTTGGGTCCTGTCATTGGAAGGACTTAACATCCTTTATCGGAGCTCTGCTGCCGCTGCAGCTGGAGCTCCGACTGTAGCAGGAGCTGAGTTCTATATCCAGCCCAAAATTAATTTCTCTATTAATGGCAATTATTTAGGAGTTATCTGGATCTATGTAAAAAAAAAGTGTCAAAGGAAAAAAACACCTTATACTAAATATTTTGAACACTATAGATAAAACAAGAAATCTGGCTTTTTTAGAAAGATTTAAGGCCATTTGCACTTCAGAAAGTTGAATTAGAAATTAAAGGAAATGGTAAAATGAAAAGAAGAGATGGGAATGATTTTCTCTTACAGGATGCCCTAAATTCTAGGGTTTGTATGAATATAATAACTTTATGATATACCTGGATTCTGTTATTGCTACTATCTAGTATCATTATTCACTTATGCTTTAGTAAACTGATCCAGAGCTGCGTGCAGCAATAAACCACCCAGCACATGCTCAGAATGGGATGAAACACAGAAAGATGGGCGCACTGCTGCCCATCCGCATGTGTCCACCTTCCAAGTGCTACTGCAGGTCGGATTTTATATCAGCAAAGCGACTGACAGGCTGGGACACTGAGGAGAGCACCTGAGAAGAAGCAAAGGTAGACATTACAACTGCTTGCATGTTCCATGTCAATCACTGAATTAAGTCATGCAGATAACTTTTGATAAGACTCCAAACCTTCGCTCCCTCAGGTTCTCTCCTGGCTCCTACCCTGCTTCTCGGAGTCCCAGCCTGTTACAGAGAGGCCATCAATGCCTCAGTCATAGGTCATAAAGACTCATGGCAGAAAAGCATTAAAGCTGAAGTACTGAATCATCATCAAAGTAACCTCAGATCACTTCTATTACTGCAAGACACAAAGCTCGGAGTTAGACCCTTGCCCTGACAATGTTATCCATGTAGTAGAAACGCCAGCTGAAGGTGAGGTTTTGGTGAAACCACAGCCTGTTTGTTGTGGAAATTTTATGTGTATAAAAAGTGTATTTTTTCTAATTTTCATGAATTTTGTGAGGTGCATTCAGTAACAAACAAGAGACACAACTATTTACATTTATAGCACATACCATAAGCATTGAGGCAGTGGTTATAGATATAAAAATACTCCCAACCAAATGAGATTAGGCCATTGTTACAGCTGCCGTCGCCACTTGTGAACAGCCAGCTGATCCCTTACCCTGCGACGCGTCCCGCACCTCTGCTATTGCCGTCTCCCCACGTGGTACTTCCCCGTCCGACTGTAGTCCTAGCAACGGCATCCCAGCAACCAGCTACACGTGGGCGCCGCTGCTGTATCAGGCACGCGTCCCACGTGTTAATCTCGCGCCTCCAGTCTAGAGAGTTAATCCTCACTTAGGGGGCTGGGCAGCTACTGGCCAATCAGGTTCCACCACCTCCTATATTAGTCCCACTCTGTCATACTATCAGCGCCGGTTAAAGCATCTGTTTATCAGCCTGTGACCTGCTGTTTTGTTCTCTCCTGTGCCTCTGCCTTGTGACCTGTGCCAGTGACTTCTGAGTGTCCCATCCTTTATCTTGCATTTTCCAGTCCCATTGTTCCTGCCGTCTCCTCCTTTCTCTCTCCTACCTTAGTGTCTCAGCCTCCCCTGGTCTCCTTATTTACCCAGTGTGCATGTGTTTGTTCCCTCTGGGGAGTCCCCACTTCTTGTGCGTCAGGAAGAGTGTTTGCCCCTATTTGTGGAGTTAGTCCTGTTTGTCCCGTCAGTCTCACCTCAGTCTGTTTTGGTCACGTTCTTTGTTCCGTGTAGTTAGTTGCCGATCAGTACCTTCTGGTCCGCCTTCTCCCCCTGTTCCTGCTCTTATCTTCACTTACCTATTATCCTCTCTTCTTGCCTTCCTCTTCTCTCCCGGGTATTCTCTATAGAGCGTATCCTGACGGATTCCTATCAGCTCCAGTCTATCCCCACCTTCAGGGGCTCTAGCAAACAGTCGGTCCGACTTCAGGCTCTACAAACTGGTGAGTTGCCCGGCTTTTCCTCTCTTACTCTCGGGTCACCCCGGTTCTCCGTCGAGGTAAACCCGGGGTACCCTAACAGCCATCAACGACATCTGAATAAAAACTAGGTTAATGACTAATAACAACTGAATTTATTTATCTTTCTAACAGCTGTTGTACCAATTGGTAGTTAATATTCCTCCAAGGACAATACATATTCACTCCTCAGAGTGTACATACCAATGTATCAAAATCATACATCAGGGTGTAACAAAATAGCCCTTAATATATATTCCTTAGCACTGTTTTATCCTGAGAAAACATCCCTGTGTATATCAAATGGAAAACAACAATAAAACCAATGCAAATTCACATTATATTATTAGTAACATAGTAAATATGCAGTGTATTAATTGTACATATAACACTGAAAATTGTAATCACACAATTGATTACACCACCCATTGTCCTTGTATATGAGGAGATCTCCCTAATCTACAAATAGTAAAATTTACCCTGTTACCTAAGTGCTTGCAGCCTCATAACGGAACTTCTCCCCTGGGGAGGGGGGGGGGTATATATCCCTCCCTAAATAACGTGCCCAAATAGAACTAGGTCTATAAAAGCCAAACCAACAAGGACAACATGGTCAAAATTCAAAAGTGGTAGCTCAAAAGTAAAATCTTAAATGGGAGGATGAGGTGCACCTCATCCGCCCATTACCATTACCCTGACGCTCGTTTCGCCATTGCTTTTTATACTAGCAACATGGTTTAGTCTTGACATTTATCTACAGTTTAAAATTTCTTTAATTTTTGCCCCATTTCAGAGATATCTTGATTATACTGGTCCAATATTAGTTGATTATGTTTCATCAATATCTTAGTTAAATCAGTAGCACATTCAGATAAGACACTCGCCCATTCTAATTTTAACTGCTCCGTGGCAAAATCATAGGCAGGAAATAACTTGGGACTAAGGCCCCTTGGAATCATTTTATTTTTCAGCTAAGTATCAAATGTAGATAAGTTCCATAAGACCTTAGTCTGTTTATACATCATATTTTTAAGATCATTCAACATCATGACCCAATCACCAGTTGTGTTATCCAAAGATGAATTTGTAGATACAAAAGCTAAATCCGCATGTTCCTTTAATTGTAATGGTCTTCTCTGTAAATCCTGGCCTATGTTAAAATTGGCCATAATAATAACGAAGATTAGACCAATATGCAAATCACTTAAGAGATCGAAATTAAGTAATACCAAAGGGTATAAATGCACAAGTAAATTAAATATATCATAAGATTAAATATTTGCCCCCCCTATCAAATGCACAATTGCCTGGGGGAGGGTTGCTACCAACAGTCTTTTTATACCATAAAAAAAAGAATGGTCCCTAGGGGCCACAGCACTGACTGATTGTGGTGCACACTCACTTGCTATTCCAATTTATAAATAACATAGTGAACCCAAATGGATAGTATATCTTCCTGACCTAAAATAGTACATATAATATTAAAACATAACTTTTAATTCTATACCCTAAACTATAGGACAAATAAAAATGTCGGTGAAATATACCAAATACAATTGATTGTAGCAGAGCTCCACCCATAATAACCCAATATACTAGGTAGGTCACCACTACGTTAGATACAATACAAATATGTTAACCACAGTATAAATAAGGGGGAATATATAGGCTCTGGCACATTACTGTTCTCCAGGGGTAATAATAATAATGGACCTGATTCACAGTTAAGAAAATGCTGCTTTTGAGGTGCGTATATATAAGAAGGAATATACTTTGCATGTGTAGTAACTTAATATACGCAATTTATGTTGGACTTAAGAACAGGACAGCTCTGAATCACCATTAAGAACCTATTTCCTCAAGGTTTGCAATGACTTAAGAATGAAGGGGGCATTTCAGGAAGATTGGGTGGAGGGAGACATTTTAAATTAGAAAATCTGGGCGCGGTTAGACAAAAACTTTCTTATTTAGCACCCCTAAGCACACAACTATGAACCTAAAGATAAGGCAGCCCTATGGCATTCGTAAATTGGTTAAGAAGCTGAACTCCGGGAATGTGTCAGAGGGGTCGTCTTGCTACTTTTTGCTTATAATTAAGAACCAAAAGCCTTCTTAACTGGGAATCAGGTCCAATATTTGTTTCATAATGTATGAATACACTAAGGTTGTCCAGCCCGAAACACTGATAAAAATTAACATAGGATTGAAAGCCTCGTAAAATGAGATGACACACACGAGAAAAATGGGCTCCAGACCCTATAGTAGTCCTTACTACCCCCCGCCATGAAAATGGTCTTTCCTATGCACCTGACTGCATCTATTTGGGCTATTAATACTTCCAATGGCTTTTCCCGGCTCTTGGACAGCAACACCTTCAGCTGCTGATTCCAAAGTAGGGAATTAATTTTCAGTGTCTCAAAACAACTGTTTTATAATGATAAAACAGTGTTTTACTCACAGCTGATATCAATTCAGCTACTACTGAGTATTTGCCACTGTATTGCGCTTTTTAGCCACTGGATCTCAGATTTATCCTATAGAACTATAGACTTCATTTTATTCATTCTATAAATGAATAATACAATGTCCATACAATTGAAGCCACAAAATTGAAGTAACCAGTTGTTTACATTGCACTTGGCAGTTTTGTAGCATACAGTACCATACTAATGAACTTATCCTCTGCAGCAGAGGTAACTCTTGGTCTTCCTTTCATCATAGCGTTTGATGGTTTTTGCAACTGCACTTGAGGATACATTCAAAGTTCTTGAAATTTTCCGTATCGATGGACCTTCATGTCTTAAAGTAATGATGGACAGTCGTTTCTCTTTACTGAGTTGAGTGGTTCGTGCCATAATATGGATTACAACAGTAGTCAAATAGGAGTGTCCACTGTGTACTAACCCTACCTCTGCACAACACAACTGATGGTCTCAAACACATTAAGAAGGCAAGTAGCCTTCCGGTTCTGGCAGGCGTGGGATTCTGAGCTCCCTGAAACTCACCCCACTTAGGCATCCTATCTTTCCCCTCCCCGGGTCCGCAGCCTGTCTCACCGGGAGTCGCCTCCTGCCCTGAATCCTGTGAGTTGTATGGAGAGGTTTTTGCTTGCAGTGATTCCGGCAAAAACAAATAAGCAGCGCAGGAAGACGCAGAGCTGTACAGTCAAGATGGCGCCCGGAGCGGGAAGTGGCGGGGGAGACTCTTCACCTGGCACTCTGCCCTCTGCCAGCACTGCCACCAATGCTCAGACTGGCAAGTCTGTTCCCCCAGCAAAAGATGGGGCCCTGGAAGAGGCTCAGGGGTTCCCAGTCTCCTCCCCTATACTCTATGCAGACATGGTGAAAGCCATAAATGACACCATGGGCCCTATGATGCAGGCACAGGCAGACCAATTCACCACTGCAATCCAAAGTTTGAAGGTTGACATGCAGCAGATATCCCAGAGAGTGTCACAAGTGGAACAAAGGTCAGGAGAAAATTTTGAAGATGTAACAACCTTAAAAAAGAAAGTTTCTCAGTTAACTAAAGATCAAAGTGAGCTCTGGTACAAATTGGATGACCTGGAAAACAGGTCCAGGCGCAACAACTTGAGGTTGATTGGCCTTCCTGAATCACTAAAAGGCCCACCGCTTCTGAAATTTCTGTCAGCTACCCTGCCTTCTCTTCTTCAGATTATTGACAGCTGCGATAACCTGGTCATTGAGAGGGTGCATAGATTGGGACCCCCCTGGGATCATCTACAAGATAGACCCTGACCGGTGATTTTCAAATGTTTAAGCTATATCCACAAGATGGCGTTCTGGGCTGCAAGTAAGCGTCTTGGCACTATATTTTGGGAAGGTCATAAGATCCGCATGTTCCAAGACTACTCCTCTGAAGTCACGAGGGCATGCAGAGCATTTTCTGAGATCTGTTCGGAGCTGGTCAAGAAAGGGAGGAAATTTGCATTGATCTACCCTGCTCGACTTCGAATCTTTATGGCAATGTTAAAATAAAAACGTAATTGTAAGACCATAAAATAAGGTATGCTTCCCTTATTATTATATTCGCAAATGCGTACGCAGAGCTCAAGATGCCAGAGCATTCCTAGATGAGGATTTACCTGCAATAGACTCCACCCCGATGGACATTCCAGGCTAAGTTGTTGGTCTCGAACTGAGACATTTACTCTTTAATTTACCCAACGATCTTTTAGCTAACTCTTATATAGTACAAACCAGGTTCTCATCATTTTTCGCTTCTTTATTATGGGTAACCTTTTACTATATTATGCAATCTTATGGTAACTCTACTAAGGGGAGGAGAAAGGGGAAGGGGAAAAAGAGAGGAAAAAAAAAGAGTGACGGAGGGGACAGGTGTATAGATATATTAAACTACGCTTGCTGTTGGGCGCAGTCACGGAGGGGTTGCTACTTTTATGATGGGGCCTCTTAGGCCCATTAAAAGGGGTGGGGCTCAGTAATAAGGAAGTCTCCTTTGCAGGATTAGAACCTGGAGACAATTCTTGCTCTGTTCTATATATGTTTATTTGCACCGAATATATTACGGTGTAACACTTAGTTGTAAGTACATGTCATGTTTGGTTTTAAGTATGTTCTTCTTAACCATTTTTGTTTGTTTTTGTTTCATTGCCTCTAATGTAGAAAAACCTTTTGGGGCTCCTTGGTACCTTCTATTGCATCCCTACCAAGAGCACTTATATTCTTCTAGTCTTCGTGATCACAATGACACAGCAACCGGCAACGACACAGCAAGTCGGTTTATATCCTGTTAAGTTTATAATTATTTCACGGCAAAAATGTTTCGCTTGAAAATAGGTTCTTGGAATATTAGAGGCATCCTCTCCCCTATTAAGAGAAAGCGAATGCTAGCGTATCTTAAAAAACTTGAGGTTCTGCTTCAGGAAACCCACCTGCTAGAGGGAGAACTCCTGAAACTTAACTCCCAAGTGTTTAAAGTAGTGGCTTCGGCCACTTACTCCTCTAAATCAAGGGGGGTCTCCATTCTCACCCGCAGTTGCATCCCTTTTACCATTCATTCACAGATTTCAGACGTTGGGGGACGGTACCAGATTGTTGAGGCTTCCATTTATAAGCCTCAACTTTTGGGTTATGTAGATTGCTCACTTATTGTGGGGGGTGATTTCAATCTGGTGGCGTCAAGCACACTAGATAAGCAGGTGATTCGGGGAGGAGCCCTCTTTGGGGGTAAATCAATTTGCTAAATGCCTCCAGCTAATAGATGTGTGGCGCACTTGTCATCCTACAACACAGGGCTATACATGCTTGTCAGCGGCTTATGGTACGCTTTCCAGGTTAGATTATATTCTGACCTCAGAATCTGTTACACTTCTCACAGGCAAAGCAGATATAGAACCAATAGCCATCTCCGACCATGCTCTTATTTGGATACAATTAGAATGGGGTCAGGCAAGGGGAAACTTTAGACAATGGAGATTTCCGGCACATTTATCCAACTCTGTTAAATTCAGAGACCACTTGAAAGTCATCAACTCAATGGGCGTCATTTGCTTTTAATAATGTTAACCATGCAACTATTTTGGCAGTCTTTTAAATCAGTTGTGCGAGGGGCAATTATATCATACTCTACTGAGTACAATAAGAATATGAATAAGAACTTCCTGTCTGCGCAAAAGGCCCTAACTGAATCATATCAAAGATTTGTGATCACACCTAGTACAGAAAACAGGCTAGATCTCAGAGACAAGCAAATTCACTTTGAAGGTGTTGTTAATCGCATAGGTGATAGGACCCTGGCAAATAGAAACAAAAATTTTTTAACAGACCAGGGCGTTTACTTTCTGACTTACTCAGAGATAAGAGGGGGCCCATGGTTATACCTGCGCTGGTATCGGCAGAAGGTCACATAACTCATAAAGGGTGGCGAGACAATTTTACGAACAATTGTATGCACAGGAGCCGATTGATCTTGCCCAGAAAGAGGACTTCTGGAGACATATTGAGGTACCTCAAATCACCCCCTGAGCAGGCAGAATCTTTGCTCCAGCCAATTGCCACGGATGAGATACAGAGTGTCATTAAGCAATTGAAAAATATGAAAGCTCCTGGCCCTGATGGTTTTAATGGGAACTTTGACAAAATTTTACATGAGGAAATCACTGAAACGTTACAAAAACTGTTTAACTCCATTTTAACGCGCAAGGAGATCCCACTTTATTTCAATGCCGCTATAGTTAAGGTGATACCTAAGCCGGGCAGAGATCCATCTCTTCCCGCCTCTTATAGACCGATCTCCTTACTTAACGCTGACTATAAAATCTTTACTAAGATTTTGTCGGATAAGCTCAAGAGAATTCTCCCGGGTGTCATACATAAGGATCAGACGGGGTTGTTTGCCGGCGACATGCTGCTGATGGTTGATAAGCCTGAAACCTCCATCCCCAATATATTAGATTTAAGTAAAAAATGTAGTACCTTTGCGGGGTACAAGGTTAACTTCAGCAAGTCTGAAGTGTTTCCCCTGTCGGGTGTAGATCAGTTGCTGGGTGACACTCTCATATCTCAAACGTTTAAGATAACAAGATTCCTATTTGGGTGTCAGTTAACTCCTAAAATTTCCAGTGTATACCAAGCCAATTTTGCCCCAAAAATAAAATCAATAGAGACCACAATTAAATGCTGGATGGATCTTCCACTCTCCCTATTTGGGAGAGCGGCAGTCATCAAGAGTGTTCTTTTCCCCAGACTCTCTTATCTGATGCAGATGCTCCCGGTAATGTTGCACAAAGTAGACATAAATAAATGTACAGCTCTATTCTCTAGATTCCTTTGGAGAAATAAACGTCCTAGAGTAGCTAGGGGTAAACTCTATCTAAAACGGGGGGAGGGAGGTTTGGGGATCCCGGATCTAAAACTCTTTGTGCAGTGCACGCTTTTCAGGTATATATCGGAATGGCTTCTTAGGAAGCAGAATTTCACTTGTGGAGCTTTGGAGCATGAGCTAGTTCACCCGTTTTCTTTGGTTGCACTGCTTCATCTACCTAGAAGTGCAGTTCCTGGAACATGTATTGTTCTCTGATACCTATAAAGCTTGGGTGGCTTTAAATAGAAGGTGCTGGAGTGACCAGAAAAACGAAATGTTTAACACCATGTGGGGGAACACAGCGTTTGAACCTGGTGTGACTAACAGTAGCTATAAAATTTGGAGAAATAAGGGGATTGCAGCTATTAGAGATATATTTGATCCTGGGGGATAAGTATACTCCTTTCAGCAGCTCAAAGAAAAATATCAGCTCCCTAACTCCCACTTTTTTATGTACCTGCAGACCCGTCAAAGAACGCATAAATAAAGACACGGACCAGCTTGGTTTAATGTTGACATTTTTATTGTCCCACCACTACCATATTAGACAGCTATACAAACCAACTTAGAGATCAGACATGAGAAATTGTGGGAAGGTACCCTCAGATCTTGGTCTAAGGATGTGCCTACACTGGAGTCATCTGATGATCTTCTAAAATACCATGATCGAACTATGAAAGAATTGGGCTCAGTTGCCCTACAAGAGGTCCAATTCAAGACCTTAAATAGGACATACATCTCGCAAGCACAGAGACAACACATGGTGGTAGATGAGGACGGTAGCTGTCCTAAATGTCACGCTAGCAGGGCTACCCTCATACATAACATGTGGGAGTGTGGGAAGATCCGGAAATTCTGGTGCAAGCTGTTATGTTTTATCAGGAGTGTATTTCAGTTCCGGGTGTTCTTGGACCCTGTGGCACTGCTCTGGGCGAACTTTAAGAATTGGATAGATGTCCCTGGTGTTAAACCTGCAATACCACTTTTGACGGTCATAACAGCTGTAGCCAAGAAAGTACTGTTACAAGTTTGGATCAAACCTATTGCACAAACAATTGAACAAGTTAAGGTGGGTCTCATAGACATTTTGTATATGGAAAGGATTGCAACAATGCCAGATATAGAAAAGGGAGTTGAACGTTTCAACTAAAAATGGGAATCTTTTATTCTATACTTACCTGTAGAAAAGCAGTCCCACATCTATAAGTTGTTTGAATCCACCACTTGGTTTCTTCTTCGCCAACACCAGATTCATCTGGAATCTCATGATAATGGGGGGGGGGTGGGGACACTGATTTAGTAGGTCACCCTACGAAATAACTGTTCTCATTAAAGTATGCCCTTAGGGTACTCAGACTTGAAGAATTTCGTCTTCTCAACTAGATATTAGAGGTATATTTGAAATATTTTACTTCTATGTTTGTTTTTCTTTCTGTCCGTTTTTGATTGTCCTTTTAAGTTCTATTTATTATTATTTTTTCTTAGTACATGTCCTGGATTACAGGACTCGTAATTGACAACCTGATCACCTGGAATGTTTTACTACTTGTATCCAATTTTGATGTGATTTCATTGATTGGATTTCTCTATATGTTGGATGTAATCTATCTCGTGTACTTCCATGTTCTATTTCGTGTGTTTGTTTTCTTAATTTATTGTTTGTCTTTATGTGAAAAATCTCAATAAACAGTTTTCAAAAAAAGAAGGCAAGTAATGCCACCTATTGACTCTTGACAAGGCGCACCTGTTAATTCAAAACCATTCCAGGAGACTACCTCATGAAGCTGATTGAGAGAATGCCATAAGTGTGCAAAGCTGTCATCAAAGCAAAAGGGGGCTACTTTGAGGAATTTAAAATATAAAACATATTTTGATTTGTTTAACACTTTTTTGTTGACAACATAATTCCATAGGTGTTCTTTCATAGTTTTGATGTCTTCAGTGTTAATCTACAATGTAGAAAATAATTTAAATAATCAAAAACCATTGAATGAGAAGATGTGTCCAAACTTTTGACTTGTACTGTAGTACTTAGTAAAAGCGTAGCTCTGGATCAGGCCCATTGGCTCAGATCCAGACCTACGTTCCCATTATGTTTCATTGCGTAGCGTATTTACGCTAGCGTGTTTTCTATGCACTCCCCTAGGCACTCCCCTCAATCGTACGTACTTTGTCCGTTTTACACTTCCCAAACCCTACCTTAACTTTTCAAAGTGTAACTACTGATGTACATAAAGGCTTCACATACGTAAGTGCCTAAGCACACCTATATTGTACGATTTAAATGCCTCACCCCGCCTCCGAAGCATAATTACGGGTGTCATATGGCTGTCACGCCCCTTTGTTCAGAGTTGCACTGGTGATACTAGGCTGGAACAGAGTTTTGTGGTATAACATCTGCCGCGCACTTGCCCAGTACATACATAATTACTCCGGTTAGCGTAAATACGCTAACGTACTTAGTTCTGGAGCATTCTTCTTAAACTACACTCTGGTAATGGTTGCTGCATTAATAGTGGATCTCTGTGACCTCAAATGCAGAAATAGTCTTCCCTTTAACTTGCAAGCTCTGAGCACACAATGCTGTCCCTTATTTCAGTTGTTACCTGGCCACCTATAATGACTGGCTCCAAGTTGTCATCTTGTCCCTTTCTACATAGAGGACTGCTGTGGAATAAATTAATAATGGAACCACCATGTGAGAGATGTGGACTGCTAAAAGGGACTTTTAGCTTTTCTTCTCCGTGCAGGTTGTAATGATGTATCATTATCTGGAGAATTTTTAGAAGGAGCCTCCCTTCTTTATTGTAGACTAACCTTGATCTTTTCAGCTCTGTCGATGCCTGATTAGTAAGTAATTCTGCATATAGTCTTACTGCATCTTTAGATGAGGCAGGATCATAAATAATGTTTTATTTTATTATCAACGTCAAAATCTGTTTCTCATACAGAAATTACTTATCTTTTTTTTTAAAGAAATTAATCTTTGTATCAGCCGCTCACTATCTATATTGATCCTGTATCTTTAAAGATAACCTATGTGGTGTATTTTAATCTTACCATTCTCTTTGCCTAGATTTTACCTCTACATCAATCTTTCACTTTCTTCTTCTGCCTGCCTCCATTTTTGCATTTTTAACTGTCAGTCAACCCTCTAATCCAGTGGTTCCCTAACGTAAACTTCAAGGTCTTCAGTAGTGCATGTTTTCCAGACCTCCTTGCTGGAGCACGTGTGTATATTAATAACTGTTTAAAAGATCCACATGTGGTCTTGTTATATCCCTTGTTCTTGTCATGCTCTGGACTTAGCTTCAGTCAGTAAATGGACCATGCCAGACCAGAGACACAGAGTCTAACCGTAAGCCTGGTGTTCACCAGAGCCCCTAATGGTGGGAGTGGTTTTGGCTGCAGGAGAGTGGCAGGACGTGGTGGCCTGCAGTGGTGGTTTCCGAATGAATGAATGAATGGGTAAGTATACCGCTAGTCATACTTACCCATTCATTAATAAAATATTCTAATTAATGCTATTTTCAAAATAGAGACAGATGAAAAATTAGCTTGTGTCTGTCTCTATTTTGGAATCAGCGTTTCGAGGCAGCGACTGCAGACCAGAGAAGTTCGATGAAAAGAAGTCCTTTGGAAGCAGAGATGGATGATTGGTTGTTTCCCTCAGTTTTCCTCCTGTTAAACTCTGCTGTACCTGTGATTTCTTTCTAGAATACTACAGTGCATCCGGAAAGTATTCACAGCGCTTCACTTTATCCACATTTTGATATGTTACAGCCTTATTTCAAAATGGAATAAATACATTTTTTCCTTCAAAATTCTACACACAATACTCCATAATGACAACGTGAAAATTTTTGGGGGGGACTTCCGGTGGGCGGTGCACCAAGGTGGCCGAGTTTTATCTTAGCTCCTGGTGGCTCTTTTTTTTTTACGGCCATTTAGACGGTAAATATTGGACTCTCGCCCCTACCATCTAGTGGGGACCGAGGTAGAGAACCTGCTGGCCCATTTTGGGCTGAATTGGCCACCGGGAACTCCCTTCTTTCCTCTGAAGTCTGACTCCGATAGTGAGGCCTAACAAGATCGGCGACCATCTTTGACTGCAGGACCGCAGGAGACGGAGCTGCGGCCTCTGCATTGGGAGCAGCTGGCGTGCTGGGAGTGCTGGCCGAGAGCAGAGGGACCACAAAGGTGAGGCTGGAGGCCAGAGTGGACGAGCTGCCCTTAATCTCGGTGGCTTGGTGGCACAGACGAGCGGCCCCCCTCCTCCCTCAAAAATCGCGGGAAACGGCCGGACCGCGGGAGCAGGAGCTGTGGACCCTGAATTGGAAGTACCCGGTGAGTGGGGAGTGCTGCTTAAGAGAAGCAGGGCCAGACTGGAGAGGTCTGTGGCTGGAGAGGACAAGCGGGCCTAGTCTTGGAGGAACAGATCGGAGGCCCCTCTCCCCCCATGAACACCGCCGGGGGGAAAATCAACAGCTATACCTGTGGCTGTGTAACGATCACGGGGGATTTCAGCAGTATAACGCGGCAAGGCACTGAGGGCTGCGGTGTTCAATGAACCACGGGGTCTTAATCTGCAGTGCTGAGGAAGTGAAAGGTGTGAGACGGAACACTTAAGCACTCCTGGGAAGGGCAAGTAAAAGTGCATATTTACCCTGTGCATTTTGGCTGCCAGATCGGCTGGTTCCCAACGTTCCCACAGGAACTAATATAGTACATTCCTATATCCTATTGTCATTATCTCCCTGGACTTGGATTTACAGGCCAGGAATAGAGGGAACTGCCATCTTATTATTATTTGTCGGCCATTTTATGTAACCTACCACGCGGCAGTACATCATACTGAACACATTGCGAGTGGCTGTTCACTAATAATCTGTTGATTTTCTGACTTATCTTCTTCGGTGGACTTCATAACTCTACTAAACTACACTTTGTTTTTTGGGGCACCTGAAAATATACTGATTATACTGACAGAATAATCTGTTGATTTCCTGACATATTTTCTTCAGTGGATTTAATTACTATCTTAACCTTCACAAAGTCTTATTTCAACCAATCCGGCTTTATCCTTTTTTGATATCTCATCATACAAAGAAACAGAGACCTTTGACCCCTGTTGCTCCCTATTATAAGGCAACACCTGATTCGACTGCTATAATTCAAGTAGAGGGAACAGCGGCAATGTGGAGTATCCTAGCTCGCCATTTTGAGGAGAGCTTTGACATTATTTTGCATTGGATATAGTATCCCTATTTGATCTGGTTACTAATAGTTCTACTGTAATTGAGTGATCTTGTGGATTGTTTTTTATATCTGAGCCTGGTTATTATTAGCTGATCTTGCAGTCATATGATAATATTGACGGCTTGACCTGGTTAACATCTGTACTTGTGTGTAATCCTATTCACGGATTTTTGTGCATTATCTCACGGCGTTAGCGCCTGAAGGATATATAAAAGAAAACAAAATACACACACATACTCATCCTACCCACAACAATCGAGGGTCGAGAGGGTCAATAGGTATATCAGCTTCAAGGTACAGTCTAGCTAACATATTTGTAAGCAGTGAGGTGAATAGATAGATTCCTCCTTTCTATTAACTTAGATAATGTCTTAGATTCCCCCCCCCCACAGTGATTTAACAATGTAACGCAACGTTTTAATAAAAAATTACATAGAACCGATTAACAGTGTGCTTGAATAAATTAGGTGAGTGCTAATCTATCCTTTCATATTTTTGCCTGACGTTCACGCCCACGGGGCATGGACAAATTTCTTGAACATCCAATGGCGTCCAGAAATTCTCAGTCCTCCAGACCTGGGAAAACCAATAAATCACACACTAAGCATGTCCAACCTTCTTCTCCTGGTTCGGATAGTTCTGAATCATCACCCAATTTGCCTCCAGAAACTGCCTCTAAGGAAACTGCAAAAGAGCTATATAATTTTATAATGCCCCATATAGACAAAAAATTTGAAGACCTCAATGCCCACTTAGATTCCACTTTGGCAAAAATAGATTCCAACTCGACGAGACTCACCACTCTGAAACAGCGTCAGAGCGATGTTGAGGACCAGCTACATGTGGTTAGTGCCTCGACTACAGATCATAATGCTTCTATCCAGGCATTGGTTGAAAAGGTTGACGATCTTGAGAATCGTCATAGACGTAATAACTTAAGATTTATTGGTATCACATAGGATGTCAAGGGTCCACAGCTTTTAGAATATTTGGTAACTATTCTCCCTACTGCTATGGGTATTTTGCAAGATCTGGGTCCTGTAAATATTGAAAGGGCACACAGACTTGGTCTGGAAAGGGAAGGATACAACCGGCCATAGCTACATTTTTGGACTATAGAGTTAAAGACAAAGGGGTAGATCCAGAACTACATCCGTCTATGGAATTCAATGAACAATAGCTACTGCGCATGCGTAGTAGCTATTGTACGTAATCTTCGTTTCTTTTAGACCGCATATACGCAATCTACGTATCGAAACGATACGCAGATTACGTATAATAGCTACTACGCATGTGCAGTAGCTATTCATTGAATTACGTCCATCTATGGAAGATGGACGTAGTTCTGGATCCAACCCAAAATCCTAACAAGCTACAGGAAAATGCCCCAACTTAAAATCAGAGATACTCGCATTATGATATTTCAAGATTTTTCCAAACTAGTGTCAAAGAAACGAAGGGAATTTTCTGAAATCTGTACTTTCCTACATAACCAAAACATCCGCTTCTCTTTGTTATATCCAGCAAAATTGCGAGTTATGGATAATGGGAGAACATTATATTTCACGTGCCCAAAAGAAGCAAAAACACACTTTAATGCCAGACCCCCTCAAGAGTGAGGAATTTCTTTATAACTAATCATAGGTTCTAGTTCTCTTTCTTCTATGCCTAAAACTAGGTATTACAAGTAGTTATTTTGTTGTGTTATACTGCTTTTTTGACGTAGATATGTACTTAGGCTGTAACTCTAGAGTAATGGAGTCAGTCTATGTTTCAGTTTGGTTGTTACTGATAAAATAGAAAATTCAAGCACGCAACTACTTTTGTTCTTCGAATGATTTCTTTATTACGTACGTTTAGTCCATTGCAGATGTTCCATTGTAAATGTCAGGATTATTTGCTCATAATCTGGTTTATGTCTTTATATTTTATAAATTCAAGCAGATTACTCCAAATAGCAGAAAAATGGTATTACACCCAGCGAACCGCTCAGAAGTCGGCTATATCTCCCTCTCTGCACCAGGGTACATTCTTTATTTACAAGGTAGGATGGCTGCACCGTTAACATCACAAGCCAGCTATCATGATACGGTCCTGAAGCACTGCAAGATATTATCTCTGAATGTGTGTGACTTAAATACCCCCATTAAGCGGAAAAAAGTTATTTCACACATACAACGCCCAAAGTTGACTTTTATACAGGAAACTCATTGGAAAGACACGGCAAAGTCTACCCTAAAAGCTCCTTGGATAGACAGGTGTATTGTGGCATCTTATCGTTCCAAAGCTAGGGGAGTTGCAATACTTTTTGGTAAAACATTAGCGTACACATAAGGAGATACCGTTATTGATCCTGAGGCCAGGTACATAATTGCTGACATCACTGTTATGGGTTTCCAATACACACTAGTAAACATTTACGCTCCCAATGAAGCTAGGCGGGAATTTTTTTCCCGTCTGACTCAAATACTGACACAAAGACATAATGGCCACCTAATTATAGCTGGTGATTTTAATACGGTGGATGATTCTATTTTCGATAAATCTCCCACGGCCAGAGAACCGCACTCCCATATGTGGAAACAAATACAATTTTTCAAAAACTCTTTGGGTCTAACGGATATATGGCGTACTTTGCATCAGGGTAAACATGACTATACATATTATTCTGCAGTGCACAGATCATTTTCTAGAATCGATTATATCCTAATCTCTGATGTATTGGTTACATATGTCTGGGATGCCCAAATTAAGGAAGCAGTTATTTCAGATCATGCCCCCACAACATTGTTGCTCGATTTCCCACAGGCCTTTGAGGTAGATGGGATATGGAGATTCCCAGGGACACTTGCTGACAACCCTGATTTTAAATCATATCTTAAAAGTTGGTGGTCTAATTATTTAGATGATAATCTGGATGATACAGCCCTGTTCTGGTCAGCCTCAAAACCAGTGATTAGGGGACATATAATGGGATATATGGCTAGACGTAGAAAAGTTCAAGAGGCCACAAAGTTAGAGTTGTTGAATTCGGTGAGATATGCTTTTAGAAGTTATGCAGAAACAAATTCTGAGGAGGCCCTAAGGAGTTATAAAGAGGCAAAAAAATTACTGGAAGATTTCATTACTGTACAAGCTAAACATTCATTGGATTACACTCGCCATAAATATTACCGATGGGGTAATAAGGCTGGCTGTCTTCTTGCCACAATGGCTAAACCACCTAAATGTAAAACACACATCACCTCGGTCAAACACCCGGAAAAGAGGTTATTACATCTACTACTCAAATTCTGGCCCAGTTTAGGGAGTATTTTACAAAATTATATATTGGCAAATCCCCAAATCTCTCCCTCCAGGACTCCCTATTTAGGGAAGCTAATCTCCCACAGTTCACAGCAGACCAAAGGGAAATTTTAAATCTTGATATAACAGCGGAGGAATTGGCAGCAGTGATCTCTAGATTGCCACCCCATAAAACTCCAGGACCTGATGGATTCCCGGCAGAATACTATAAAATTTTACAGGATTATATTTCCCCCATATTATTGGATCTCTTTCAAAAGATTCATAGAAATAATCTTCCATGCCCAGAATTTACAGATGCATATACGGTGCTAATTCCTAAGCCTAATAAAGACGCACAACATATTGAGACCCATAACGCTTCTAAATACTAATCTTAAAATATTAACTAAACTTATGGCCAATCGCTTACAGATGATTCTTCCCCAACTAGTGACAACCCACCAACTGGGCTTTGTACGGGATAGACATTTGGTAAAAGGTATCAGGACTGCAATAGCAGCCGTTATAGCTTCTCATCAACAGCCTAATACAAAGCAGAGGCTGCTGAGTGTCGACACTCATAAGCCTTTGACACCATCTTGTGGCCACATCTTTTCGAGGTCTTAAATACCCGTGCTTTTGGATCCGATTTTGTTGGATTAATTAGATATCTCTATATGTCACCGTCTACCAAACTTATAATCAATGGGAAACATAGTGACCCAATAGTGATGCAAAGAGGCACCAGGCAGGGCAGTCCGTTATCTCCATTACTATTCAACTTAACTTTGGACCCTTTACTACGACTATTGTAGCAGTGGCCGGAATTTCAGGGCATTTCTGTGGGAAATAAAAATGACCGCTTTCGCAGACGATCTCCTTCTCTATATTAAAAACCCTCAAAACACCTTGGTAAATATTCTGGGGAAAATTAATCAATTTGGCGAAATATCTGGCCTTCAAATTAATACCTCTAAATCTATAGCGCTATATCTTAAACAGGGAGTGCGGTGTCCGGACTGGGGGAATATGATACAACTTACCTGGGAGCGTGAATCCTTCACTTATTTGGGAGTTTTAATACCCAAGAACCCATCACTCATTTATAAACTCAATATAGATAAAACTGTGGGGGATATAATGAACGAGATTAAAATGTGGGCGCACCTTACCTTATCATATCTAGGGAGAGCAAACTTACTTAAAATGATGTCCTTTCCTAAGTTACTCTATACACTGCAAGCCCTCCCTGTGGTTCTTACACAGAATGATATCCAAAAACTGACGTCGATATTTAGAAAATTCATTTGGAAGGGTAAGAGGGCGAGAATCAGTATGCGAAAACTTACCCAATCTAAATCAAACGGAGGTGTCAACTTCCCAAACATATTAGACTATAACTTAGCAGTGGGTTTAAGACATGTCAGAGATTGCACAACACTGAAATTTATACGAATACCTCTTTAGAGACTGAGATTTTGGGAACAATAAATGCTGCATACTTTTTTCATGAACATGATAGCGAAGTGGACAAAGTACTCAGAGATAACCCCTACTATGTAGTATACGGAAAACTTGGCATATGCTTCGACATAGGTTTACATTAAATGGCCACAAATCAATCTTTTTGCCATTTTTAGGTAACCAAGAATTCCGTGACGGTGCAGCCTTCTACCCCTTTACAAAGTGGTGCAGAGAGGGAGTTTCTAACTTATTACATATTGTTGATAATGTGGAGAAATGCCCACTTACCTTTGCAGAGGCAGGAAAGAGGTTCCCTGTCCTAAGACCTTGTCCACTAACATAGTTTCAGGCAAAACACTATGCAAGCCAGGTCTTGAAGGTATTATCTGATAAAGATTTGAGTAACCCATTGGACACTATACTGAAGAAACCTCCCCCTTTATCTAAAGCTATCAGAACTCACTATAACTTAATAAGAGAGGAGATGGATCACTCTACAATATGTACAGGCTTATCACAATGGTTGATCCAATTCCCTCAATTAACTATGGACAAATGATTAAAGACCCTTGCAAGTTTCCAAAAGTTAATAAATGCTAGTATGTATGTGGAACTATACTTAAATGTCTTTCACAGAACATACTTGTCTCCCAGTAGGAGGTTCCAAATGGGTGTTATTGACTCCCCGGAATGTCAAAGATGTGGTGAGTCCAGAGCAGACTTATTCCATAACCTCTGGGACTGCCCCCTAGTTAGACACTTCTGGTTGAAAGTGAAAAGATACACAGAAGAACATTTAATCTCATATGTACCTTTTACCGCAGAATGGGAGATTCTGGGAATTCTCCCTGAGACACAGAGGGTGGATGGCAGATGCAAAAAATTGTCACTAGCTATTAACTCTGCTGCCAAAAAGGCAATATTACAGCAGTGGATAGGTACAGGACAGATTCCATTAACTCTGTATGAAGAGAAACTGTGGCATATTTTTAGGATGGATTGGATTGAGGCGTTGCTAGAAAAAGAAATCAGGGCAAACAGATTTATGTCTATTTGGGACACATATATATCTCTATTGTCTCCATCTATTCAAAGAAGTATACACAATAGTTTCAAAGACACCTCTTGGTATATTATGAGAGTATTGTCGGGAGATCCTCCAATTTATATTGAGGGAAATGAATAGAGACATCAATCTTTGAACCTCTCCGTGATATAGGTGGGAGACATGGTATATTGTTTTATCTCCGATTGGATGCTTGTACATGACTGTTCACATGTTATCCGAACGAAAACTTATATGGGACATTTGCTGTAATTTTGTTCTTTGTAAAATTTGAAGAAATGCATTGATATTGTATTCTGTATGAATCTCATGATTTATTTGACATGATATACATTTTGACAATTGTATAATTGCTAATTTGTGATGCTTAAAATAAAAAGTTTTGAAAGAAAAAATCTTTGGGAAGCACACAGCCAAGATATCAAAGTTGTGGCTTCAGGACAACTCTGTGAATGTCATTGAGTGGCCCAGCCAGAGCCCAGAATCCAACTGAACATCTCTGGAGAGATCTGAAAATGGCTGTGCACTAACGCTTCCCATCCACCCGGATGGAGCTTGAGAGGTGCTGCAAAGAGAAATGGGCAAAACTGCCCTAAGATAGGTGTGCCAAGCTTGTGGCATCATATTCAAAAATACTTGAGGCTGTAATTGCTGCCAAAGGTGCATCAACAAAGTATTGAGCGACGGCTGTGAATACTTAAGTACATGTGATTTCTTTGTTTCTTTGATTTTAATAAATTTGCAAAAACCTCATAAAAAATTTTTCACGTTGTCATTATGGGGTATTGTATGTAGAATTTTAAAGGGAAAAAAATGAATTTATTCCATTTTGGAATAAGGCTGTAACATAACAAAATGTTGAAAAAGTGAAGAGCTGAGAATACTTTCCGGATGCACTATATACTCCACCTAAAACTATCCAGTTTAATACACAAGGCTAGACAGCCTCCCCTTAGTACCATTACCAGGAACTTTCGGCTGTCTCTATTTCACAATACCATCTTTCTAAGCGAGGACTTCCACCGCTCAGAAATGCAGAAGTCATCGGAATATTACTGTTCTTGTAACATTAGGAACTTTCAAAAATAAAATCCCACAATGTCATGCAGTTTCAGATGTTTCTGCAGTATCTATGGACAGTACACACTAGTAAGATGTCAGAGCTATTCGACAGTTATTATGTGATTGGCCTGATAATCATAAGATAACCCTCCAGTGTGTACCCAAAAATAAGAACACATATAACCTCATCAAAACCAACCATGACAAACTGTTATTTTATTAGTCATAAAATACTGAAGTTCAGTATTGGTGTCTTTAAAGTAGCTCAACTGTAAAATAAGAGATGTGAGATGTACTAAACTGCAGAAAAGGAAAATGAGAGATGTTGCCTATAGCAACCAATCAGATTAGCTGACATTCTCTAGTATGTAACAGGAAAGTGAAAGCTATAATCTCATTGGCTGCTATGGGCAAAATCTCCACTTTTCCTTTTCCGTAGTTTATACCCCTTTCACACCGAGCTGTGGACCTGGGAATAACTCTGGTCTGGTGTCTGTGTAAATGGTTCAACACAGGGCTATTGGCCTTGGTCCATGAACCTGGACAATACCAGGGTTACTCCCGGGATGCCAATCCCATGCTGCAGTGTGAAAGAGGGAACCTGGGTTATTCAGCCCGGGTTCCATTAAAATATATGTAAATTGGTCGATGGAGATCACTGTCTGCCACGGGTCCAGTGTGAAAGGCTACAACCCAGGATTTACCTTGGTTTCAATAGCTGCAATGGCTATTCATTATCCCAGGGGAAACCCGGGTTTTTAGTGTGAAAGGGGTATTAGTAGTCTAGCCCTTAGTCTTTCGTTAAATTGGTCTTTCGCAAAACTACAGCAATATTTCTACTATTTCTACTACTATTTCTAATATTGATAGTTTTTCATTGCATGGCTTGTTAATTGTATTTATTGAACTCTACAGCTAGTAGTAGACAATATAGTCTTAGACCTCACTCTGAGTTTATTGCTCACGTATACTGTAGGTATTCTGTTACACTGATGGTATATTTAAAACTCCTGAAAAAACTAAATATAGTGAAAAAGTTGATGCGGCTTTCCTCTTTTATTTTATTAGTTTTTCTAACTGCGAGTGCACTGTAATTTATAAAAACCTGTTTATTACTACAAAAAACTTTGCATTAATTAGGCAACCTCTTCTAATTTAACTTTTCTTACATTACATTTTACTTATACTTATTTAAAAAAATAATAATAAAAATAAAATTCATAAAGTTAATAAATAAATCCCTCTATAACATTATTTTCTAAGAAAATGTAATTGATGTTACTCTGAAACATCAGCGCCATCTTCTGGTCAATAAGATAATTTGTATAGTCAAAAAAAAAAATGTTTGTCTCTTTCTATGTCTAAAGTGTTTTTATGTGGAAATTTCATTACTAATTTTAATTCTTATTTAAAATTTTAAAAAGTTTACAGTGAGGAGATTCCAAACATTTTTCGTAAAAAAGTGAACTTTTGTATTATAAAAATATTCTATGGTGGGGAAATACGATGGGATCTCTTACAAGCATATAGAATTCTTGAAAGAAGCAGGACATTCCAAATCACAGCTTGCAAAGATAGTTTGGACATAATTCAACCAGCTTTTTCTTTTACTGATGTGGCTGCAATGGATAACAGTTTGTAAATGGTGTGCCCTGAATTGTCAATCTCACCCCAAAACTGCTGATGCTTCCCTGGAGCATATCACCTGTCTTAAGGCCTAGGGTCATGGTTTTTATGTTTTTTTTTCTTACAATATGTGTGATTGTATGTGTGTCTGTGTGTGCACATACAGGGCCACCGCCAGAAATGTTGAGACCCGGAACACATCCACCCGGAACACTTATAAGTAGACTTGCATTAACAGCGCACCCTCCCTGCTGATTGGCCCGCTAATGTGCAGCTCTCAGTAGGAAGTACCAGCAGTAGGATACTGCCAATACCTGCCACATACGAAAATTCTGTGCCCATATTTGACCAAAAATTCTGTAGATATACAGTCTAAATATAGGCTCTTTTGGAACCGATTTTTAAAACATACAAATACACATTCTTCTTTTTTATTAAAAGAAATTTTTAAATATTTCCAGTATAAGTTCAATGCATTTGTTATTTTTCAAAACAAACAAACAAACAAACTATTAAAATAGTTGCTGTAGACTCCAAATGGCTAAGATAGGAGACACTGAAAAAAAGAAAAAAAAATCTAACAAAATAAACATAATGCCATCCAATAAGAGTTAGTAGTCCTTCACAGTCTCATTCACGGGCAGTAGATTAATCCATGCAGAGATTAATAATCACGCAACTTTTCTTGGCAAAAGTCCCTGTTTCCATGTACTGTACCATATCAATAAAAATACAGCTTAAAAAGACATCTAAAAGGTCTTCTTCCTACAAAAACACGGCTCAGTAGAGAAGGGTCAGGTTGACAGTATCACAATCACCATCACTGTAATAGTCCTAGGATTACACACAGCATTGATAAAGGACATTAATAGAACTTCCAAAACAACGGCTGCAATATTTCTGGTTTTGATGCTGCAGATCGGGTTTGCGCAACATTATTTGATGTCATACATTTTTCTTTCAATCCAGTTGTGGATTTTTTTTATCCTAAAATGGTTACAAAGAAAGCTAAATAGAAAATAAACCAAGGACATTTGTGTCATCAAATAAATGGGAGACCATCTTTTATTATTTTCAATCCCAAAAGACAAGGATATGTACTATATGTTTTTTCATATAGCCCAACAACATTTCATACAAAATAGTTTAGCAATCCCTGTTAATATTGAATATTATCTAGGGCAATAACTGATTAACTGTCATTAGTTGCTAATGTGTGTTCAACCAGATCACTGGAATGGATCTCTTGCTATTTAGAACTGCACATCTGATAGCTTAATGCACAGGCTCAGCAAACTCCTTTTCTTGTTGGGCAACTTAATTTGCACAACACTAATCAAAGCAACTATCCAAAAGGTTGTAGAGCTGTATGAACCAGGTCATTAAATATATATAGGTATGCAACACTTTCAGAAGAGAAATACTGTGTATACGTAGAAAATCATGATCATTTGAGCTGATTCAGTTCTAGAACTAGATGACTGCAAAGAAATGATGTTCAATACAAATATGGTTGTTTCAAAAAGTTACAAAATTTGGTAAATTGCTATATATTCAACATTATTGATGATATACAAATAAAAGAGTAGTAGTTCGTTATAGATAACGGACCGTATTCACAGATCCGTTTTCACATGGAGTAGCGTGCGTATTTTTAGGTTTAACTGCGCAAGCGTCGTAACTCTATTTACTTAAATTACGCAGAATATACGCACGTAAGTGCTTTAAGCACGGACCATGTGAATCGCAATTGGGGACATACGTACGGATGGGCGGGGTAGAAATACGTACTTGAAAATTTACATAAAAGTGGGCGGGGAGGGGGCATTTAAATGAACACATGAGGGCGCGATTATGAAGAATCGCACGCACAGAACACATATACGCTCGTTAGTACACGCGTAAAGAACAGAGTGGTCTATGGAGATGTAAGTCTACGATTGCACGCCTGTGGGTGTTGGCTTGCTACGTGCGTGCATATAAATGCGTACTTTTGAACAAACACATCTTTGAATACGGCCCAACATTATTAAAATATCTAACCTGTTCTGCATTTTATTGTTCTTTATAATGCGGTGACATAGCAGGTCATATCACCGCTGTTGTAAGGAAGAGTATGGTATAAATATATGCACACACAGTTTTTTATTTAAATCTTGATATTTAGCAT
>WWET01000374.1:395138-418415 GCA_011038615.1 Limnodynastes dumerilii
AAGATGTTTTTTTTTACCATATAATAATATTATTATTATTATTATTTATTATTATTATTATTATTACTATTATAATTAATTAATAATATTATAACACCGATAATATGGTCCTGAAACACTTGGGTCTTATATGTTTATCTTTTAAGATTCCTAAAATATATCAGCTGCAAGATAACAATATCCTTTAGTGTGTTGGCATTTCAAAATAGTATCTCCTCTTTGATAAGTCAATCGCTTTAGGGTTATACCTGACCCCAATCATGTCACAGGACCTCCAAAGAACCTTCCCTTTTAAATAGCACCCCTCCCAGTTTAAATATTTGGAGGTAATTCTTACCAAAGATCCATTTGAGCTCTTCCAGGGAGCCCTGGGGAAGTTTGTCTGGAAGGGCAAAAAAGCTAGGTGCTCTATGGTAATCCTCTCGAGGAAGAAAGTTTGTGGTGGCCTACAATTATCGTTCTTGAAAGGCTATTACTGGGCTACTATGTTGTCAAGAATATTAGAGTGGTCCCAACCTGTGAAATACAACCAATGATCTGCTCTAGAGAATCTCCATGCCCCTGTCCCTCTCCACCTCCTACCTTGGCTTCCATCAATACCACGATTATACCACCCAACCATAAAACCGACACTCCAATGTTGGAAATATCTACGTAGCAAAACAGATGTTTCTTCACCCCTCTCACCACTCACACCAACTACTCACAACACTAATTTTCCACCAGGTAAACCTCCAAGCATTTTCTCCAGGTGGAGGGAGGCGGGGCTTCACAGGGTCCACCAGTTGGTGCGAGGGAGGAACCTCCTGTCCTTTGCAGATTTGAGGGAAAATTTCCCGTTATTACAGAAAGACTATTGGGATTTCCTCCAGCTACGCCATTACTGCATGACTGGTGACAACTGGTCCCACTTTTTTAGGCCTCTCTCTCCTTTTGAACGATTATATGTTGCTCCAAGCCTCCCGCTGCACCGCATTTTCCTGCTCTATGGGATGATTACAGACCTTCTGTTCACGGGCCCTCTGCACTTTGTGGAGGCCTGGGAGAAGGATCTCCCTGGGGTTCTTGACGAGGAAGCCTGGACGAAGGTCTTTCGGATGACTCAAGCGTGCTCCCCTAGTGTGGCAGCCACCGAGACACAATATAAAATTTTGTCTAGGTGGCAAAGAGTCCCTACCTTACTACACAAGATCTCCCCTGCCATTTCGTCCTTTTGTTGGCGATGTGACCAGGAAGTGGGGACTTTTATGCATATATGGTGGTCCTGCCCAAAAATCTATCCCTACTGGAACCAAATTATACACCTGTCTAAAACCATCACACACGACGAGGTCCCGACCTCGCCTGCATTCTGGCTCCTCTCTTTCTCAGATATGCCAATTTCTCGTTACAAAAAAAATCACTCCTCAAGCACCTTAATAACGCTGCAACGCTGATCTTTAATCCCGAGACATTGGAAGTCAGATCAGCCACCCTCCATTTCAGAATGGTTCCAACGCATTGACCATTACATGGCGATGGAGGAACTGTTACATTCTACCCCTGATCAGGCCCAGACATTTGCAGCAACTTGGATATACTGGCTGGAATTTAAGTCATCCCCTTCCTATTTCTCGCCTATTTCTCTACCTCTAACAGACACAAGGGTCTGATTACATCCTGGCCTACCAGACCAAGTTACTCCCCTTTCCTATAAGTATAAAGATGCTCTAAGACAATTTCTACACCACTATCTGACTAATAAACAAGAACTCCCCCTACTATTGTATTCCCCTGTCTTCTATGTTGTCTTAGTAGTTTGTCTGTTTGTTGTTTTCTGTGTATAAGAAATTTAAGCATAAAAAATACAATATTTTTGAATAGCCTCATAGTGCCAACTCTCCTCTATATTACCTCTATACATTTTTAGAAAGGCAGAGGGAAAAGAGAAAAGCCTTGATTGGTTAGCACTGGGAATGATGATGCGCTGTTCCTCTGTGTTTATTCTGTTACCTGCAATTAAGCTGTTGTGCACTGTACTGTAAACGTTGTTATTGAAAAATGGTCAAAATAAAGAATTTATAAAAAAAAAAAAAAATAGTCTCTCCTCGCACGTGCAATGATCCAACCGCACACTGGAGATCCAACTACAGCGGCAACAGAGTTCTGCAACAATGCTTGAATAATTGGGAAAAAGCTATTGTAGCCAATAATCTGATGATCTAGAACATATTTCTAACATTTTATACTTCTGTATTCTAAATGAATCATTTCATAACTTAGAAAATTGATATCTACATACCCCGGTCTCATAAATTGGATTGTCAAACTCTGTCTCTACTGTTATCTGGCTGTAAGGATGAGAATACATAAGGGGGAGACGAAGACTGGAATAGTACCTGCATCTGTAAATAGAAACAAAATGAGAAATTAACAAACATTATATAAGAAATCACAGTGGGGATGTATGTACCACAATGTTTTATATATTTAAATTATAATTTACTAATTGCATGCACATTTATAGAGACAACAATGCTCTTGCCCAGACAGTTATGCATTAAGCATATCCCTAAGCATGAGCTCTTACTGTTAGAGAGCAATACAAGAACATAAAACCAGTTTCTGAGTTTAGGCCAGGGATGTTGAAATGGGAAGGGAGGGGAGGCAAGGAAGCCATATATCCCCCCTCTTAAATGTAAAGGGTAGAGCAGGGGTGTGTGTCTGTAAGATTTTATTATTTAAATTGCGGAATTTCAGTCATATAGACTCATCAGTGATCTGCCAGTTAGTGTCATTTAACTACACTGTAGAGCACTGATGAGTCTTTTCAGAAGGTCAGCACCATACTTACCAGAAAGGTAGACAGCACACGGCACAGAAGAGCCAAGAGGATGGCAGAAAAGACTTCAGTAGGTGAGAAGAGTCTATATTTAGCATTTTAACTTTAAAATGAACTTTACAGTATCTGTCTGTTTGTCTGTCTGTCTGTCTATCTATCTCTAGATCTATATATCAGTTAATGGAAGAATAGTGACTGGGGAATGGGGGGGGGGGGAATTATATCTTGCTCCTTGCCTCCCTTCAACCTGATGCCCCTGGCTTAGGTTTAGAAGCATAACTGAAGGCAAAAGAAACAGCCAATCAGAAAACTGGTGACTCAAAAACAGGTGTCCTGCTCCATGAATTCTGTAATCCTTGTTTTGCCCTTGTGTATAGATATACACATCATAATCACATTACCAGACTGAAAGAAGGTTTACAATACATTCTCTAAGGAACTATTGATTTAAAGCCTTTTTGCACAGTGTAAAAAAGATCCGAGAAACACCTCATATGTAAAATAATCTAGGGCCTGATTCAGAATTAAGAAGGTGCTTAAAATAAGAGAGGAAAGTCACTCCTGGACTAAACCATGTTGATTGCAGGGGAGTCATATTTCATCTGTTGCAAACAGTATTAGAGTTGAGAGGTGATGTTTCCTATCCCAAGTCTAAATAACAGTTTGATAGTAAAGCTGGTCAGTATCTGTGTGCAGTAAGCAATTCAAAGATATATCCCTGCATGCAAAGAATACAATTTACTTGATTCCCCCTGCAATCAGAATGGTTTAGCCCAGGACTGACTTTCCTCTCTTATTTTAAGCACTTTCTTAATTCTGAATCAGGTCCCTAGTGTGTAATTCAATTTCGGAGTGATTTAAGCATACATAATTAATTAGATGCATAATTATCTGGATGTGGTCTGAAGCAAAAAATTGCTCTTTTGAATAAGACACCATTATATGATATGACCTTACAGCAGAAATACACTGACTTGGCTACTGCAGCATGCTACATATTGGTTTTACAAATAACCCATAGTGTAAAGACAAATTAAACCGCACAAGCAATTAGTAACAGGTACTATATTACAGTCTAAAAATAAGAGCGTTTGTAAAAAAAAGGACTTTAAATAAAAAAGTTATGAAAACAAATGTAATTCGGGGCATACTAGTGTCAACTATTTCCAAAGTAAGTCTCTCTGTAGACAAGACTAAATCTATATTAAAATATCCAGACTTTGTTATGTATTTTAAAAACCTGACATTTTACAATTGTTTCTTCATTTTATTATTTTATATTTTATTTGCAGAGTTACAAGAAATTTGAAGAAGTGGACAAAGTGGAAATTTAAATTAAATTATAGAAGTAATCATTTTTTTATATAATCAATGGGAGAAGTGACAGTATGGCTTGCCACCTTATATCACCTCATTTTGAGCTCTGATTTGGATGGTTGCAATTTTTTAGGTATCGAGATTTAGAGATCACGGGCAAAATCCAGAGCTATGCTCTGGATCGTTATTACGCTGGGCGTTAGCGTAAGATCGGCTGTGAAGCCGATCTGCGCATGCGCCCGGCAGATGTTTCTAAGCGTAAGGGAGATCTTACCTTATGTTACACTCCGTAGTAGTTGCACTGGCAGGATCTAGCAGGCTTAGGTTCTATGTGCTCCCTTTTCCCCAGCTGTCAGGTAATCACCTGTGGAGGTGTGTCAGGGTTGCCTTGTGATTGGAGGATCCCTCCTTAAATACTCCCTGCTCACTTTCACAGGTGTCGGTTATAGCGTCTGGTTCCTGATCGTGTTAGCTGGCTGTCTGAGTGCTTCATTTGCTTTTTGCCTTATCCTGATACCCTGCTTTCCTGGTGTGTACCCCCTTGCTTCCCTCGTACCCTCTGTCTTATTGCTGACCCCCTGTGTGGTGAGGTGCGCGGCGAGAGTAGTTCGCTACTCCCGCTGGCGGCCTCAGCCCCGGACAGGCTCCGGTCTGTTTACTTGTATGCGAGTGAATTCCATCTATTTGCTCCATCTTGTCAGGCGTGTTTGTGAGGTCTGCCACGTGTTCTGAGCGTTACCTGCGGTTACCATCTTGCGGTGTGTTTGGTTCTTGGGTTAGCTCCACTGTTTTCCGCCTACAGTGTAGCGCAGACCTTTCCACCTGTCTGCTTATAGTTTCCCTGTTACATCTGGGACTTGTGGTACCTCTAGTACTGCCTGTAGGCAGCTTCCTTATAGTATACTAATAGTTAGGAGTACAGCCTGCTTATGCTCCAGTGCAACATCTCTCCTAATACCCTGCCTATGGTTTCCTATTAGTATACTTATTATTTTCTTGTCTGCATTACTGTGTATGAGGGTTCCGGTATTTGCATTAAAGAAACCTTTTTACTGTTCTTGAGAGTAACTGTATTATTCATACCTGGTTATTGTATGCAAGGGTTCTCGTGTGTATCTGGGTTCCTGAATAAGCACTACCACGCTGCAGTACCCCTTTGGGAACTATTGCCGGGGGCACGACCTGTCAGACCAGCAGCCCAGACTATCCTCACCTTCAGAGGCTCTAGTGAATATCTGGTGCTGACATTGACTCCGGGCCCCCGGGGAGAAAACCCTTAGGCCGACTGTAACACCTTATTGTTGATCTTGCTTCCGTAACTGCATCGTAGTTACGGAGGAAGGGGCGGGGAGCACCCTAACTACGATACAGTTACGGAAGGTAGGCGGGGAGAGGCAGGATAATTAGGTCCGAGGGGCTGGGTTTCTACAATTACGCTCCTGTCCTGGCGTAACTACACTTGGTTACGCCGGCTGAAGTTAAGGTAGCCTTTAGCCGGCGTAACCGAGTGTAATTACGCCAGGACAGGGGTAGTGTCTGGGGGAGTGCATTAGAGCTATGCTGGCCATACTTACTAACAGCGGCACAGCGTAGCTCTGGATCAGGCCCCACATGAGGATTTGCAATGCACTGGAATCAGGGATTTTGGGTCATCATAATTTATGTATCATAGCTTTTGACAATAACATTGTTTTGACATTGAGTGTGCATATATATATAAATATATATATATATATTATTTATAAAGAATAAAGAATATTAAAAACCTACAACCACTGGAGTTTAAGAAAGCAGAGACAAACAGTCCATCAGCGTTAGACTATATATATATATATATATATATATATTATTTTGACAAAAGTCTGTGTCACTTTCAATTGATTTATACAGCTTAAAAGTGTGAGTTCAAAAAAGCTGTAAAAATGTATTTGTATGTGAAATTTTAACCATGCTTTATTGCCTTTATTTCTGTTTGAGACTTTGCATTCTTTACCTTGATTACAATATATGCAAATCCATCCCTCTCATTACCCACCCCCTCAGGCTAAAGTGTTAGCAATCACAGGCAGAGTTCTATGAATTATGACACTGTATTCTATGAATTATGGCTATCTCCCTTGTACAACTCTGTCATTATGTTGCTGTTAGTATCATTAGCATAACTATATAAATAAATGTATTATTTCTATATATATATAAAAACATTCCAGGCATTTCATCCTGATGACTGAGAATGTCTATGTACACAGTTAGAAACAAAAAATCATTTTCTAAGGGATTATGATTTCGTTGTTACCCCTATGTTGCTGCTATGATGTTTAGATACTTATTTATCTACTCTTTATGTAGATCAGTTATATTTTCTAGCTGGAGGAAGAATACCTGCAGCCTTGAACATACAAAATAACATCTAACGTTAGGAAAGCAAACAGCCTTGAAAACTTCATACAGAGAAAATACTGAATACAACAATTATATCCCAGAGAGAACATTCTGCACATTCTGAGTACAATATAATAGTTTTAATGTTTTTTTATATTGTGACCATGGTTAGTAATATATATAGATTTGCCACCACGGGGATGATCCACAGCTGCTTTCAATAAACCTTTTTTTTCAGGTGTAAGCACAGCGATAAAAAACAGTGCATAATGGGAACAAGCACAAAAATGCTGATCCGTCTGTGTTGCTTCCATGTGCACTGCACTAGTGGAATAAGGTGTTCCACTTTACTATACCCCATTCACATTGCACCAAAAACCCAGGTTATTGCTGGGGCAAGCCCTGATGACACGGGTCTAGGCGCAGTGTGAAAGGGTCCCACTGCCTTTGGACAGAAGGGTTATTCCCGGGTCCAAACCGTATAGCTTGCAGTGTAAAAGGTGCAACCTGGATTTATTAGAGAAAGCTTGATTGATGTAATTTGTTTACTATTGTCCTGGCAGCAAGTGTTGCCAGGGCAATAGTAAACAAAGTACAGACTCATACTACAGCTAGGGCAGACCCGGGTTCTGGAATTTCCTGGGTCAACTCTGCAGTGTGAACATGGTCATGCCCGGGGTCCCCGGATACTGAAAGCGGTATTAGGAAGTTGGCGGTTTAGTGCAGAACCGATTCCCTTCCTTTGCTTCCTCCTAAAATCCTGCACCAGCTTAAGGCTGGTGTAAGTAAGCATGAAGGAGATTTAGTTTATAAAAGCCCATATTCCATATGCTTGATCTTATACAAAATATTACAGCACATATTCACAAGAATTTCAAATCCATGCATGGAGATGAGGGAGGAGTATAGGGAGCAGTGGATGAGGCAATGGCCTTGAAGGTGAGGGTAAAGTGTTTAAAGAGAGCGGACAGGAAGCCAGTGGAGTGTTTGACATAAAAGAGAGGCCCAGGTAGAGCAGTGTGAGAACATGATGAGCCTGGAAGCAGCATTGGGTGTAGATTGAAGGGGGGAAAGATGGGTGAGCGGGAGACCGATGAAGAGAGGGTTACAGAGGTCGAGATGTGAAATGACTAGAGAGTGCATAAGGGTTTTAGTAGCTTCACGACAAGAATGCACTGGAACTGGAAGATATTACATGACAAATCTGACGGGCAGGCTCCTTACACCCTATCCAGATTCCGTGCTGGTAAGTGAAGACAGCTCAGAAGATTTATGGTATGGTCTACTGATCATAATAACCTTGCGTGCTAAAGGTGTGGAAGACTAGATACAGTAGGGACTGGACAAAGTGAGGTAGATTCCTAAATTGGAATTATGTGTGATGGGTTGTTGATTCAGAATATTTACCTAGGTATAATGAATAGGACCTATAAGGATTTTTTCTTGGTATAATTTTTTTGAGGGGTATTTTTTTTATATCTTATGTCAACGTATAACTTGAAAACTGTTCTTAAAAAGCATAGCAAAAAGCACAGTAGGTGTGTGATGTGCAGTTTTCTAAATCATAAATATTGTATATACAGGGCCGACCCTACCACTAGGCGATCGCCAAGGGCAGTAGGCCTGGGCAGGGGGCAGCACAGCGCCGAACTAGCCCACCTGGGAGCTGAGAATATTCTCAGTGGGCACCCGCTGTCAGAAATGCCCCACCCACTTTTTGTGTGTGTGTGTGTGTGTGTGTGCAGACTTCAGCTAGGGTGCCCACATAACTAACACCGGCCCTGTGTATGTATATTTATTCTTGTGCAGAATATCTTATACTTCTCTAATGACATCTACATCTAAGACTGTCCAGCAGATGTCAGCATTTCAACACAAATATATTTGTCTTTCAAGCACATGTATGGAAGCTGCTGGTAAAACAGCTTGATTCGCTTTGTGTATTATAGATGTGCACAAAAGTAAAGTTACAAATACTTTTGATTAGATGATCCTTTGTTGGCAGTTTGTTTAACTCTACATATTCTCCCTTCTTGACCTTTAGAAATATTGGGAAGTATTTTGTGCAGTGAAGAGTTACAAGAAGCCATAACTGCAGTGTTAAAATACTGTGTATTGGCCTGATCCAGAGTAACGCTGTTGTGCTGAGCATAACAGCGTTACACTCCCACAACACTCCCCCTGCCAGATCATAATTACACTGGGTTATGAAGGCTGAAGGCTACCCTAAGTTCAGCCGGAGTAACCCAGTGTAACTACGCTGGGATGGCAGCGTTAGAACGCTAACGCCGCCCTCCCAGCCTCATTATCCTCCCTCCCTCCGCCTACCTGCACTAACCTCAGCGTAGTAGCGCTGGGGAACGCCCCCTCCAGCGTTACTACGCTGAAGCTACGGACGCCCGATCCATGAGCGTAAGCTGATCTTACGCTGCTGGCTGGCGTTTTAACGCCAGCGTAGGTCTGGATCAGGCCCTATGTCTCTGTATGGGAATTCTATTCTGTTTCTATGTCCAGCCTACATATATCTGCCCCTATTATTATGTCCAGCCTCCCTATTGCCTGCCCCTGTTTCTATGTCCAGCCTACATATTTCTTCCCCTGTTTTATTGTCCAGCCTCCATAGTACTGCCCCTCTTGTTCAGCCTCTCTAGTTCTGCCCCTCTTCTTCAGCCTCCATAGTTCTGCCCCTCTTGTTAAGCCTCCATAGTTCTGCCCCTCTTGTCCAGCCTCCATAGCTCTGCTCCTCTTGTTAAGCCTCTCTAGTTCTGCCCCTCTTGTAAAGCCTCACGTGTCTAAATAAGCTGAGCTAGTTACACAGGGCTGCTACGGGAGCCCTGTATAACCAAATCTGTTGTTATGAATGACAGTGACCATCACTGTCATTCACAGAGACTGTTTTGGCCATACAGGGCTCCCGTAGCAGCCCTGTGTAACCAGCTTAGCGTATGTGGAAAAGAAAAAAAAGGCCAGTCGCATATACAGCAGCACCGTTGTAAAAAAAAACCTTTGTCCCGAGAGTCTCTTCTCTTGGGACAAGGTGTTAGGCGGGCGGGACAGTGGGACAGTCCCCCAAAAGCGGGACTGTCCCACTGAAATTAGGACCATTGGGAGGTATGTAATAGTGATATGAGAGAGGCCCTAGCTATAGCACCAGAAATCAATAACAGCGATATGAGAGAGGACCTAGCTATAGCACCAAAAACCAATAAGAGCGATATGAGAGAGGACCTAGCTATAGCACCAGAAACCAATAAGAGCAATATGAGAGAGGACCTAGCTATAGCACCAAAAACCAATAAGAGTGATATGAGAGAGGCCCTAGCTATAGCACCAAAAACCAATAAGAGTGATATGAAAGAGGACCTAGCTATAGCACCAAAAACCAATAAGAGCCATATGAGAGAGGACCTAGCTATAGCACCAGAAACCAATAAGAGCGATATGAGAGAAGACCTAGCTATAGCACCAAAAACCATTAAGAGTGATATGAGAGAGGACCTAGCTATAATACTAGATACCAATAAGAGCGATATGAGAGACGACCTAGCTATAGTACTAGAAACCAATAAGAGTGATATGAGAGAAGCCCTAGCTATAGCACCAGAAGCCAATAAGAGTGATATGAGAGAGGCCCTAGCTATAATACCAGAAACAAATAATAGCGATATGAGAGAGGACCTAGCTATAGTACCAGAAACAAATAAGAGTGATATGAGAGAGGCCCTAGCTATAGCACCAGAAGCCAATAAGAGTGATATGAGAGAGGCCCTAGCTATAGCACCAGAAACCAATAATAGTTATATGAGTGAGGCCCTAGCTATAGCACCAAAAACCAATAAGAGTGATATGAGAGAGGACCTAGCTATAGTACCAGAAACAAATAAGAGTGATATGAGAGAGGACCTAGCTATAGTACTAGAAACAAATAAGAGCGATATGATCGAGGACCTAGCTATAGTACTAGAAACAAATAAGAGTGATATGAGAGAGGCCCTAGCTATAGCACCAGAAACCAATAATAGTTATATGAGAGAGGCCCTAGCTATAGCACCAGAAACCAATAAGAGTGATATGAGAGAGGCTCTAGCTATAGTATTAGAAACAAATAAGAGCGATATGATCGAGGACCTAGCTATAGCACCAGAAACCAATAAGAGTGATATGAGAGAGGCTCTAGCTATAGTATTAGAAACAAATAAGAGCGATATGATCGAGGACCTAGCTATAGCACCAGAAACCAATAAGAGAGATATGAGAGAGGACCTAGCTATAGTACTAGAAACCAATAAGAGCGATATAGCACCAGAAACCAATAATAGTGATATGAGAGAGGACATAGGCAGGACACAATAATAGCGATATGAAAGCTTAATGTAGAGCATCGGAAACCAATAATACTGATATAAAAGATTATCTAGATCTACAGCATCAGCAACCAGTAATAGTGATATTAGAGAGGATTTAGAGCTTCAGCATCAGAAACCAATAATAGTGACATGAGAGAGGGCATAACTCAGGAGAATGGGAATTCATTGTCTCACATATTATTATTTTTGCGTAAGCTTTTAGTGGAAAGTTACACTGTAATGATAACTACATAGTCCTGTAATTTTTGCAATCATCGTTTGCTTACCTTGTAATATAAATGTACGCTCCTCCAAGCAGAACAGATATGATCACAACTGGAATGAATATTGCTAACGCCATATTTCCACCTTCTAACGATGTCTCTGCAGCTGCTTCTGCCACTGGAGAAAATAAAAAGTACATTTGCATATACATGTATTTGCCCAGAAGCAACACCATACAAATACAATTTACTTCTGTTTATTTTTACACTGCATTTTATATCCAGAAATTGTTTTCATTTAATTACATTTTTTTTTATAATTATGCAATAGCGAGTTTAAAATTCCTCCAAACTGGAGAACAATTAATTGGAAAAGAATCTGCATGATGTGTGATCCTTTTTTTTAGGAATGTTGGACTGAATCAAGAGTTTGGAAATAAGACTAAATCAGGTGGAAAGTTACACCTGCAGGAATATTTTGCTCTTGCTTATTGCACATTGATACTGATCAGCTTTACATTTAAACTGTTACTTGGTCTAGGAAACAACAGCTCTAATACTGATTAAATTTAGCCCTGGTCCCCTGGAATTAAACATATGAGATGCTGCTCCAACTCCAGGCTGCATGTTTTCACAAAACCTTCTCTCTCTCCCACGGATGAGCAGCCCCAGGTTAATTAGTCTGCAATTTTTCAATTCTGTTCGGCTGCAAGATTAAACTAGCAACCGAACAGAATCGGTTTTGTAAAAGCTGCAGCCTTGAGTTGGAACAACATTCCATATTGTGAACTGGGTAAAAACAGGAATAGGTCGCTGATTACAAAGGTACTTGGGGGGACTCTTAGGATGTGAATCTTGTTAGCGGGTGACCTGACATATTAACATCAGCCCAGTCTAAGGAATGTGTAACTGGGGATCCATTGCAGATACCAGGGGCCAAATTTACTAAGCTGTGGGTTTGGAAAAAGGGGAGATATTGCCTATAGCAACCATTCAGATTTTAGCTGTCATTCTCTAGTATGTAAAAAGAAAGTGAGAGCTAGAATCTGATTGGTTGCTATGGGCAACATCTCCACTTTTCCAAACCCGCAGCTTAGTAAATCTGGTGCCAGGAATACATGTGGAGTTTCCTTGCTTAGTTCTGCCTCCATTGGATAGCAAGCATGATCCACAGATTGTACATACTGATACTTGTAATTGAACAGCTATTATTTGATTTTAAGTCTACTTTTAAATATATTGTGGTGTTCAGTAAAACATATTGTATTTTAGGATTGCCGGTGCCTATCTCTCATTATTACCAACCTTTTTATGCCTTTTAATTATTTGCATTTTTTAAGCGCTGCACTCCATTTTAGTAGTTTTGAAAGCCTTGTGTTCTTTGGTTTGGGGGGAATGCACTAACCCCTAATACGGCAGCTATTCATTTATTATTTTGACTAATTTTTTAGCGCCCACAGAAAATGTTTTCTGAAATGTTTTAGATATATTACAAGACTATCATTTAGAAAACCAAGGCGTAAGTTACTTATTTAATACAATTCTGAAGCATATTCTTCTTACCATTTATGGTATAAATCCATTATAGCTACTACTAAATTGCTGCCATTACCAAACCCATAATGGTTTAAGATATGTAATTTGCCCTGGAGATGTGTATATCATTGCAAAAAATACATTATGACAGTCAGATGTATAATTAGCTAGAGACATATAGCCATATTAAACAGAAATTTATGTCTTACTGTTTTACATATCTATTTAAATTTTAGAATGCTATTACTGGTTCATGTTGGCATGACAGTGTCTTGTATTCTACATTTTTTTTTATCTCTACTGGAACACAGGGGGGTTAATTCTATAGAGCTATTGGCTGTGCATCTTTAGCTACTCACCTTGTAAGGCATGTTCAAATCTGTCTTGGTTAGCTGTGGGAGAGATATGAAATTCTGTTACAAAATGAAAAAAAGAGAAAAACAACAGCAAGAAACATATGACCCCCATCATTCATATATAACTTTATAGAAAATAGATGAAAGAAATGTTTGTCTATTTAAATGTTATGGAAAATGGGCTAGATCCAGACTTAAGTAAGTGCTTGAAATGCGTTACTCCTGGGCTAAACCATGTTGATTGCAGGGGAGTCATATTTCATCTGTTGCAAACAGTATTAGAGTTGAGTGATGTTTCCTATCCTAAGTCTAAATAACGGTGTGATAGTAAAGCTGGTCAGTATCTGTGTGCAGTAAGCAATTCAAAGGTATATCCCTGCATGCAAAGAATACAATTAACTTGACTCCCCCTGCAATCAACATGGTTTAGCCAAGGAGTAACTCATTTTAAGCACTTACTTAAGTCTGGATCCAGCCCAATGGGCCGGATCCAGACCTACGCTCATGAAACGCTCATGTGCGTGGCATATTTACGCCAGCGTACCTCCGATGTACTCGCATAGGCACTCCCCTTGGTCGTACTTAGTTTAGCCTTCTTACGCCCAGCAAACCTTCCCCTAACTATTCTGATCGTAACCGCGGCTAACTGTAAGCTCATTGCGTAGTTACGACTCTTAGCACGCCCATACTATATGATTTAAATGCCTCACCCCGCCCTCGGTGCGTATTTATGGGTTTCGTTTGGCAGACACGCCCCCACGAGCGGTGTTATTAGGCTGGTACGCTCAAAGCCCATACGCTTAGAATTTCTGAGCGTAACATCTGCCCCGCGCATGCGCAGTAAGTACAAATAGCCATTTTTATGCTTATGACCGCCGTAAACACACACACGAGCGTAGGTCTGGATCAGGCCCAATATGTTTATGATTTAGATTTTTATTTTTTATAAAACTACTAATAATTCATGTCTTCTTTCTTTCTTTCTTTCTTTTTTTCTTTCCATTTTCTTAAGCACAGTTAACTTGTTTAAATGGGCAAATTAGATAGAGGCAGTTAAGCAGTAGTGTAAAATAACCAGATGTCACAGGGCCTATTAGCATTGATGATTACACATATTGCAACAGGATTGATATGTGCCTGACTGAATCCAGATTAAGTTTTATCTGATAACCTAGCTGCTATAAATTGCATTTAAATTGCAATATAGTAATATAGGACTGGATCTAGAATTTAAAAATAAAAATACATTTTTTTTTTATTTTACTGCATGAAATTTGGACCGATTTAGTGCTCTGAGCATGTACACACATCCAGGCTATCTGAACTGCAGGCTTTGCAGCCTATCCAGACTTAAGAGAAATAACACCTGTGCCAAGGGGTGATTGCAAGTTGATGTCTCATTACAGTGTACAGTACGGATGTGTCCTCTTTCTACATACCTGTCCGCATTTTTGCACTACCATTATTTTACTTAAGTTAGGCTCTGGTTATAAAAAGACTGCTGGTCCAAGGAGAGTGTTAGCAGTGTGGTCGCAACAATATATGGATACAGCAGCCCTATGATTATGGATCCCTGTTCATCTTTTTCTGGGTGTAGCAGGGTGAGAAATATCCAGCCTCCCTTACCAGGAGATGGGATATGCTCCTTAAAAACACGCAGATCTACTGCATAGTTGCCTATTTCTTGAAAGTATTATCTGCAACTCCTAGAGACTCTTGAGAAACCCTGTGGTGTAACCTGACACCTAACCTGCTTTGCTGTAAGGACACCTCGACTTTTTCCTGTTGTTTGCTGACATATGTTGTGAGTGCACCTAGTCTTAATTAGTGAAAATACCTTTGCTGCACTTTGGACCGGATCCTAATTAAGCAGTGCCTTACTAGCGGACCTCTGGCTGCGAAGGTCCTCAATATGATAGCAGCGCTATCCTATTTTGCATAAGTTAGAGGAAGAGCACGCTCCTTGCACTTACTTATTTCTGCTTGCGGAACCCTTCCTTAACATTTACGCAATGGGCCCACTTAAAATGAGAGTGATGCGTGTATGAGGATTGTACATATAGGCTCAGCCAACCCGTTACTGTAAAATTTAAATAACTCCCCCCTCCCATCAGTGGGGACATTTTTTAAGCATGCCCCCCCCCCCGGCACCACCGCACTGGCTTCCAGCTCGGAAATCTGGTCCGTTTTCTGAAAACAGCCCCAATGATTACATTTGGATCCAGCCTTTTCTGCCGATAGTAATGTTACCTTGTTGCTGATCATTGCCTCCTGCTCCTTTATCAAGGTAACATTATCATTGGCGTCTGAATGTATTACAAGTGGATCTTAGGATCTGGTCCACAACCAGAGCCGTATGGGCGCCAGCCAAAGGGGGGAGCCGTCCGGCGATGCCACCCGTGGCTAAGAGATAGTATCGCCTAGTGCAGTGCTGGTCTGGAGTCATACTGCGGCTGGATGATTTTAAAATGAAGGCACGCGTGCGTCTAGGATACCTGTGGTCACATGCTTCTTTGTGACCGTGGGACTTCATTTCTCTTGCAAGTATCAGCCACCGCAAGACTTCAGTTCTAGCCACAGTCCCGCTTGGAGGACACAGGTAAGGTAAGAAAACCTGGGGAGGGAGGGGCTGGAGCCTGGAGGCACATGATGGGAGCACTGGGGGAGGCTGGAGGCACATTATGGGAGCACTAGGGGAGGCTGGAGGCACATGATGGGAGTGCTAGGGGAGGCTGGAGGTACATGATGGGAGCACTGGGGGAGGCTGGAGGCACATAATGAGAGTACTAGGGGAGGCTGGAGGCAAGGCACACGATGGAAGTACTGGGAGTAAATGGGTAATGGTGTGTGTGTGTGTGGGGGGGGGGGTTTGTGCCAGTCCCTTACTTTGCACCCCTGTCCACAACGTATTGTTTACACCCAGTGTGCTTTAAAGCTTTCCTGCAGCATAACGTTCCATGTTTTCCTACAGAACTATAATGTATATGTAGGTAGCATTTCTGAATGCTATAGGTTATGGTTTGTTCCGATGTGAAAAAAAATCTAAACCTTGCAAAAAGTTACTTATACTTTGGACTGTCGCTTTAATTTGAATTGAAAATGTGTGTTAAACTCTTAAAAATAATGTCCATCAATAAATGCTAAAAGGTTTATAGTCTATCTTGGGTCTTCATCATCCACTAAATTAAGTCACAAACCACAGACAACCTCCTTTTTCAGAATCAATACATCAACCAGAACTACAAACTGCAAATGAAGAATAAGGTTTCTATACAAAGAAGTAAATGTATGTTCCTGGCTGTCGAATTTAGAAGATCGTATAACATTGTGAGTGTCATTTATCACACTGTTACTGATTAATGAGGTTGTTCTGGCTGCAGGTTTAGTCTATTTGAATAGAAGCTGCGGATAGAGCAGCCACATTAAGCGATAATGGAGTTTGATGACTTGTAACTCCTCCTATTGCACTATATAAACACGCAATAAAGAACTGAGCAGGGTCAATTAGACTGAAACTTTTAGGATATTATATATGCCTCAGTTGACAATAGTCTGTTCTAAAAACTGTAACAGTATTTCTAATCTTTAGAAAGAATTTTGCTATACAATGCTTTCAGTACAGGACACATGGGAAGATAGATCACAAAACAAAAATGCCTCTATCAATACTATTAAATATACCATTACCCCTCAATATCTACATATTCATTTTTTACCACACCTTTCCTCTTCCAATGATCCCTGCCTATCCAAACAATTACTTTTATCTAGCCCCTGCCACCAGGACTTCTCCTGTGCTGCACCCTACCACAATACCTTTTCTTCTTTCTGTTAGGCTCTCAAATGTTTTTCATAGCTGCTCAAGTGGGATTACAAAATGTATTTCTTCATTAAAGTTTGACAAATATCTTGAGCAAAACAATCCATTTGTGTCATCAGTTTGTCTCCTTCTCCCCATTAGCTTGTAAGCTCTCACAAGTAGTGTCCTTCCCTTTTATTATCTTATACTGTCTGTCACCACCTTCAACCCCATGTGGTTTTCTCTTTTTGTCTGCCATGCACAATAAGTAATGCATCCTACTTCACTTTGCTTGTGCGAGGACATAAATAAAATGAATATGAAATGCAATAATATCAATTACAATATGTCCTTGCTGCTAAAACTAATAGCTCATATTACACAACATGCCCCATACAATTCTGTTCAAAGGAGATATTGGGGTAGATCCTGAACAACGTTTGCTTTACGTTTGTTCGCGTAGCGAATTTTCGCGTACGTAAATTCGCACCGCTACCCTTAACACACCCCCTGCACGGACGTATTTTGTGAAAATACGCTACCCAAACCCTACCTTAACTTTTCCAGACGTAACACAATACGTCCGCTAACGGGCGTACAGACTACGCGAACGTACGCAGCTTAGCACGCCCATACTGTACACTTTAAATACCCCCCTCCGCCTACTTCACGTAATTCGCACGTAATCTTCGCAAACGTATTTTTGGCACGCCCACACGTAATTACATACGTTCGCAATACGTGAATTCTTCTTACGTTAGAAAATACGCTACGCGAATTAGCGTATTTTCTGCGGTGCGCATGCGCAGTACGCTCTAAACTGCTAATTTACGTGTATACCACACGTAAATTCGCAGAAAAACGTACAGCAGGATCTGCCCCATTGTTTTGTAAGAAGAGTGTTCTTTTACTCAGTAGAGACATTCGCTTAGTGTAACCTGACAGAGATTTTTTTTTCAATCTCTCTGCTGGGTGATAGAAAATGTGTTTGGAATTGAATATAACATCTGTTCACCAAGGCCAGTTCTGTATCAAGATTAATTTGATTTTAAGAAAATTTATACCTGATCTTATAAATGATTGAAAGACTAAGATGAGTTAACTCCTGTTCTTCTAAGAGGCTGACTTGTCAATAAGTCCCTAAAAATCTCTTTACTTCAGAGCTTTGTGACATAGCATGATTTATAGGATTATTCTCAAAGGACGACTCCTCACTGCTGGCTAAATGCAAGATAAATCTAATGAAACTCCTTTGATGCTAGAAGGGCATTTAATATCTTCTGGCAGGGAAAGTATTTTAAGTTACTCATTTTTTTTCATTCAGACATAGCCTTCTTTTTTTCAATATTTTTTAGGGTTCAATGAAGAATTTAAGGAGACTACACAATAAACGGCATACCTTTGCATATTGGAAGTGGTCCACTCCATTGTGACGGCTGACCAAGGATGCACTTAATGGTAATTTCTCCCACAAGTCCAAACCCATCATAACACATAAAGGTGAGTGACTCTCCAGGAAGATAGAGTCTCTTGTACAAAATTTGGTAGCCATTTTCCGGAAGTCCAGGATTGTCACAAGCAAGTGACTCTTCGGCTGGAATGACAGGTACGAAATTCATAGCTATGAAAAATGTCTGAATTATATGGTAAAATAATGTAAAGGGATGTATACTAGGCAACCTTTAAACCAGGGCTTGACAAATTTCTTTGGACTGTAAGAGCCAGGTCAAAAATGTAAAAGCCAGATATTGTCACAAACAATCTTATTATATTGGCGTATGGTGATCAGAATTTCACCATTTAAGAAGGGGAACATTGTCAGAGGTTTTATTGGTGAAACATAATTTAGTTCAGTACTAATGGGGATTTGAACTCTGAGGTAAACTGAATGACATTACTATTCTTTCCTACAGATAAAACAAGGGGGGGGGGGGCACCACAAAAATATAAATTTACAAGGTTTGAACTTATAACCCAAGGCCTCCTCTAAAAGCCTACTACCATTTGTATGTATATAATCAAGAGATTGTGAGTTCAAATTCTTGAATAGATGAAATTGCTTAAATACTTAGTAGTCAGTACAAGGCTACAGGGAAAACGCAGTAGATTTTGCTCTTTTGCCAGAATGTCTGTTATGTAGGAAGGAGAAAAATGGAGCATGAGCAACATGCTTAAATATACAATATATAGTGATAATAAATACTACATAAAGATACTAGATAAAGTGATAATAAGGTACCACAGTATTATAGTAAAAAAACAAATAGAAGAATATGTGGCATATCTGTAATATTTCACTATGACAAAAAGGTTACAGTACTGTAATCTTCAAGCAATAATGAAACCCTATTAAGTTTCTTATAAATACCACATTTTGGGTATTTCATTCTATGGCACTGGATCCTGATTTAATGCGAGGTCAGGCCAGTGCGTAAATGAGGATCTTGCGTAAACACTTAATCAAGCCCTTACTGTACGATTTAAATATCTCCCTTTTCTCACCAAGCGGACATGCTTTAAGCTAGCCCCCCCATCCAGTTATGCTGTCAGAACTCTCAGGTGTGGGTCTAACGGCCATTTTATACCAGCCAGTTCCAAACTGGCTGTCAAATCAATTGCCTTTGCCTCGCCATGGAGAAGCAATCGATCATCCCCAGGACAAAGATGCAGCGGCGAATGGTAAGTAGTTATCTAATCCTAACCCTTATCCTAATCCTTACCCTATCCCTCACCTACCATGACCCTAACCCTCCCTGCAGCTTAACTCTAAGACTCACTTCCCCGCAGCCTGACCCTAAGACTCCCTTTCCCACAGCCTTAACCTAAGACTCACTTCCCCGCAGCCTGACTCTAAGACTCCCATCCCAGCAGCCTGACCCTAAGACTTCCTTCCCCATAGCCTAACCCTAAGAATCCCGTCCCTGCAGCCTAACCCTAAGACTCCCCTGTAATTCTCACCTGTCCAGTCCGTGCGACGGATCTGCGGTGGGGGTTTCTGAATTAATGAATGGGTAAGTATGCCAAAAAATAAATTCAGCATACTTACCCATTATTTACTAAAAGTTTCTAATCAATAATATTGGCGAAACTGAGCTTTTGGCTGTCTGTATTTTAAAAATGGATTTTTTTGTGCCAGAGAATGCATCCCAAAATCTGGATCTTGAAAATCCGGATCCGCGCTGAATATGCAGCAAGAGATAAACTATCCCAACTGCTAAATGTAGATGTGGTTTATGGTTCTGTACTGTTTATTACTTGCTGGCCACTGATACAAAAATAAAGCAGGTTGTTGTCTTCAGAATGTGACAATGTTCATGTTTTATATACTTTCATTGTTTATCAGGATTTCACCCTTTAGTCAGCAGATGGAGACATCATTCCTGTTATCCTGAAATAATATCAACCCTCTTTATATATAAAATAAAGATAGACATTTAAATTCAGGACAGTAACAACAAATTTGAAATCTGACATAATAATTGGATCAGTAAATTAAAAGAACAAAAGGAAAAGTCAAATTTTTGGATGTTCTGACACACAGAATGTACATAATTATATAGGTGTGTCCTTGCATTGATTTCTTGACTATCACTTTGAAGCAGAAAACATATTGTGACAGCTGTAATCAATGCATTCAATAGATCTGCTGGTATGACAGAGATACAATGTTGGTGAGTCACCTCCAAACAAAGTAACAGCTTATTTTCCAGTCACAGTATTTGTGACTGGTCGGAGAGGTGTAGTTAAGCTCTGTTCTACAATGGACAACACTGTGCCTGCACAATCGCTATGTGTTGTGCTGATTTTGTGTCTGCATACATATGGGCATTGATCATGTACATGATTCACTAATGATGAATCATAACCATACTTTAATAAGAGGAACATTTATATGTCATTTAATAACATTGCATAATGTAATGGCCAAATATACAAAAGCACGCTATGGACCGGATTCATACTTGCATCGGACACTCAATTTTCGCTCGAATAAGCCAGATGTCTGGACAGAAGTGCGCATGTGCCATCCAGATGTTCTGCAGCGGATCTCCCATCATACAGAACTCAGTTTTGAACAATAGGAGATCCGTCCGTCAGGACAGGTCTTCCCCTCTGCCCGACAAAAATGGAGATGGGCGGAGATGTTAATTTTACAGTATAGGCATGTTTAACGCTATCACAAATCGCGGCAAATACCGCACTCACCTGTCTCCTGGTTTCCTGACGGCGCCTCTCTCCCGGCGCGCGGCTGCTGCTTCTCGTCGGAGACTGTCACTGAAACAGTGACAGCCTCTGTTTACACTTACCCTCCGGCCGCGGCGTCCTCCACGTGGATGTTGGCGCCAAACGATGCGGCGCGCCGGACCATGGGCGCCGCCATCTTCTTTACATCACATGCTGCCGCTCTGCCAATCGGATGCGCCTGCTCGAGTCCCCCAGCCAATAGGCGCCTTAGGCGCTCTATTTAAACCGTGTCAGTCCTGTCAGTAGTTGCCAGAACAATCAGGTCTCCCATGTGCCTGGTACTCCTTGGTCTTTCCTGCCTGCTTGGTCCAGTCCTGCCTACTTGGTCCAGTCCTGCCTACTTGGTCCAGTCCTGTCTACTTGGTCCAGTCCTGTCTGCTTGGTCCAGTCCTGTCTGCTTGGTCCAGTCCAGTGGTCCAGTCCGGAGGTCCAGTTCAGAGGTCCAGTCTCGTGGTCCAGTCCAGTAGTCCAGTCCAGAGGTCCAGTCTAGCGCTTCAGTCCTGAGGTCCAGCATTGAGGTTCAATCCTGAGATCCGGTCCTAAGGTCCAGTCCGGAGTTCAAGTCCTGAGTTCCAGTTGACTCTCCTCAGCTGTCGCCAGTTCTGTTTACTCCGGTTCCGCTGACTACAACTCTGCCGCCTACCTCTTCTTCACTGCTACAATTGCTACCACCAGCTCCACCTCCTGCCACACGGATTCCCTTATTTACCCTGGTCCACCAGTGCTGTTATCTGGACTTAGTAACCTGTTTTACAGCGCGCCTCCTGACGAACTATTATTTAACCCTGCATCATTATCCTGTCTGGGACTATTATTCATCATCGCTTCTGTATGCACCCATCTGTTATTAAACCTGCTCAGTTTCATTTCAACCCAACACTGTTGTCTTCATCCCTGAAACCCGGAACCGATCCCAAAAAACCATTGAACGTGACAAACGCTTTCCACATGACCCAGTTAAGGGGACTGGGAAGTTCACTCCCCTATTCCGTGAGAAGGTCAGGATCCAGTGCTATATGTAATATTATTTGTTTATTTATGTCTTTGTTTTTCTACGTCACATAAGATGCAAGTAAAAGAAGCAGTAGAACACTACATATCTGTCCAGTGTAAAGACACTTAATAGTATAAGGTGTTTTTTTTATTATCTTGTAAACTAATGGTGGCCATACACTGGGATGATTATCAGTCCCAGCAGGGGGTGTCCTGATAAATGGGATGATTTTCCGCCAGGGAAATGTCCTGCTATGGCACCTCTCCTGCTGGGACTGATAATCCTAGCCGAAGAGGGAGGCACTTAAAGAATAGAGAGCTATTCAGTAAGCTGATTGGCTCCCTTAAATTATCGGGCGCATGCTAAAAGACCACTAACTTTAGTGATTATTTGCTAGATCACTCGATAAATGGATGATTGGACTGTATGGCCAGCTTAACCCAAGATGTCTACAGATAAAAAGCTCTTTAAACAAAGAAAGCTGCTAGCACTAGGAGATCACTTAAAATGTAAATAATCATTAATAGTTTTGCAGTTTCTATATTGGGAAAGTAGTTTCTGGTTTAATTCCGCTGTAGCATCTCACTCTGTTAATATAGCCCCTCTTGAAGCAACCACAGATTATTGTTCTTCCCATAAGGGCTCTGAGCTAATTTATAGAAAGGACATAGCGCTGTGATTTATAACTTAATTTCTGTATATAGTATATACCATATGTTAATAGAACGTCAGCAATTCCCCAAATGATAATGCATATAACTAAAATCTTGTAGTCCTGAAAAATGTGCAAGATTTTCTTAGGAACGTGTCTGTTAACAAAATACAGATTAAAAAGGGTAATTTGTAAAGTCAGTGACTAATTGGGTCTCAAATAAAAAAAAAATCTTGGATGAAATTCATTTATCCTTCTTGACACAAGCTTTATTCTCTAAATTCACTATTAACTTAACACCTCTTAAATCTGCTAAAATAAGATTTTAACCATATGCAGGCTGATTTGCTACCCCCGAACAGAAATTACATGGTACAGCTTGAATGGTTTGCTAAAATAGAATATAACAACAATGTTCTCTCTTTTATTCGTTTTATGTATGTTAATATCGTAATATTACTAATATAGGGGCAGATCCTGAACTACGCATTTCCGCGAATTTACGTGTGGCGGAGACGTAAATTCGCAGATTTGTACGCACTGCGCATGCGCACCGCAGAAAATACGCACATTCACGTAGCGTATTTTTAAACGTATGGGTATTT
>WWET01000374.1:453018-464384 GCA_011038615.1 Limnodynastes dumerilii
GCAGGGCTAGTACTATGCTGCCCTGACAGCTTTGATACCATCAAAGCTGTCAGAGCAGCATAGTACATAGGCAGTAATACAGATAAGAATCAGCCGAAGCCGCGCTTCACACAGCACAGTTGCGGCTGATCCCTGTCTGTACTACTCTTTGCAATAGCCATGCTGTATATCTATGTACTATGCTGCTCTGACAGCTGTAAACTATACCTTTACAGCTGTCAGAGCATCATAGTACATAGATATACAGCAGCAGCTTTAAAGAATAGGGAGCCATTTAGCTTGCTGATTGGCTCCCTTAAAATATCGGGAGCAAATCAAACATGGCAAAAAACCAAATAATCATAACAGAGCGTTTCTGGTGTGTTTATTTGGCGTTTGAAAAATTGATCTTGGCCACACACTAGAGCGATTATTTGCCTGATCACCCGATAATTCGGTGATCGGGCCGATAATCACTCTAGTGTATGGCCAGTTTAGTAGAGTGAAAAGAGAGCGCTATATTATACAAATAAAAGATTTTGGACCTGAGGCAGATCTCTGGTGTTTGCCATACGCAGGCAGATCTGGACTCCACACGGAAGAAAGGCATACCGTCCCCTTTATCTCTGTTCTCTTGTGCAGAGTTTCGGACACCTACGTGTTCAGAACCTTATTTTAACTTGATCGCCGCCCCTGCAACTTAATTAGCATGCCTATTCCCACCTGTCTGGTGGGGATTAAGCTGGTTGAAGACAAGTGCCACCCACCTCCAACAGATCACCTAGGGTACAGAATTTTCATACTCCGTAGTGGCACGTGCATGCGCAAATGTTATTTTTTAGGGGACTTACACAAGAGCCTTGCATAAGTCACATAATGTTCAGAATTAAGGATCTTTGTGTTTTGTTATTTCATTGGTTCCTTTTGTTCAGTAAATGTGTAAAAATCATGGCTCTCTAAGGACCTGTTGCATTGCTATGGTTAATCTGTGAGAATATAATTTACTATTTCTACTTACAGGTGAGCAGAATGAAATGGGCCTAATATACTGATAAAGTAGCTCTCATCTGCCATTAGATTCCTTTTTCCACATAGCTTAAGGTTGAGTCTGTTCATTATAATACTTGTAATGCAAGACTGTGAAGCTGGTGTAATTGAAAAAGAAAATCTATTATTTTGAAGTGCATATGTGGGTCATTAATGTAATAAGGGACAGTGCCATTATTTCTTGAAAAAAATCCATCTTAATAATGGTAACCACATTTTCTCCTTAAAGTGGTGGATAAGTATTTTTGTTTTCTTGAATCATTTCAAGTTTACTGCCCCATGACAAAAAACTGTAATATTATTAGTGAAGTATAACTGGTATTATAATTAAGTAGAAATTATAAAACACCCTTGAAGCAAACTACTTTTAATTTGATTCAACTGTAAAAACTTTATTTGTTATTCATGTTATATACATGTGTAAATATGCACAGAAAGATTTTTAAATATGGCAGCACAGTATGTACTGTATTCATCATGCACCAAGTACAGTAGCTATTGAAAATGTGCACATTTTAGTACAACATATTTTTTTATTTTCCAGTAAGAGGTTCCTACTTCTATTTTATATGTTAAAATCAATCCATTTGACATATAAATGTACAGAGATGTATGTTTTATGTATTACAACTATATAAGTGTCTATTGAGAGTATGGATAAGTAAGTACATCCAGATATGACTGACTATACTGCAAAGTGCATTCACATATTTTCATTGACTTCTTAAACTTTATTTGATCCCTATTCTGCAAACGTTCTTCATCAACATTAAGGGCCCAATTCAATTCACTGAGATGCCTGGTCGCTGTGATTTTTTTTGTGAATTATCGTTGTTGATTTTAATACGAAGGTACGTATTAAAATCTGTTAAATTGACTTACTATAATAAACAGGAATGGGTGCACTTCACGCTTATTCCTGTCTTCATGGTCAATTGAATCGGGCCCTAAACCTGTACCCTGCACACCTTCACTATCCTATTTAGGCCTATAGCCAGCACTCTTTTCATAAATCATTTTGACCAATACACTGCACATGCCACTACAAGAATTGTTAGCGATACTCTGCACGTGCTTCTAAAAGATTGATTAGTAATAGTCAGACGTTACACAAAAATTACTAACCAATCTAACTTCATAACTGATATATGAGCTTTTCACACGGCCTATAGCCAGCACTCTTTTCATAAATCATTTTGACCAATACACTGCACATGCCACTACAAGAATTGTTAGCGATACTCTGCACGTGCTTCTAAAAGATTGATTAGTAATAGTCAGACGTTACACAAAAATGACTAACCAATCTAACTTCATAACTGATATTGACATGGCAAGGCCCAATTCAAGGGGGGCGCCTGATCAGACCATAGTTAATAAGCTTTTCTCATCCAATGTCCCTCGTTCATTCTCTAAATTGAACAACAGACATGTACTTTTTAAATCTGCTAGCACCAAAAATCTTACACGCACCTCAAAATGCCCCATGGCAGGAGGGTGGAACTGCAAATCCTTATTTGTATCTCTAGCATCTGTCTCTCCACCAGTGGATGTACAAGCTCATCCTCCACTGGCACTGCAAACCTTCAGTAGCTTACGGAAATCACAAACCCAAACACAATCCTGCCTTTTCCCCTTGCCCCTCCACACCGTCTTCATTCCCACAATCTATCTTCTTATTCCACTCCTTCTTCTCGCCCTTTTTCTTTCCCCCTCATCTGTGGCATCATCTTCACCCACCTGCTTTACCTCTTCTTTCACATATTCTCTTTCATTTCCTCCTCTTCCCCTGAATTCTTTTCCTCTATTCTCAGCTCTTCTTCCAAACCCTTCCTTTACCTCTGCAATACCTCTTCCCCGGCTGCATCTCAAAGCTTATGGTTGTCAGAGGAAGAATCATCAGGATCTCTTCAGCGCCTTTTTTGCTTGTCTGTTTTGCTTTCTTTGACAATATCAGCACTTTTATTATGGTTTAAATTTGAAAATTTATAGGCAAAAGTGTTGCAGGAATGAAAAGTATTTTCACTCGCAGCTTTCGCAATTACCTATATACTTATATTATATATATTTTCTCTTTTTTCATTGACAAGAACTAGTTAATTAATTCTTTAAGTATTAATTACAAAAGATGTGTTTACTGACTTACAGGTGCAATATTTATTCTCCTTCGTGTAGAATAAGAAGGTTTATTTTAAGTTGCCTAAAAGGTATTTCAATATTAAAAATGAATCAAGACTTAATGTAAAAGGTATAAGTCATATATTTGACAAATGTGACGGTTATTGGTACACATACACATTTTGCTAAAACATTACATGAGGTTATATTTAGGTGGCTTGTTCCAGTATACTTGTTTTACCTTACAATATACATTACAGATTTCAATCATACCAACAAATATATTGAGTGGTCTTGAAGGGAATAAATAAAATAGAAGACAGGAAAGGGAATTTACATGAGCCCTTGTCTGTAGGAAACTAATAACATATCACTGTTCTCCTGTGTTTGCGTCAACTCTAGTCTGCTCATTCACTAGGTAATATAATGGCTACAGGTACTACACGTCATAGCATAAACACACACCTGGTATGGTTTCACCTTTAAACCATTTAAATTGTAATTATCAGTGACCCAAAACTATAAATAAGGTGTGATCACTTTATTTTCATGTGATAATCACATGAAATATGGCCATTATCACATGACATTAAAGTGATCCAGATTTACAAAGTATGGATTGCTTTGGAAAATTATGTTTATTATATATTTCCATGGTGATTGATGCTCAGTCCATATAAGACGGCTGACCCGTTTTACTAAATATGAGCCAGCACTTCGTAACATTTACTTCTTATGGTCTTCTTATAGGAATTCCAGCAGTCTCCTCATATACCTCCCTTTTCCTCCCCATTATAGGTGTTTCTTTTTGTAAACAGAGGTTTTAGTGACAAAGGTTCGGATCCAGAACTACGGCCGTCGGGTACGATCGGCTGTAAGATGGTGATTGCTAGCTACTGCGCATGCGTAGTAACTATGTACGTAATCTACGTATCGTTTCGGTACGTATATTGCGTATTTGCGGTCTTAAAAACCGCCTGATTCACAGTTAAGAGTGATTAAGGTGCAGACAGATCTGCACCTAACTCACTCGTCCTGCCCCCGAATCTGTCTCCCGTTTTTAGGTACCTAATGGCACTATGCATGGAGAATGGTTCCCCCCAACCTCCCTGACTGATCTACATCACTCCTCCCACCTACCTCCTCTCCGAGGCTACCTTGGCACGCCTCCTCCTGCTTCAGCTTCTACGTGCGGTTTTAAGAGACTGCATGTAGTCAATCTATGTACCTAAATGCATAGCTCATTTCGTGTTTCACTACACTTAAGACGCCAAAGTTTCATACCACCACTTCTAAATGTCCACACCGCCACTTCTAAATGTCTATATCTGCACTTCGACCACTGGTAGTAGGTCATTTCGGGATATTCTGTACTTAAGAAGCCAAAGCTTCTTAAGTGTGAATCAAGTCCAAAGTCCATGTCTGCACTACACCTTTGGGTGGTACATGGGGGTGATTTGCTGCTGGACTTATAATTGCCTAGTTACAACCCTGGTAACTAAAATAGTTGAAGAGAGTGTAGCTGCTATGGGGGTCCAGAGGCAGTCCTAATCCATCCACTGTATTTACATTATTTGACATTCTCTCCACTCTGAAAACTGCTACTTCAGAGCTCGCACAATAAATCACATGAGCCAAAGGGATGCTAGCTCTGTTCTCTTCAGAGCAAATATAAGATAAGGGAGGGCAGAGAGGAAATAATAAACAGTCTTGAAAATTTTCTATGGGGAGGAAGAGAGCTATGGCCCAAAACCTCAAAATCAGACCAGAGAGAAAAAGGGAAAGTACATGAGGAAATAGAGAAAGAAAAGACAGACAGAGAACAAGCACAGAAATAGTAGATACTATACAAAAGAAATAGAAGAGTCAGTCAGTTGTGAGATTAAATGAGAGATAACAGAAAGACACAGTAGTAAGTCTTGTAATACAGAAGAAAGCACAGGCCAGGTTAAAAGGAAAGAGTAAGAAGAGACACACACAAGGCAATTACAAAGAGGAGAGCAGATGGAGCACTTAGAGAATAAGGGGGAAAACACTCAAGAGTGGGAAGTCATTTTCACTCCCTGTCCAAATACCGCACAACTAAAGATAGGGCTTTACTGTAGTAAATTACTGTACTTGTTTTCTCTTAAAAAATTTATTGTCAGCCTGCTAATTTGACAACTACAGTATCACAATAGAGAAAAAAAGAAATGATGTTCAACAAGGTGAAAAAGCAAAAATTGAGGAAAAGACACGGGATGTTTCATCTTCTTGTAACAGCACATTTATATTCTTAGGGTATCTAAAAAGTTTTCTTACAGAAATGTCCATTGACAACATCATTTTCTTTTACCACTATATTTAATTAATAATATTTTTTACTTTATTACATAAAAATGGATGATCATGTGGACTTCGGAAAGCGGACTACACATATTCACTCCCAATGTCCGAGGCAGCATCCATGTTACAAACACTGCAGAATCACAACACATATACAGATCCACACTAATGGAAAGGCGACAAAGGTTTATATAGCATGACAATACATAGATTTAAGAAGTGAGCTGTAATTATTGTGGAAATTCAGGGATTACTAAAAAATAAATATATAACTAAATATCAAGACTAAAGGCAGTATTCCCTCTGGCACCTCAGAGAATAACAAGCCTTTGGAAAACCTTCTTTGATTCCTCTCAAAGGAGCTCATTAGGCAGTTAAATGATCAACAGGTGATTGCTGATCAGTGACTAAAAGTTCAGAATCCAGAATGTAAGGTAAATAAACAAGATCAATACTTTGGGAAATTATGCAAGAAGGGTTTATATGACACTTGGACATAACAAAAGACTGAAGAAGCAGAGACCAGTCATCAGGGGTTATCAGAGCAGTCATAAAACTATGAGTAAATATGAGGAAGATTGTTAGTGACTAGGGGCCTGGTCCAGACCTACGGCCGCCGAGGGAATTACATCCAGCTCGGTCGTAATTTCCCTGTGTTGAAGGTTGTGCCTAACTATAGTTAAGGCCGCCGGATGTTACGAGAAGGAGACTTTCCCCCCCTTTACGCATGCCGTATATCCGCCATCAACGCCAAGATAATCATGCAAATTATGGAACGGGGCGGAAGAAGACCCGTTATGATCAGCAATGTGGCCGTAAGGCTGCAGAGCTGATCATAATAGTTAGGGTAGGAATCTGGACACGTAAGTGTCCAGATTTCCACCTGCCAGCGGGGAGTGCATGGGGCGTGCACTCCCCGCTATGATGACGGCCGTACACCATAAGGTGCCCGTAGGTCTGGATCAGGCCCTAGGTATCAATATCACATGTAATGGCATAAACCACTGGCATAGCTAGAAAGGGGTGGACAGATGTAGTCAATGTGCTGGAAAAGTGTGCTTATGTAATTGAACCCAATCCAGACCCAAAAGCAAATATAAGTGTGCACAGTTCAGGCACAGGCCATTTAAGTCCAGTAAACTGGTGACGTCTGACACTTCACAAACTATATCGGACAACTGCTTTAGTATTTCAACCTCCGATGGTAAAGTTATGGGAATACATCTGGTGCACTCCTGTGTGCAGGTTTTAAAAAATAATACATTTTATTTATTTGTAAGATAATTTCATTCAAGACTATATTGTTTACGACATTAACATTGTCAATAAGGTTGGTACAAAGCAATTATTTACTGCACATTGTAATTTCAAGTCACGCCAACTTGCGAATACAACCCAGCACATATTCTTAAGTGGCCAGAGGTGTCATTTGTCTGAAACCTGGATAGAGGTGTTTGCATTCCAATTGTATAGCTCGGATGTCTACGCAAGGGCAAAATGGACTAAATCTGATCTGGCTGCACAGAAAACAGTGAAAACTTGATGTCTGAACCACTTCAATGTGTTTTGAAGTCACCAATTTATTTCAGTTTCATAAGAAAATATAAAAACTTTGGAAAATATAGGAAAAGCACACCAGAACTGCAAAAATGACTCCATGAAATAAACTCCCAGGTCTGGCTTAATTTAGGTGTTACAATATAACAATGAATTTAGATAATCCATGGCTCTATGTGGAAAGGGTCGTCCCCCATATTTTCAGAGAAAATATTTTTACCCCAGATACCTACCACCTTGCTCTCTCAGATTAAACAATTTTGCTCTACAGATCACCAATTTCAGTCTCCAGTTCCATTAACTGTTGTCTCTAAGCTCCCCTCCAATTGTCTTTCCAGCTTCAACGCAGCAATTGTTTTCTTTAGCTATTCCCAAATTATTTACTACCCCTACCCCAATTGTTTTCTCTAATCCCCAAGTGTCTTTTTTCAATTATCACCACTACTCTCTACAAATGGTCTCTCTAGCCAGGGGGAATCTAGGATTTTGGTTGAGGGGGGAGTTTTAATGATCAGTTTTAATCCCTCCCCTTTTAAAATTGACCCCTCCCCTTATTCTTTTGCTTTTCACATATAATCCTCACCCAATTGTTACTATCACACAGTTCCTCCATATAACACCCCTATATATCACACAAACCTCCCATATGACACCCGCTGTATTTCATAAAGTCCCCGAATATAACATTCCCCTGTATATCACACAGCCCCTCCATATAACACTCCCTGTATATCAGAGGAAGTGATATACAGTAAGTTACTGAGCTGACTATAGAGAGTGGGACACTGATAATAAGAAACCTCTGGCTGTATATGTACCTGACATTGGGATGAGTGCTTCTCCTCCTCCTGTCCCACCCCCAACCGCCTCCAGCCACGGACTGATTCCACATCCAGCATGCCTGGACTACACTGCCCATCTCTAGGGGGCGATCGACTCGATCTCCCCTCTGAATCCGATCCTGTCTCTAGCTCACTCAAATTGTTAAATAGATTTTCTCTCTGTTTCCCCTCCCCTGTTGCCTCCCCCCTGCTCTCTCTACATATTTCTTTCTAACCTTACCAATCCAAGCTTAACTGTCATCCTATCCCTCTCTCTGTCTCTCTGCAAGCTGGTTTTATTAAAGATGCACAGACTTTTTATCTTGTGTTTCATACAGCTACACCATTTTTATCAGTCTTCTGTGGAAAATGGAAAAATTAGAATCCAGCATTATTGAAATATTCCTCAGTATCGAGTCTCATGTGTTTATGAGGTTAAGCATCTACATAACATCTGAATGATTTTATCAAGATTTGACAACCCCTATGAGGAAAGCAGGTGAAATGAAAGTTATGGCCTCTGACATTCTTCTCACTGTGGCATAAAAACATTTCTTAATTAGCAAACTGGTCTCTTTCAATCCTGTAACACACCTAGAGATGCAGGCAAAGCAAATAATGGAATTCATAGACAATCTTTTGAATATGAATTAATAAAAACTCTTCCCATATTTCAGGGGAACTGATTCTAAGTTTGTTTATTCCATTTTTGGGGCCCTTTTGCTATACTTATTGGGGCTGTTTTAGAAGAGGACAACCGAAGGATAACAATTAGCGTGAGAAGAGTTAAACCCCGGAGTTGTGGAGTGATAGGGCCTAGCAGCAGGATGTTTATTGTTTAATTGGTTTGATATTTTGGATAAGGGACCCAATGGCTGTGAGGGAGGGTTGGGAAGTGAGGCTTATAAGACTCCCTCCTCTTTGATCCACCCTCCATCCTCATGTGCCTTTAGCTAACATAGTTCATTACCAAACAAGTGCGACTATTAGCCATGCTGGTGCTGCCTGATTTCTTTATAGTTGTATTTTTCTTGTTTGTTTAGGTGTGGCCGAAGGCAATGCAGCTCTTTTGTACTGCTTTGCAGTCATTATGCAGCCACGGAGTACGTCTTCTCTAAACTGGCACACAGGTTTGGTTGCTGGGTCAAGGCGTCAGTGGGACTGGGTTTTTTATTTATTGGCAGGCCCAGGTCCAGCGGGTTAATCGGGAGCGTTCGTCACTTCACTTATCCCTGGCTGTCATTGCAGTGCCTTTTGCAAGTGGGGCGATAAAATGCCCCCCACTTTGGTTTATTGGGCGGCCCGGCAGAGGTGGGGTGGTAACATGCCTCACCTCACTTTTTTTTACTGAGCTATGGCAAGCTTAGCTGTATTTCTGCACTGCCTTCTTCTGTCATGATCTCCATAGTATTATGTTATATTGTAACACCTATGTTATTGTTATTATATTACTGTTGTGAAAAAGTTGACTCGACTTAAGTCCTTTTTTCCAACATGGTCTCATTATTTGGGTAAGGGTGGCTCGTAGTGTTAAAAGTTATAGGCCTTATACAATGGAATCAACCTTAAGGCGTATAGTAGAAAATACAGACCCGCTGTAGAAAATGCATGCGCCCATTCCGGAGGTAGTTCATACTGAAAATGAGCGCGCTATTAAAAAAGTAAATAGATGTGTACAAACAGACAACCAGCAACCAGCAACCTATTCAACTTTACAGGTTTCTTAGTATCGTCTGTTTTTAATCTGCCAATCAGGTTACAAAAAATGTAAAAATTAATATACATTATTTATTAAATGTAACAGTTTATATAGTATGGTGAAAAGGACTGTGTTAGAAAAAGAATTGGGGCATTTCATGAATTAAAATCTCCTACGTTTAACACTTAAACCAGCCCTGATTTGGTGCAAGACATTAGGAGGAGACATAGGAGATCCGGGCTGATTTTCTACTTGCGGCAGCTCTGAAGTGCCCACGTACTCATTAAATTATAGTGGAACTCTCCATGCTATTAGCGCAGAGCACATGTATGCAGGCACAGGTAGATTAGCCACTTTGCATCCATGCTCGCTTCCTTCTGAACACATGCAGTGCTAATATACGCTGTGCTTCCACCTTAAAAAGAGGTATTAGTGCTTCTGGATCAGGTTCATTATCTCCTAATTACGGCAGGAAGCAGAACGTCTCTGATTTAAGCATAAAACCAACACCGTTTATGAGGTAATGCTATGTAACCAATTGTGGAAGAGTTATGTGTTGTAGCTATAGTAAATTTGTTACAAACTGACCAACTGAAAACTGTTGTTGTTTTCCACATAAGACTAAGGGCCAGATTTACTAAGCTGCGGGTAAGAAAAGTGTAGATATTGCCCATAGCAACCAATCAGATTCTAGCTTACATTCTCTAGTATGGAAAGTGAGAGCTAGAATCTGATTGGTTGCTATAGGCAACATCTCCACTTTTCCAAGCCCACAGCTTAGTAAATCTGGCTCTAAGAATTAAATGCTCATATTTTCTTCTTTTCAGCACTGTAACAATAAATAAATAACATAAATAGCACACTCAAGCGATGTAGCTGGAGAATCAGTATAACTTATTGTTTTAGTAAAACATATACAAAAACAGAATATTTGTGTTGTTGAACTTGCATATTGGCAAAAAAAAGTTGTATTGGTGGGATTTCAAAACAGAATGTTTTTCATACATGATGTTTTTCTACATAAACTGACATTTACCTTCAAAGCGAACATTGAACCCAGGGGCTGTTTTGGACTCATCTGTAGAGAATTCAATCCTAATGCAAGACCCCTCACTAATCAGTCCTTCAAAAGGCACAGTCTCCGTCTTCGCAGAATCAAAGAGAATCTTCCCGTTACTGTACACTGCCAACCTAAAGGATTAAAAGGGAAAACATTAGCCCCTCTTTCAGAGTGCCTTGCATTTTGTAATTTACTAAACATGTGGCTATATGCATTATGCACTGAGCTCTAAAGTAATTCTCAATAAATCCCATAATGAAAAATTTCTACAGTATGAAAAAATAATTATACTTTGGAGAGTTGTCAGGGTTACAAAACAAAGCAGGTGACTGAGGAATTATTATTGTTTACCATCATATTATGCAGTGCTGTCTAGAGCATTTGCAATCATTCACACCTGTCCCTGTCCCATCGGAGATTGCAGTTCACAGTCTTTAATATACACAGTTGCATAACTAACTAGTACTCAGTAATTCCAAGCTAAACACACACACACTAGAGTGTTGATAGCAAATGATAATGATGGACCTGATTCAGACTTAAGAAAGTGCTTAAAATAAGAGAGAAAAGTCACTCCTGGGCTAAACCATGTTGATTGCAGGGGAGTCATATTTCATCTGTTGCAAACAGTATTAAAGTTGAGAGGTGGCGTTTCCCAGTCCAAGTTTAAATAACAGTGTAATATTAAAGCTGGTCAGTATCTGTGTGCAGTAAGCAGTTCAAAGATATATCTCTGCATGCAAAGAATACAATTAACTTG
>WWET01000374.1:497555-535653 GCA_011038615.1 Limnodynastes dumerilii
TATTTATTTTATTTAAGTAAAACTAGTATTATAATAATTAATTAATTAATCAATCTATAGTGCTATATTTAGAAAAGCTTTTAAAGAAAAAAAGTTGAGATTTTTCCAATAGCAAATGCAACCAATAATATTCTACTTATAACCTTTTTAGAAGGTCATTATAACCTTTTTATAATGTGTTAAAATTATATCTTTAACCTGACTGGTTACAATATTACCTTTAAAAAGTTTGCTTTAAGAAGACAAAAATGCAAAATTTGATTGTGGCCCACCTAAATGAGGACACTTCCAGAAAACTACATTTTAACCCACATCAGAACTCCATTCAATACACTCATCACTTAAATCCTGGCACATCAACTTCTTTTTGAAATACACTGCAAGTCAGCCATTTTATCCTCCAATGTTTCCCACTTGTTGATTAAAAAATGTTGCATATCACAATAAATAAAATTTTACAGCTAAGTTGGTGCTGTAAAATAATACTGTATAACTTTTTCAATCAGTAAAGTTCATAGTAAATAAGAACTTAGTGATTCCCTTGAAAACAAATCTAAAAAAATCTTTAAAAAAATATATTATGATTTATGCAGCTGGTAATAATCCTGTCACATTAAATGATCAAACAAAGGCAGGTGTAAAGACATCAAGTCAAATTTATGCAAAAAATCAATATAGTTATGAATTATCCCGGAGTTCTTGAGTGCATGGGAAACGGTACAAATCGCAGATGGTGATATGTGCATAACAAAAATGATAAGCCTTTAATTTTCAATATGAAAACAATATCAATAATAATAAACAGAATACAAAAACAAATGTTTGAAGATACAAATTTGTGATATTTATTCCTACAGACACTTGGAGCCGGATTTACTAAGCTGCGGGTTTTGAGATGTTGCCCATAGCAACCAATTAGATTCTAGCTCTCACTTTCCTATTACATACTAGAGAATGTCAGCTAGAATCTGATTGGTTGCTATGGGCAACAGCTCCACTTTTCCAAATGTGCAGCTTAGTAAATTTGGCCCTTGGAGTACAAATGCCTCAACTTCTAAATCAACCTATAATGACATTTATGATATGGGCAGTCTCTCAGCAAAGCTGAATATGATGTCTGACAGCCACTCTGTAAGATAGAGAAAATATGCTTCTGTTTCATTTACATGGTTCCAGATGGTGCAAGTGACAACTTATGTTACCACCTCCAAACGTGAGGTATCACCTGTTTCTGTGATTTTTGCATGGTTAACAGGTTAACATCCTCTGAATGGAATTCCAGTGACCCTTGTATAAAACAGATTATATTGACCTCTACACAATGCAGATAGCATCCCATTAACCACCACCCAATACAGAGATCATCCTAGTAAACATCACCCAATACAGAGCTCATCAGAGATCATTCTAGTGTCTACTCTAGCTCTTTTCAAACAAAAGAGAGGCAACTGGATGGCTTCATAAAGCCACTGGCCTACCTGGAAAATTCAATGAATGGCCAGATAACTGAGGTAAATAGATAACTTTATAGCTAAGCTTAGCAAATGAAACATATTTCCCTAGGCTTTTTAAGCTACCTACCTCTACTCCGAACATTTCATGTAAACAAATGTTTACTCATATACACAGTCATCCTAAGTTCCAATATATACTATGTAATATTACTAACTGTACATTTTGTTTATACAGTTTGCAAACAGGACCTTCTTACCACTGTCACATTTAATACCAGTTGTATTTTTTTTATCACAATGTTCCCAATTGTAAAATGTTGCTGTTCATGCTGGCTCTATATAAATAAATCTTAATCATAATCCATTTATTATGAGGGGTCTGAGCAGTTTTTCCTGGCACCCTGCTGTTGCTTCTGTATCTGACAGATGCTCAGCACAAAATAAAGTTTGTTGATGCATATTATGCTGCTTTACTTCACTACTTAATTTGTAATTCAATGTATTCAGGTAAAACTGCTTTTGTTTTTCTCCCAGTAGACCTTCACAATCCTTAGAGGGGAAAGTCACTGGTAAGTTTTTTTGTTCAGTTTGCAAATCACCACACATTTGGTTTTCTCTTTCCAAACTGCTGGAGATGTGTAGAAATCTTGAGTAAACCATCTGGCAAAATATACAGATTTTAAAATAACTAACAAAAAAACAAACAAACAAACCACAATGTTCTTCCTATTATGTGAGATTGGAAATGGAGATGTCATATCTGCTTTGTGAAACTTTTTATAAACTTTTTTTTTGCGGGACATAGTTTTCCTATGTCATTTTTTATGCTGTTTCTCTTGGGGCTTTCGGTGCTGCTTTTAGAGTTTTTACAAAGTGGGAGCTTATGCAGAGTATTGGCACCTGTTTTTTAGGTGATGTGCATAACATAAGCAAGCACAACAATTTGGAAGTAGCTGATCCGAGTGTGTTCGCTTCCATATGCTCTGCACTAGTGGAACAGGTGTTACATTATATTTAAAAGAGTAAGTGGGCAATTTTAGTGCTGCTGCTAAAACAGTAATAGACTAGATTCCCAGTGCTTCCACGTAAAAAATGTTGCACCAGCTCAGTCCTGGGGTCAGATTTAGTAAGCTGCGGGAAAGGAAAAGAGATGTTGCCCATAGCAACCAAGCAGATTCTAGCTCTCACTTTCATATTACATACCAGAAAATGTCAGCTAGACTCTGATTGGTTGTCATGGGCGACATCTTCATTTTTATTTTCCTGCAGCTTAGTAAATCTGGCCCCAGGCCTGAGCTGGTGCCTACAGTGCTAGGTCAATAAACGCTGAGGCTGTGCCTTTATGTCTAGGATATCCTATAACACTTGTATTTTTGATAATTACTAAGCATTAAGTCAATAGTAGTAAGGATGGTATTTCAATGTTCTGATAATATTTATTGATCAGTTCTGAAAATGTAAAATTAAAATAAGGTTTTGTGATTAGGACCAGTCCTGCCGTTACTTGAGTATTCTTATTGGGTCTAAAATATAAATGCTACATTTAATGGTAAATAAGCTGAATACATAGAAACTGAGAAGCAATACCCAAGTTGTGTTGCTTTACTAACGTCATTTAAAATAATGACACCAATTAGTAAAATAAAAACATGCATCATAAACTAGAAATATGCTATATATTTTCAATATCACTTCCTGTATTAGTTTTAATGCCTACAAAGGATGTTGATTATTAAATAATGCTGTGTCCTGTTATATTAACACATTAATAAGTCTCTGGTCTTTATTTAACTATAAGTTCAAGGTTATAAAGGTTATTTGGGAAAATGCCAAGTGGAGAATATAAACATTTAGGTGACTTAATGACATTAGTTTGCAGAAAGGTGAAGTAACTCTTCAGAAGATTGAATTTCAAAATGGTACACCCTACAAAAGAAGTCAAAATTGTACAGAACCAGCAGGACCTTAATACAAGAATGACAGTTTAAAAATCTCCTTAGTAAAATTTCTGTGTGAAAAAGCAATATCTTTAAAGTACATTATTCTCAGCCATCCTGTATCAAGTTGCCATGCACGATTACCTCCATAATATGTATGGGGATAAGATATTACTAACACCAAAATGGTGAAGAACCACTGTATAGAAACATCTGCTATGCCTTTGAGAATAGATCACATTCAAGGAAGTGTAACAATTTTATAACAATGGTATTATTATGTTATTATCATAATAACCGCAAAACAGCAGACTGGTGAACATAAAAATATCTGTTTATGCAGTTTGGGTGGCAATAAATCTACCATCAAAGTAAGTACTACATGGCGAGACAATATATGAATTCTAAACATCTTCAAAATTGTTTTTTTTTTTTTTCTTAAAACGACAAAAATTGCAGTACTTTACTAGTGTGATATAGCAGGACATTTATACCTACAAAGTCATCACAAAAATATTTAACAAAACTACCCAGGTGAGAAATACACATTGGCATATGCTTATATCGGTATTATTGATTTCTCCTTCATTATATTCAATTATGTGCCTTATAATAAACACAATAGGGTATAGGATTTTGGCATATGTTAATGAAATAAAAAGGGCATCACCAACAAAGAAAAATGTGATTACAGACTACCTATCGGGTTGTGGTTAGTAAACATGTCTTCATTTTTTTTTTTTTATATGTCTGAACCAATTGTGTAGTTAATTTAATGAAACTGAAATAAAACTCTCATTTTAAAGTCTATGGATGCTGTGAAGACCACTGCTGCCGATGCGAACAGTTTTGACCGCAATGACAGTGGTGATCCGGCTGCTACCTAACTACAGCACGGTTAGGCTCGCTAGACCTTACCTTAACATTTCTGCGCTATCCCCACGTAATACTGTGCAATGTGGAAGTCAAGATTGTATGTAAGAGCCAAAACCTTATTACTGCACTATTTACATAGGTCCTCCGCTTCCTACCCTGTCCTGTCTCACAGTTAGAATATAATTAGATGGAATTCTGGAAACAGAGGATCCATCCTGGTAATGCGATGCTTGCGCATTCACCAATTACCAGATCCAAGCAATCGGAAAATACGCCCTTGAGTGAAACCTGGATCCTGCCTCATGATATTTTGACCTCCAGGTAAAACTTTATGTAGTTTCTATCTAGTCTCTTCCCTCGGTTCTGTCTGTAGTTTTTATCTAGTTTTTTCCACTGTCGTGCCTTTCAAAAAGTAACAAAAGATCCGCCACTATGGATATTTACAATTAAATTGGAAGATCCGCAGAGAAAGATCTGCTTTTGTTCTTGATTGCTGCTGACCTGGTTTGTTCCAACAATTCTTTCTCATATCCACATCTATCCAGACACCAGTCTCTAAATGGACCATTTTGTCAGCTAGGAGATGTTCTATAAGGTTTGAGCTGCTGGTTTGTCTTCAAGACCTGTGCGATTGGCATCCAAACTTAAGAATGTTTGTCCTGCTATGCTGGGATCTATCATATCATTCACACAATTCATTCATAATACTCAGAATTTATAGGTACACCATTTTGTCTGTCATCTGTTTACTTTATATGACTTTGGCCTAAGTCTATTAAGCTAAATATTTATTTTGTGTTGTGTCTATCTGAAAGTTGCTAAAACATGACATTCTTTTTTTGCGCCAGTGATTATAGATCCTATTTTTATTGTGGGGTCTTGTTCCTTGATGACAATAACTTTTGACTGCATTTTTGGGAGAAATAGGGCCAGTCACAACAGCAAAGTCTCAATAAAAACCATTAGCAAATTTCTCTAGGTATCTCAGGCACTTGCCTTACTGGGGGATAGTAGACCTACAGCAGAGGTGGACAACAGAATCCTGTTACAAGACACTAAGGTCCTGACCATCTGAAGGAACCCAATGCCAGCCTAAAGTCCTGGGTCAAATGTTCCATGGCAAAGCCCGGTACTGATGTGATCTGCCTTTCAGAATGGTGATGATCTCATGACGAATGCAAGGGGGTGGCCCATTAGTGTTGTGCCGAAGAACTGTATGATGTCTAAGGGGATTATGACCCCTAAATCAAGTCCTGGAGGAAGCTTTATGAATATAATAGGTCATTTGGTGCGTTGTGAGTCCCCAGCCAAAAGTACCTTTTCGTATGTCCTTATTTCGAATGTGATATACCAGAGAATTTTTTTTTATGAATGGGTGATTCCCATACGCACCCATTCATTAGGATTAGGCTGTGGGGGTACATCAGGTTAGGCTGCAGGGGGGGGGCTTAGGGTTAGGGTTATGGAGTGGGGTTGCTTACCGTTTGGACCACTGTGTTCAGTGCTCTGGGGGTCGATTGCTATGCCTCATCGAGGCAGTTTGGAACTGGCTGGGAGCGAATAGCCCTATCAAAATAGGACCATTCGCTACGGGGACCCACACTCATTTGGTATTTGTAGAGTGAAGGATTATACAATAGTCACTCAAATAAGAGGCATCTGTGAATCAAATACCAGAATTTTATATTTTGTGAGTTCTTAACTTAAAATGTGTTTCAGCTGTTAATAATAATTATAGAGAACTGCTACGAATTAAGGTAAAATCTGTAAATCTGTTAAGGTTGTCACAATGAGCTACAGCATATCTGAGGTGCAATATTGCATTCTAATGTTTTAACACCTGCCTTCATTTATCTTAGTGCGTAATAACTTAATTAGGTTGGTAATTAGTGGTGATGAAAAAAAGATATTCACATGGGAAGATTTAACACAGATTCGAAAGCCTGGAAAATGAGCTATGTTTTCCATTAGTAAGGGATTTAATGCATTCATTTAAGAAATGTTGTCATTTGATAAAGCAGCTCCAATGCACATGAAAAGTGTTACAAAGAATTACAGTATTCAGTAGACCTGTGAAACAAAACATTGTCATCCAAGCATATATCTTGAGAATTTAAAAGCCATTTTGGAACAGTTACATATACAAAGTCTACTACAACAAACACTGAAAATATAAATGACACAAACAAAATATCCATAAGCGCTATCAATGGTAAAGCATTCAGTTTCAGGCAGATTTTTGGTATTATGGTTGGAAATGTCAATCATATGATAATGCCACAGAACAATAATCACATAATTATGCCACAAACAATAAAACCCCAAGTCATGGCCGCTGTCAGAGGACCTGATTCAAACTTAAGAAGGAGCTTGAAAGTAAGAGAGGAATGTTGCATCTGGGCAAAACCATGTTGATTGCAGGGGGTGTCAAGTTAATTGTATTCTTTGCATGCAGGGATATATCTTTGAATTGTTTACTGCACACAGATACTGACCAGCTTTACTATCACACTGTTATTTAGACTTGGGATTGGAAATATTACCTCTCTACTCTAATACTATTTGCAGATTAAATATGACTATTAAATAACAGTGTGATAGTAAAGCTGGTCAGTATCTGTGTGCAGTAAGCAATTCATATATATTCATATATATATATAGCAAGATATATCCATGCATGCAAAGAAAACAATTATCTTGACTACCCCTCGATTTAATATGGTTTAGCCCAGGAGTAACTTTCCTCTCTTAATTTTAAGCTCCTTCTTAAGTCTGAATCAGGCCCAGAGACTTTGTGGCCAAGGACCCATTCCATCGTCCCATAGGAGGCGGGGCATCACGGACCTGCATTAACAGCGGGCCAATGCGCAGGGAAGTCATTTCCTGTGGATTGACCTGCTAACGTGAATTGTGAACAGCAAGGATTGCCCCCTCCCCCCCAATACCGGCCCTGCCCAAACTCACATAATTGGGCCAAAAGTAATGCACCAGTAGAGTCCCAAGACCTTACTCTACTCTCTCTTTTAACCCTCTGACTTGTTTGAATGGAGGGGGGTGTTATCCCTTCCTTACTCCCATTCCCCACCCCCCCCATTTTCATACTTTTCTGCTAACTTGCACTCCATCAAAACAAAAAACACCCTTGCAATAACCATGGGCCGGATCCACAACAACGTACCTTGGCTGAAATACGCACGTCAGATGCCGAGGATAGCTACTACGCATGCGTAGTAACTATTTTACGTAATAACTTAAAGACCACGTATACGCAATCTATGTAACGAAACGATACATAGATTATGTAAAAATAATGACCACGCATGCGTAGTACTATCCTCGGCATCTGATGGATGTATTTCGGTCAACGTATGTTGTTGTGGATCTGGCCCCATATGTGGTCGGAACAATATAACTTTTTAAACATAAAAATAAACCATAAACATATAGGGTTTGATCCACAGTTAGAAGACACTGCACAAAAAAAAGAGTAAATCTGTTTCTTGATAAATCGTGTTGCAATGTGAGGGATACAAATTAATGTCATATTATTTGCTTTTTAACTATATGGGTATGGAGTACAGGACCTAAAGTAATTTCATTGACATTCATACCCTCGACAACATTAGGTTGTCGACAGAGTTGTTATCCTGACAACACTAAGGTTGACAATATTATTATACTGACGTCAGTGCATGGTTGCCAACTTTTGGCAGCTTCTCTCCGGGAGATCCCGGAGAGAAGCTAGAGACGCATGGAGGGGGTGGGGCTTAATGACACGGTTATGCAAATCACGTCATTAGGCCACGCCCCCTTGTTCATACTGCCCCGTTTTTTAATTGAAATAGGGGTCGGACGGGGCTTGATGCTGCAGATTGCGTTATCAAGTCCCTTCCTATGCCTAGCAACACTAGTATACTAGTGTTGCTAGGCAGGGGGGCAGGACTTGAGGCCATGGTTTCAGTAAAACCACGGGCCTCAAGTCACTTGCGGGAGATTTGCTGGCTCTCCCGGGATACCGGGAGTACTGCCCGAATTTCGGGAGTCTCCCGGACATTCCGGGAGAGTCGGCAACCCTGCGTTAGTGTTGTTAATAGTTAAAAGTTAGACACTAACTGCAGCCTAACATTGGGCCTGATTCAGAGATCCAGAACTAACGATAGTTCCGTGCGTATAATTATAAAATCGGATCGATTTTGCATCAACTGTGCATGCGTAGTAATAGTGCAACGCCATGTACATTGAAGTTAAGGTCGGAAATTCCTTAAGGTCGGACTTGTGAATCGGGTGGAGACTAATGCGACCCTAAGTGCGGCGGAAATATACGGACCTAAGGATTTGCATAGAAATGGGCGGGGGGAGGCATTTAGATGAGGGAAAGTGGGCGTGCTTACAGAGTTAGGGCCCTAAATATACGCAACTAAAAGAAATTTAGGGCAAGTCTATGGAGGTGGAAGTTTAGGTCCGGCCGGAGGTTGCGAGGGGAGTGACTGTTTATTCTGGTGGGTGTAACCTGTTCTGACCTGCCACTTAGATGCGTATATTTGCGGCCCGATCGCCGACGGATCTCTGAATCAGGCCCATTGTCTCCTCACCGCAGCCTAACCCTAACCCTCCCCTAACAGCAGCCTAACCCTTAACCCTACTCTGCCCTGCCCTACCCTAAAACTAAAAGTATACCTAGCATTTAGTATAATACTCACTCAAGTTGAGTGTGAAATTGTCAGACAGGTGTCTCCATGGAGTGTAGATTCAAACCGACGTCACTGCAGAGCTTCCGCTCAGCGATAGAGCAGTGTTGACCTCCCATCTGTCCAGAAGGTTAGTAACTGATGCGTTCCCTGCTATATACTTCTATTTTAAAACTTTAATTTAAAGTTGAGTTTCAAGACATCAGCTCAACATTTAAAATTTGCCTCCCCTGCAGTTCAACATGGTTTTGTCAAGGTGCAGATTTGTTCCTTTTTTGCTGTTTATTCCAGCCCTATAATATATCCATTCATAGATATGTCTGGTCAAGTGTGCCTCTGCTAATAGTTTGTGGCTGCTTATACTAACTGCACAAATGCATAGCAATCCAAACAAACATTAACTTATCACTGATCATAAACTGCAAAACATCAGTCTACGATCAGACTATATTTTTTTCAACTTTATGGCTCTACAATCATTCTTATATCATATGTGCTTCCCCTGCAGATAATTCTGCACATGGCTCTATCATTGTGGCCTCCCCTCACCTGCAAGAGTGTGGATAATGGAGCTTTAAGCCCAGCAGGATTAGAACTAACATTGCAAAGATGTAATAAAATTAATTTTGTTGCACTCTTGTGTATTTATCCAAATCTTAGATTTTTTTTGACCATACAATTTTACAGTCAAAAGCATTGCTCTGATTGTTTGGAAATCATTTACAAATTACCATTGCAATTATGTAATAAAATTCTTTGCCTTGATGATGTATTTTCTGAAACATATATTTATAATCAATGAACATTACATTTGGTGGTATCAAACAATAATCAACATGTACAATGACAGTCATTTCTGCTAAAGAAAATTTAACGGAATAAACAAAAAGCACCACTTTGTGTAATGTAGCAATAGAATTATGATAATGTTTGTTTAATAAGTCTATTTACATATCTTTATACATTGGTGAATGCAGCGACAGCCCAGGCTCAGCAGAGTAATTCTCACCAGTGAGCAAGAAAGACGACATCATCCTCATAGGGAATGCATTTTCAGACCTCAGTCTAGTCTGTTTGCAATGTCTGATTTCATGGTGGTTAGAAACCATTGTCTACTACCTTGCAAGATTGACTGCCCCTGGATGATAAAGCACTTGTTTCACATTTCTTATGAGATGGCTGGCTTCCCCAATGTTATTGGGGCAGTTAATGGCACATATGTACAGGATGGTGGGAGAGGAAATGGCATTGTACCATGCCCCTATCTATCTAGCAAACGGAGGGCAACAACACTGTCAGAGGCTGGCACAGCTTAACACAGCACGTAGAACTGATATTCTCAATGATGAATGCTGTCTTAACCTGGCAACATTTGGCAGTTTAGAATTCATGGGTGCGGAGTGGGCAGCTGCCATGGGCCCTCTCTTTTCCAATCCCATAGCAGCCAAACCATCTGCTCCCACAATAGTTACACGTCAGGCTTTGATACTGGGAGATAATGAATTGATTTTTAGTCATCGAAGACATTTTTATTACATTAATGTTTAGGTTGTATGTAATGCTCCATTACTGGTTAGGAGTATTTGTATCCTGGTAGCACCCATGATTCTTTTATAATGCTGCATCTGAAATATGGTCAAAATTAGTCAAGAAATGAGGAGAAGATGTGTAACGTTTAGTATGGTGCAACTTCTCCATCACAACCTGAATCAACATCTCAACCTCAGTGTGACTGAAGTTGGCATGGTGCCACTTGCAGTAGACCCATTCATATATTACATTTCAATTAAAGGATTTAAGTTGATGTATTTATAGTTACTTTTCTTGGCTGGATATCTGTATAGCTTAGTGTTTGTGAAATGTAGAAAAAGTGCGCCTAAAATAACATTACTAAAGGCGCACAAGATGCACGCATGGCGCCAGAAGTTGGCACCATGTAAGGTATTAAAACCATTCAGTGGAGGGGGTGACAATCCTTTACACAACATTTTACATAGAGACATATTATAAAAAGGCATGAAAACAAGAGAAGTATTATGTGAGAGAAAAATCTGCATAGTAACACTTCTGTTTATAAGATATTTCGCAATGAGCTTGTGATTCTCTGCTAAGTTTTTACATGTCCATTCCATATATCTAATTGATGAGTAACTGAGATTGACTTGTTGACATATGAAAGCTGTGACAGAAATAGCCCTTTCAGACTTGTTTACTGTAAATTGTAATAAATAGCAGTAATCTTCAAAAATGTGATCATAAGTATGGTGGGGGGAGTCCGATGGTATTAAAACTTTCCATAGTATGTACATTGTATTCTCATGATCAACATAAATTTCTTGTAGAATCTCTGTATTTCTCAAGGGGTGTAAGATGTTAAGCAGGGGTAGTTGATGTTTAGGTGATATGGAGCCCCTTACATTACTCATAGATATGTTGTGGAGGGGTGGAGGAAACTCTTGATGATAATGGGCTGTGCTGATCATGGATTTACTTTTAGAAGTAATTAGATGTTTGATGTTTTACTGTATTTAAGATGATTACCATTAGATTGCAGCTAGTTAAGGTGTAGGTGAGGGTGATTGCTGAAAAGTGTTCTTTATATCGCTCTGTGTCATAAATGCTTTTCTCTTTTTTTTCATGTACTCATCTTAAACAGCCTTAAGTGTGTCCCATAAGTTTATGTGATGATACTGTCTTGCATAAGGGCACTAGTGTAATATCTTGGAGCTACTGCAGCATTTAGTTACTTTACCTTAGAGGAAGCTGGTTGATGTTCCTTACAGAGTCCTCCCACCACAACCAGTAGCCTCTTAGCCATGCACCAATATTTACATGTATACTGCATGCTGCTATCTGTGCCCAATGACATGAGGAATGGGACGAGGGCTACATAAATCAGCTCTAATTTACAAGACCATATACTGATGGACAAAAATATCAGGTGTGGATAAAACTAATTAGCCACATCCAGACGGATGCTTTTATTAACTGAATAGTAAATACGTGGCTTCACTATTTTGTCAGTTTTCATTCTTATGAATTCCGGGAAAGGTTCACACATATTGAATGTGTCTATCTCAGATTCAGCACTGGGGTAACCTCAGAAATTCTCACCTTGCAATCAGCTACAAAGAGCCACTAGAATGAGCTTCAGATGTAATGTAAACCAATAAAAACAGATTGATTTATTTTCCTGTCTAGTGAGACAATGTATCCAAACAAACAATCTAACAAAAGAAACAAGGTCACAAAGAAAGGCCAGAATTATATCTATGAAGATAGTGTACATTTTCTCCACTACCTTCCCCTCTCACGTCATAGCCCAGATGTCTGCATCGGACTCAGCACTGGTCCGTAAACAGACCACGCCAGACCAGAGGCACGGAGTCTAACTGCAAGGTTGTTCACCAAAGCCCCTGATAGTGGAGATGGTCTTGGCTGCAGGCAGTTCTCAGCCCTATGGACAAGTGCACAGACGCCAAGATAGTGGACAGGATCTGAGGGTTGCAGGAAGTAGCATAGGAGTTACTACTGAGACTGGATACTGTGGTGAGCAGTTGCACACTGGAAGTGCAGACACTGTTGAAACAGGCAGGAACCAGATACATAGGAATACAAGAACAGGACACTGGATAAGTGGGACCGAGGACTGGAGATAGGACCTGGAACCAAAGAGCCAGAACACAGGAGATGACTCGAGGATGCAAAATCAGCAGGCAAGATACCTGTTGCTCTGACAGCGAAGTCATGTCAGTTAGGGGTTTAAATAGAGTTGCTGGTCAGTGAGTTCCAGCAAGGAAATGAGCCACACCTGTTGGATAATGTTTGCAGCAGAGAGTGAACACCAGGAAGCGCAGATAATTAAAAGAAGTTTTTGTGATCAGTAAAGCTAAACAAAAGACATAATGTGCAGTGGAAAGTAACGTGATGATGACACTGGGGGGGACAGCAGTCAGTATACTGGCCTCCACACTTGGAGCAATTGTTCCATGGTACATTCCTCTGTGAGAAATGTAAGCACTTGGGGGCAGATCCATAGCTACGCTGTGCTGTACTTCGTTATTCCGGCCAGCGTAGCTCATAAGCACTCCCCCCGATACTCCCCTTGTCCTGGTGTACTTACCCACTGTTACGCTGGCTGAAGGCTACCTTAACTTCAGCCGGCGTAACAGTGGGTAATTACGCCGGGAAACACATCATAACCCCCTAACCCAGCCCTCCCTTCCTAATTTCCCTCCCCCGCCCAGATTCCATAACTACAGCGTAGTTACGGGGCTGCCTGCCCCTTCGTCCATAACTAAGCTGTAGTTACAGATGCTAGATCCATGGCTCACAGAGCCATGGATTACGCCGGGCAAAATATGACCGGCACATTCACAGAACGGCATTTCTGCCTAACTAGTACGGCGGCCGTAGGTCTGGATCAGCCCCTTGGTGCCAGATCCTGAGCTATGTATGTGTGCGTATTTACGCCAGCCACTGTCATAAAATCGCCTTTTTATATTTACTGCGCATGCATGCGGCAGATGTTACGCAACGTAACTCTGATCGTACATAACTTCGTAAATACGAAGGGAGGCATTTAAGTTGTACAGTATGGGCCAGGTTAGGCTGTTACGTACGTCAATCCATATACGTACATCCATAGTTACGCTTGGAAAGATTAAGGTAGGGTAAACTACGTATGAGCAAAGGGAATGCCTAGGGGAGTGCATAGTACTCCCCTAGGCAGAAAGCATAAATACATTACGCGATCAAACGCAAAAAGAACTTAGGTCTGGATCTACCCCTTGGTCTCTTTGGAAGGCCAGATAACTGATCTAAAGCAGACCATTGCAACAATGAGGGAGATTGCCAATCTTGAGCAGAGTCTACAGCTTACTGTTGATGCTTTAGCTGATCTGGGTGGAGCAGAGTCAGAAGGGGATGTACAGGTAGGCAGATGGGTAACAGTTAAAAGGGGTGGCAGAAGAAGGAAGAGGCAGGCCAGTTCTAAGCTGAGCAATCCCAGCAAATTCACCAGATTGGATGAAGATACTGTGGAAGGCAGTTCAGAATTGGTAGATTTGGGTGAGACTGCTTCTATTAGCAGCCAGGGAAATTGTCTCTATTAGCAACCAGGGGAATGGGGGCCAAGGTTACTCAGAGACCTAGGCAGATTGTGGTGGTAGGGGATTCAATTATTAGGAAGGTAGATAGGGTAATCTGATACAGGGACCGTGCATGCCTAACACTGAGTTGTCTCCCAAGTGCTTGAGTTCGACATATTGCGGAATGTGTGGACAGATTGTTGGGAGAAGCTGGGTATAGCCCAGCAGTCATGGTGCATGTTGGTATCAATGACCAATTTAGAGGAAGATAGGCAAGCAAGTATTTATGGTATAGACATTGAGTGCAGTAAAGGGGAATTTAATAAGAATCAAGGGGATGGAGAGGTTGTAAGGGGAAACAAAGCTGATAAGGAGGGGCCCTTTAAAAACCATTAAGAGAAACAGCCTTATCAAAGGAAAAAGGAATAACAAAGGGAGGAAATAGACTTAAGTGTATGCTTACAAATGCAAGAAATCTGTTAGGTAAAATGGGTTAGTTAGAACTAGTAGCAATGAAAGAGTAATATGATATCATAGGTATTACTGAGACGGTGGGGTGATACATATGACTGGACAGTCAGTTTGGAGGGCTATACTTTCTAAATAAAAAGGGAGGAGGAGTATGTCAATGTTAAGCCAATGTTAATACCAAGTATACAGGAAGTTATTTACAAGGGTATTGGTGATAATACAGAGGCAAATATGTGGGAAATATCCAGTGGAGGTAAAAGTTCAAAGAAGTTTCTGAAAGGGATATGCTATAAACCACCAAATATTAGTTCAATTGAAGAAGGCCAACTTCTACAGCAAATTGAAAAGGCTGCACAGCTACAGTAGGTCAAGTTTTAATTATGGAGGATTTAAATTATCTGGACTGGAGACTTGTGGCACAGTTAGGGGAAACAGGTTTCTGAGCACACTAATAAACCATTACATATCCCAAATAGTAGAAGAACCAACTAGGAACTAGACTATACTGGACGTAGTAATAACAAATAATGTAGGGGTTATATTAAATATCTGAAGGGACTGAGGAATTTTTGCACATCTATAAGGAATGTAATAAAAAATGCTAAAAGTTTTTTAAGTATATAAATGGCAAATGATCAGAAAAGAAAATGTAGAACCCCTAAAAAGTGAGAGGGATGGATTGATCAATGATGAGAAAGCAGAAGTATTATACAATTTATTTTCTTCAGTATTCATTACAATTGGTAGGAATAATACATAAGAATGAAAATGCATCCATACCATTATTTAATACTTGGCTGACATAGTAAGAAGAAAGGCGATTGAAGAAAATAAGATAAATAAATCTCCAGGTCCTGACTGCATACACCCAAGGGTTCTTATGCAGCTAAACTCATAAATTGCAAGACTGTTATTGTTAATTTTCATAGATTCAATTTTATCAGGCTCTGTACCTAGGGACTGGCGTATAGCAGATGTAGTGCCATTGTTTAAAAAGGGAGTGAGATCACAACCGGGTAATTATAGACCTGTAAGATTGACATCAATAGTTGGGAAACTGCTGGAAGGTATAATAAGGAATAATATTCAGAATTATGCAAATAGATTATTAGTGGGAATCAACATGGATTTTTAAAGTATAGGTAATGCTAAACTAACCTAATTAGCTGTTATGTGGAAGTTAGTTTTAACTTAGACCAGGGTAGTGCAGTAGATGTGGTCTACTTAGATTTTGCAAAAGCCTTTGATACAGTGCCATACAAGAGGTTGGCCCTCAAAATAAGGGAAGTGGGTCTAGGAAACAACATTTGTACTTGGGTCAAAAACTGGTTGGAGAGTAGGATACAGATAGTTGTGGAACAATTTATAATTAGTCAAAAGATTTAAGCATTGTATTTCAAGGTTCCGTGCTGGGACCACTTCTTTTTAATATATTAATTAATGACTTTGGTGATGGTTTAGAGAGTAAAGTTTCCAGTTTTGCAGATGACACTAAACTATGTAAGGTAATAGAATCAGAGCAAGATGTAGGGACTTGAATAAACTATTGAGCGGTAAAACGGAAGATAAGGTTTAACATAGATAATTGTAAGATCATGCATTTAGGGATCAAAAACAAGCATGCAATCTATAAATTAAATGGGGTAAATATAGGGGAATCTTTAATGGAGAAGGATTTGGGAGTGCTTGTGGACAATAGACTTAGCAATAATGCTCAATATCAAGCAGCAGCTGCAAGGGCCAATAAAGTATTAGCATGCATAAATAAAGAGCATAGATGCAAGGGAAGACTGTGTAATTTTGCCACTATATGAATTGTTGGTAAGGCCTCATCTCGAATATGGAGTTCATTTTTGGGCCACCACTCTATAAAAAAGACATTTTGGAACTAGAAAGGGTTCAGAGAAGGTCAACAAAATTGTATAGGGTATGGAGTCATTGAGCTATGATTACTTTACTTTACTATCTAAGAGGAGCTATTACTTTATACAAATACATCAAGGGTCAGTAGCTTGCATGGGAACTTTTTTTTACCTCAAGGACTGTACACAGGACATGGGGTCACCCACTAAGATTAGAGGAGAGGAAGTTTCACAACCACCAAATGGAAGGGTTCTTTACAATAAGGACAGTCAAGATATGGAACTGCCAGGGAAGGTTGTGATGGCAGACTCACTTGATATGTTTAAGAAATTTTTTCAGGAAAGGGCATCTAGGGTTACCCGAACTGTTAACTTAAATTAAGGACAGTAGTGGAGCCAGGATAATATAGGACTATAGATGTATTTTCAGCACTCAATGTAAGGATAGAGAGATAAACCAAAACAAAAGGGGATCTCCAGCTGCTTTAAAGAGGTGACCAACCCCAAATAGAAGAAAAATATATAGATTAAAAAAAGCGCTTTTTTTTGCCTATATAATATAGGATGAACTTTTGCCATTCTAATCTCATGCATTGCATATATTTCCAGTGGCATCTCCGTGTGCACTATAAAGCAATAAAACCAGTTGTTCTCTGTTTGGACACATTAAGATCCCAAACTATGTTACTGTGTGATTCCAACATCGGATCATTGGGTGCCACGAATTTCCCATCTATTAGGTTCCTTTTCAGGACAATTACAAAGCCTTTTTTTTTCCACACTGATATTGAACTTTTTATATTGCAACTGTAACTATTTTCTATAAATTACTACTTTGGAATCTGCTACTGGCAATTGCTACATATTACTTTTATGAAATCCAACTTGCCCTGGCCATTTGGCGGGAGGTTGGTTATATGAGACTTTTGTAATTTGTTTGAATATTCTAATATACTGCTCACAGTTCCATCCATTGCACCATTATTTCACAGATTGCTTCTGCTAGTTACCTGATTGTGTTGATTTCAGTCTGGCACATAATTTAACAATCATTTATCTATTGATCTAATTCTAACATTGGGCCAGATCCAGAGTTACGTTTCTATTACATTTCCTAGCTAACGTACTTACACTACCGTATTTACTATGCACTACGCATGCGCAGTACATGCAGAATTGCATTTTTTACGGCTCCGGCTAACGTAAATACACTAGCGTACTTAGTTCTGGATCTACCCCATTGTGTTTTATTAATTGTTTTTTAAACTTCAACAATAAATTTACATCATTTTTGATATATATGGCAATAGGATCCAGTTTAATATATTGTTTAGATAAATAAATTCTAATTCTTTTTATATATTTGCATTTCTGGTGTTTAGGGCGCTGTTAATTCTTTTGTTTCATTGTGTACTTTTGTTTGGACTATCACCGCCATTCCCTTACCCTGCGACCATTACATACACTAGACTTTCTATATATATTTTTATATAGATCGAGCACTGTTTATTAAAGGGTACACTCATACCTCCCCTATTAGTATTAGCGCTACCCTTAAGATCTTATCTGCAGTTTCTAAAGGCACCACATATTTGAGTCCATTGAGTGCTGACAAAAATTCACAGTTGTAATAATGAATAAATTAAAATTGAGAAGCATTTTTTGATGTTATAATTCCTATTCACCTTCCTGTTAAATACATGTTCAAACTATGAGTTAAGTTAATGACTCAACCTTTCTTTGACTGGGGAGAGGTGAATAAAAAAGAATAATTGACAATGTATCTAACTATATGTTACACACAGTAGGCAAGTATAAATAGTAATATTTAGCAAATCACAATGCAATTCATTTCAGGTGCTACATATTTTTATAAACCAGTATTCAAATTTTCAATTTTTGTCATTAATTTCCTGTGAGGACTGCAAAAAGTTTAAATAGAGTCATTTCCTTAATTTATTTTTGTGAGATTACCTCCCACTATAATCTTGAAACTGCACACTTAGCTCCCTGCTGCTGCATTTAAATATATACTTTCTCAAATAATTATTGTTTATTATATTCTCCGGTCTCCATCTTTCCGTCGAGTTCACCTTGAAGAGAACCAAATAAAGCAGTTTCTGAGAACAGAAAGGGCAAGATAGTCTCAGACTGTGCTTTCAAACCTGCATAAATGCCTTGCTTAGTATTCCCAATGTTCTTAGAAGAGATCAAGGTAACTGGCATTCATTGGTTATTTATTATTCTATCTTGTACGGACAAAAATTAAATAAGTACATAAAAAATTTATGGCAGACATGGTTTGATGCATGCTACACAAAGTGAAGCCTATTAAAAGTAATGAATGCTTAGGCTGACTTATTTTGAAGTTCTAATTAAAGATGTATTAATAGCGACTTAATCATGCCAGATATAGACTTTTGTTTTTTATGTAGTTGGATCACTGCACAAAAATTTAAAGGAATCCACAGCTGCACTATGTAGACACCCAAGCATTTACATTTTAATCTCTCCCACAAGCATGAACAGACTTCCAACAAGACCTACCTTAAGTCTTCTTAATGAAGAGGTACAGAAATCTATCTAGGTATACATTAGGAGGGAACAACCGTTCTGTAGCTTCCAGTCGCTCTGTCAAAGCCATCATTACTCAAGTTCTGATTGGTTACCAAAGTCTAAGCTGTTATAACCAATACAACATAATGAAGTGGCCATAAACTTTACCATGGCATGAAAATTGCACATGTAGGGTGTCATGAAACCTAACTGTTTTAGAGGCAGAGGCCTAATGTAACAATGCTTTACCAGATTGTCCAAACATTAGAGTCAGGTGTGTGGATATATCTCAGAAAATGGGGATCTTCTAGAAGTTTCAAATATAAGAGTAATGAAAAAAAACAATAAAACATTAAGTTTATGATAGGCTTGTGAGTAGAATCTCCTTGTTAAGGTACGTGAAAAGAGCAACCAGGAAAGTGATTATAATAATAACAATAATAATAATAATATAGGTTGCATTCCCCGCTGTGATGGGCTGCTTTAAGAAATAGCGTTAGGCTATATAGAAGGGAGTATTCCGGTAAGGCTAGGGAGAAGGGAGGGTTAGGGTCAGGTTGTGGGAAAGGTATTGTTAGGGTCAGGTTGCAGGGAAGGGAGAGTTAGGGTTAGGGTAATGGAAGCGGAGGGTTAGGGTTAGAATTAGGGAAAGGGAAGGGGTAGTGTTTTCCGGCTTACCTATTGGAGCACCATGTTCAGTGCTCCGTGGATCGATTTCTATGCCTCACCGAGGAATAAGCAATTGATATCCCAGCCAGGGCCATTCTTAGCGGGGACCCACATCAAAGACAAAGAAAAGAAATCCATCTCATCTCATGTTCTCTCCCTGGAAGAGTTACAGGTCCTGAATAAAGGCCTGACCTTTGTGCCAACTAACACCTTTAACGGCTTCAAATGAAAGATTGAACAGCACAGATTTGCACGGAGTTTTCACCTGAAATAATTCTTTGATCTTCACCCTAAGTCCGATGTGCAAGATACTTCCATATATAACTCCTTCCAACCCAAGTCAACCTTTGACCCCCAGAGCTCCAATGCAACTTTAAAATGTTTCCACAGTTTCCTGGATGAGGGAATGACTAAAGCTGCTACACAGATACCACACATCAGGCATAATTTGACAAAACCTCAACAACAGCCTATCAAAGACCTTAGCCAAGATGTGGACCTGGTCAGTAGATCGGCAGACAAGGGCGGTACCATCATCCTTTTAAACCGCCAGGACTACTACGAGGAGATCAAGCTGAGTGACCTAGAAGTATACAAGCACCTCGCAGCAGATCCCACTGACCAGATTAAAGCCTCTCTGGACTGTACACTTCTCCAAGCTGTACAAGAGGGTACTATCCCACAACATGTTAGAGATGCACTTATGGTCACCCATCCCACCATTCCCATCATCTATACATTACCTGAGATTCACAAAGATCCAGTGAATCCACCAGGCCACCCCATTATCTCGGCCAGAAACTCTGTACTTGCTCCGATCTCAAAATTCTTGGACCATTTTCTCCAGCCACTTGTCCAATCTGAACCTACCTATCTCAAAGACTCCACCAGCTTCCTGAGTGCCTTAGCCAGTTTCACCAACCTACCATCGCATGCCATCCTATGTACCATAGACATAGTCAGCCTCTACACGAGCATACTCCATGAGCAGGGGCTGGTGGCCATTGTCAAATTCATTCAGAAACATTCAGACTATCTGGGTCCTCCCGTAGAGCTGGTTATTGAGTTATTAACTCTTATTCTCACCAAGAACTACTTCTTGTTCTACGAGTTCTATTTACAGCTGCGTGGGTGTGCCATGGGTTCGAACATGGCCCCCATGTATGCTAACATATTCATGATTGACAGGGACAAATCCTTTTTCCTGGACCATCCGGCCATCTGCAAATACATTTTGTATTACTCCAGATATATCAACGATATTTTCATCATCTGGACTGGCCCTCGTGACCTCCTTGAGTCCACTCTGCAACAGATTAATCACAGGGACGACCCGAGCAAGATCACTTTCTATATGAGTGACCAGCACATATACTGACCAGGATGTCCAGATAGTGTAACAGATAAGTCCCTGAGTACCACTCTGTATAACAAGCCTACAGGCATGAACACAGTCCTACATGCCAAGAGCTTTCATCCACCTGCCTTAAGAAAAGGACTCCCGTACTCCCAGTTCTTACGGGTAATACGAGCTAACAACCACACCAAAGCGGCTGACTCACAACTTATCGCCATGAGAAACAAATTTCTGGCAAGAGGCTACAGCACTACAGCTCTAGACGAAGATCTGATGAAGGCAAAGCCAGTACCTAGGACAGTAACTTTGCAGTCACAGACCAGAACAACTTTAAACAATATGTTACCATTAGTGACGGAATACTCACATCTGAGCTTTTTCATGAAAAAGGCTGCACGGTCCCTCTGGCCTATTGTTACCACCGATAAGACCCTTTCATCATTACAGGGGAAATCTGTTCTCCACAGTCACACCAGGTCTAGGAACATCAAGGACATCCTGTGCAAGAATTACATTACCACACTGGAACAACCCTCACATGGTAGCTGAGACCTGTGAGACCTGGGTGTTACAAATGCCTGGGATGTGCCACATGTAAATTCTTGGAAGTTGGGAACTCCTTTGTACATCCCAGGTCAGGCAAGAGATTCCCTATCAAGCAAGTCATAACCTGCACCACCCCCTTCCTTATTTACCAAATCCGATGCCCCTGTGGTATGCTGTATGTGGGCAAGACTACAAGGATGATGAAAGAAAGGATGGCCCAGCACCGATCTGCTATCAAGCTTATATTGGAAGGAAAGACCATAGACCAACCCGTGGCTTGCCACTTTGCCACACACAGACACAATGTCACGGACTTACGGTACAAGGGACTTGAACATGTTCCTCTCTCACTTCGTCGGGGTGACTGGGATAGAACATTATCCCTGCGTGAGGCATTCTAGATACATACTTTGGACACTCTCCGCCCACATGGCCTCAATGAATCATTACCTCTTAATTGCTTTCTGTAATTCTGCCTTTCATGTGTATATATTTTTTTTTATATATTTTTTATTTATTCATTTCTATTCTTTATGTCCCATCTTGATCACCCTCCCCCTCATATGATATATCCATGCTTTATTTTTGTTTTGGGTTTCACCACTTGACAACTGCAGTATTGTACTTTACTGTCCCTGTTATGTGGTACCTGCAGCCCCTCTGATTTATGTTCTGACCGTGGGATATAGTTTTGCTATGTTCATACTTGTTCTGTATCTGCTTTCATGTATGATAGACCCATATGCCGGGAGTGTAGGTTGTTCATGATGTAGCTTTAGTTCTATTTTTTTTTTATATTTATTTATTTATTTTCTTCTTGCGTATTTTTTTTTTCTTGCATATTTTCTCTGTCTTTGTTCCTGCTGGCCTTATTATTTTATTCACACTTTCTACAGTTATTCCACCACAAACGCTCACGCTGCAGCGTGCTACACACGGGGAGCATTGCGTCTCCCATTGCCATGGTTACGAGCAGGCCTCCAGACCGGATGCGCTCCTATCTCTACAATGATGTGCTGTGACAGCTCAGCTGTCCGACATCTTCCGGTTTTCGGCTGCCAGCTGTGATCGCGTGAAAGTGGTAAGTGTTATTGCGCATTTTTCTTCTATTTAATCCTGACTGTCTCCTTCCTGACACAGGAATTGAAACGTCGGACTTTATTATCACCGCTATTTACCTGCATTAATGTAACGGAGTAACGTTCATTAAATTACCTGACTTTTTGCAAAACTTTAACAAAGACTCTGGTGTGCATCCATTCTTCCACTACTATATATATATATATATATAAATCTTTTTTAACTTTCCAGTCAAAGATGGACCAGTATTGGCTATAGGCTGCAGTGGCTAAACCAAGCTACAGAGCAGTAGCACAAACAGCATGCAGTTTAAAGATTACAGAACATTTATGAAACATAGTCCACAGCAGTGGTAGGCAGGGTGGCCGTTTATTGAACTACATGATCCTACAGGAAGTTTTTATGAATCAATATCAAAAAGCGTCTTAGAGCTTGCGGAAGTTCAGTAAGTAGGTTAGAAAGTAAGTTAGTAAGTGGAAGCAAGGAAAATCGGTTACTAGAAACTTGGAACAAATAATAAAAACCAAGCATCCAAATGTCCATGGTCATGGTCTTTCCTCGGTACTGTGTGTGGTATATGCCATGTTGGCAATTTTTTTCCCCCAGTATCCCTTCATATGTTGACGTGGTGTTCTCTGAAGGATGGACAAAAGGTGTCTATTTTTGGAGTGGCCTTTAATACACCTTCTTCTTATTCATTCTTATTCATTGACATTTTTTATAGAAGATGTTGAAGCACTATGACTTCCAGTAATAAAACTGTGATCCACCAGTTCTATAGAATAGTCCACGATGGATATATATATAGGAGTAATGCTACTGTGCTTGATATTGGAACTGCCACCACACCAAGAACCGGATCCAGACCACCCCGCATGCTTTCCATATGTGCAGGGGCCTGGAAGAACGAACGAAAGAGGGAAGTGAACTTCCCCTGTTATGCTGCCATAAGCCTGCCTTAAGTAAAATGTGCGGATCGAGGTCCGTACAACCACTGATCCGCTCATAAATGTTTAAACCCACCTTCACTGTACAATTTAAATGCTTCCCCCCGCATGCGCTCTCCAGTCAAAACACCCCACTTATGCATTTTGCATGTATAAGTGGGGTTCTGTACACAAGTCTGGATCCGGCACTAAGTGAATGTAAAATTACACAGGGATTGAGGGGCTGCTACCGTTACCTTGCACTGTTATTTAAAAACTAGAGATGTTTTTCCAAGCAGAAAGAAATGTCTTCTTTGAAATTCTAATATGTAGTTATGCAGCTGACATGGCAAATAAGCCCAGTAACTACAGTAATATATACTGTCTGTAACACAAACAGTCTTCCTTTGAAATACAAAAATAAAATGTTCAGGAAAAGATACATATTTAAGAGCACAAATAAATGAATTCTTTGACATTTTAATATTTAGGGGTGCAGGTGATGCGACAGATGGACCCAGTAACTACAGAAATATATTTGTATACCTAGTAGTTCTGATCAGATTTGATTGACATAAGGAATGACCAATAGGGAGAAGGACAAGTGTAATACAACATCCAATAGCCTGATTGAGAGGAGAGTAGTTATATTCAGTGAATAGGTCTAAATATCTAGAAAAGGTGTTCAACTGTAACAAGGTGAGCAAAATATAATATGCATTTAAGGAAATGCATGGACAGATACAGAACTGTATTCACACTTATGTAAGTGCAGAATCTCTGCGTATTTTTATAATCAGTTAAACTGTGCATGCCCAGAACCCAAATATACGCACGGAAATCATAGCCGACTGATTCACAGACAGGGTCGGTTGACTTACTTAGGTATTGGTACAGAATGAGTCCCGCATGTGTGGCTAGAAGGGTAAGACTCTTAATGCAAATGAGCTGCACATGGGCTACTAATGTAAAGTATGGGCGTTCCAACAGAGTTAGGACTGATTCACAAGCAGGGGTGCCTTGCGGAAACTAACATACGCACAGGAAAAGTTAAGGTAGCCCTCAAAAAGTCATAAGTTGATGAACCGTATTGTTTAGTGTGAGGCCATGCCTTATCATTTACTTATTTGAGGCAACACTTGCTGCGTGTTTTTAATCAATAGATGTGTTTTTTTTAATGGATCAAATAAAGACTTTGTTTTTAAAATACCATGATGATTTTAGATTTTGTATAAGGCTTTAACCGTGTAAAGGTTGCCTTTTTTTGTTTTTATTTTGTGCTTGTTTTTTTTCACTTAAAATTTTGTGATCAAACACCATTAGATTTACTTATTTAACTGTTTTGGTTGTTTGTGTAGTTTATCTTCTTTAAATTGAAAATTTTTAAATGTTTATGAAACAGTGCAGTATGCATTTATGTGTTTTGTTAAGTATGTCATGATTTTTTGTTTTTAAAGTTGTATTTTTAATGCTACTTTTGTTTATATATGGTTATGAGAGTACTTGCTGTTTTTAAAACAACAAAAAAATATATACTTTTCAGAATCATAATCAGTGCTTTGCTAAGCAGCTAATTGCACGGCCGATTCACAGCTAATAAAGTCCGCATATAACTAAACATATGCAGCAAAGACCTACATTCTTATGTAGCACTCCTGACAATGGAGGAGTTATTAATCGGGTTCTTTATTTTCTCTGAATCGGTATTGCAGATTTTTCACGTATGCATATTTAGGTAAGTTCGCAAACTTACTCTTAACTGGGAACAGGGTCCACACAGAGGGACAGAGGACTCAAATGGGCAAAGACTCTATACAATCTCCTACAGTCAATCAGAATAAAAGGTGTGTTCTGGTTGGCCTCATATTTGATTAACATAAGATATGGCCAATAGGGAGAGGGAGCTGTCTAATATAGCATAGTGTAGTATTCAAAACATGCAAGATCTGATATTTACGAGAAAATGGCATTTTGCATTTGAGATCCAAATTGTGGGAGGAACCGATTGGTTTGACTCAGAACCCCAAAATTCAGATCTGTTAGATTTCACCAAATATTAATATCTGTCTATCTATCTATCTATCTATCTATCTATCTATCTATCTATCTATCTATCTATCTATCTATCTATCTATCTATCAATCCTGTTCTAATAAAAAGATTAACTTATTGATATTATATACAAAATTATTATTCAGTAAGAAAAAAATATAGTTGGCTAATTATATTCAGTAAAATTAGACCAATTATGTGTTATAGTATTTTTCATTAAGTTGATTAAATGACTTGTTCTTCTGAATTTCCCATTAACCTTTGCAGAACAGACACTGATGCTGAGAGAAAAATCTCTGAGGAATCATTACACATCATCTTGTCTATTTTCATACTTGGTGAACTATTAACTTGTTAGACATGAGATAAAAATTATTGTAAGATTGCTGTTTTTTTTCCTATAATTTTCATATAGAGCAGAAACATGGAGAATTATCATAGTTTGTTATTTGTACTTAAGCAGATATAACTGGGTCAATGAGTGACCATTATATAGAAGAGTAGAGTATAAAAATAAAATAGTACCTCAATGACTAATAAAAAAAAGTTCTGAACAATATGTTTTACGTTTTGGTTGGATAAATCCAACAGCTGCAACAAATAAACAGTAAATATTCTAATGCATATGCTTTCTTCCAAGTTCTAGACTCCCAAGACTAAAAATTCATAAAATAAATTGTCGAAAATAAAAAAAGTTTTGTTTTTTTTACTTGTACTCTATGGGCCTGATTCACAGATAAGAAAGAACAGGATTTAAGGACCGGATTCACAAGAACGATTAAACTTACCTGCCTAGTTTTCCAATCAGATGTACTACTCATGTTTAGTAACTATTTTACGCTATCTACATAGCATAACAAAACGTTACGTAGATAGCGTAAAATAGTTTCTACGCATGCGTAGTACATCTGAACGGAAAACTAGGCACGTAAGATTAAAAAATTGTTCTTGTGAATCCGGTCCTGAGTGCGTATATTTAAGAACAGTTAAACTGAGCATGCCCAGAACTCAAAACTGCATATGAGCAGCATTCAGATTACTATGTACAGTATGGGAGTTCCTCAAGACGGGTGTGGGGCTCTGGTCAGAATGTCCCAATTTCGAAATGGCCATTTCCTCCCAGCGAACTGGCTGGGATTTTAATTGCATATGCCTTTATGCCTTGATGAGCCATAGCAATCAATCCACGGAGCACCAAAAGCTCCGTGCTCCGAAACGGTAAGGAAAAATAGTTCTCCTCTCCTTTCCCTAATGCTAACCCTAACCCTCCCCTCTCACTACCCTAACCCTATCCCTCCTTTCCTGGCAGCTTGACCCTAACCTTCCCTTAATTGCAGCCTGACCCTAACCCACCATCTCCCGCAGCCGGACCCTAACTCTCCCTCCCCTGCAGCCTGACCCTAACCCTCCATCTCCCGCAGCCTGACCCTAACCCTCCATCTCCCGCAGCCTGACCCTAACCCTCCATCTCCTGCAGCCTGACCCTATCCCTCCCTCCCCTGCAGCCTGACCCTAACCCTCCCTCCCCTACAGCCTGACCCTATCCCTCCCTAACCCGCACAGAGAGTTTACTCACCTGTCCCTTGGTCCGGTGATAGCAGCGGTGGAGGTGCGGTGGAGGCAAATGGAATACTCACCCATTCTGAAAAATTTTTTAGAAAAGGGTAAGTATTCGAAAAAGGGACATCTGAAAAGGAACTTTCAGTTGTCCCTTTTTCGGAAATCAGATTTTCTAGGTGGAGAATGCAACCGCTCAAGACTTAAGAATGATTCACAGTTAAGAAGGACTTGTGTAGAGTAAGATACACACCGGAAAATATAAGAATGCCCCCTACCACTCTTAAGTTGGCATCCGCATGGTTAACAGAGAGCCAAAGCCTCGTTCTTTACTGTTTGTTTAGGACACAGCTGCTGTGTGATTATAATGAATGCATGTGTTCACTTTGATTGAAACTGTTAAAGTCTTATCTTTTAAAACTGCTGTTATGTCACCATTTTGTGTTTGACTTTACATTTGAAAGGTGCTCATTATTTACATTTATTTGCAGTTTGTGCATGATTTCATTGTTTGTTTTAAACATTTTTAAACATCAATTTTTTGTTTCATTTACCTTGTAGCATATTTGCATTGTTTGTGTGTGACCTTGAAATACAAATTTTGTTTAGATCTAATTTATGTAGATATTTATTATTTTGGTATTTGTATTATAACAGCTTTGAAAGCTAAATGGTTCTTTCTTAATACTTCTATAAATATTTATGATTTTAATCATTTTCTACATTTTTGCATATTGCAATTTTTAATAAATATTTTGGTTAGTTTTGTTAATTATAAAACTAAGCCTAATCAATCTGCTTCTTAATTGAAACAATTAATATGTTGCTTTGCTTAGCCGTGAATCATGAGGATATTAAAGATCCTAAATATACGTACGGTTCTCAGTTAGGAAAGAAAGCCGTTCCTAAGTATAAGAACCTAGAGATAAGAACGTTCTTTACACCCTAAGAAGCTAGGGGTGTGGTTAGCATTTTTCTTTAGGATCTGTGAATTGTTCTTACTTATCTTTGCGTGGGTAAATTTAGGAACGTTCCTAAATTTTTTTATTAAGTATGAATCCGGCCCTATATGTGCAATCAAGCATTAGATTATAATATGTTTAGTATTTATTGTTTTAATTAAGCTTCCAGTGAGGGATAGGTATGGGTGGGGGTTAGAGTTAGCCTATGGGAAGGGTATAGGTTATACTGTAAACAGTGGATGGGGGAAGGGATAAGCATGGAAGGAAGATAAAGAAACCAATCTGGAACAAAGTATGCAGATACTACAGATAACTTATGTGGAGTATGTGATGGATATTAGAATCATGCATTTTCTATTTATAAGTATCACCTCATATCTAATCATTTACTTAGATTTAGATATGCTGTGTGATACTTGCCCTTGAAAAGTGAAGCTATTCACTCCATATTTCAGCCCAGGAGACTTGATAATAGAGCACTTGTTTAATGGGAAAGACAGATTCACAACGGACAATGATTCTTTCCTCTTATCTCTTGACAGATGTGGAAGATTATTTGTATTAATCATCATCACCTGTGACATTCACAGATAGTTACAAAAGAGATTTATGCTGTCAAATCCTCTCTGCTGCTCTGATGTTGTTCCAAGATCCATTTACTTCATGGTAAGTGGAAAGTAGGAGATACTTATCAAAGGCTATGTCACCAACATGATGTAACAAACAAAAGGGTTCTGCAATATTGAAATGATTGAAAGAAAAATAAGAGATAAAAGAAAAATAAGAGATATATATATATATATATATATATATATATATATATATAATTTACGAGTTTTCAAGTTAAGTATACGTGGTAGACTGCATATACGCAATCTACGTTACAAGAAGTAATGTAGATTACGTTACAAAATTACTGCGCATGCGCAGTAGCACATTTCTCAAAACTCCGGCCTCAATTGCAATGCGGCCGGAGTTCTGAATACGGCCCTTCATCACTAGTATTGGTAAAGGAGGTGCAGCTTCCATAGCTTAGGTCATTTGTGTATATCATACCCTCCAACATGACCAATTCCATTAAGTACAAAATACTCTGCTCCTGAGCTTCTGACTGTCAGTTACTATGGTAACCACCTTTGTTGAATAGGCAATCGTTTTTTAAATTTCAGTTAATTCATTTAAAACAGGTGAGTGACAGTTGGAAGCTCAGGAGCGGATTAAATTGTACCTAATGGAATGGGTCATGTTGGAGGGTCTGGTATATGTGAGGTTTTCTCAATATACACTTATGTTTTGGGGCCCACAATTGTTAACAATAGTTATGCTGGGAGAATTCCACTTTCTGATCAGTAGCCCATTTTACCATGCCAACTCTAAATCCTCTAGCATAAATTAGTCACTAAGGACCTGATTCACGGTTAAGAAATTGCTGATATTTTTTAAAACGGTTAAGCTGCGCATGCATAGTACCTATATTTACAGCATTTACGTAGGTTTTAAGAGCGATTCATGCGGCCATTCGCAATGATATAAGTAAGAAGGGCTGTGCCAGGAAAAGTTAAGAAGGAAGTTAAGAAAAGTGGGTGTGATGAGGTATTTAAATGGGGCAGACAGGGCGCAGTTTGCTTAGTACATGCGTACTTTAGCAACTTCAGCCGATACATATGCACGGGAAGATAAGGCTGCATTTGGCATTCTTAAGTCTGTTAAGAACAGCAAAAAAGAGGGCGTGTCAAGGAAGTTGCCCTGCGTATAATTAAGTGAAATAAGAACCTAATTGTTCTTATATCACTTCTTAACTTTGAATCTGGCCCTATATCACAAGATCATTTTATTTTCAACAAATTGCAGATATAAAATGACTGACTTAGAATTTATGTCCTGGCAGGAACTGGATATTGGAGCATGTAGTGGAATGATTTAAGATATGTAGACAGTAAAAGATATTTGTTACATTATATTTAATTGGGCCGTCAAAAGACAAATGAGAACCAGGGACGGAGACACACAATTAGCACAGCAGCCAAACTCTGCCCAACAGGATAATCCAGAGTGACTCTTTTCTCATTTCAGAGCAATGGAACTCAGCCATGAACACGTACGAAGAAGGATTTAACACAGCAAATTCTCCAAAGGGTTGAATATACTTGGTGAGAATATGTTATGAAAATAAATATAACATGATTATAGTTAAAAGCATGTTGTGCTGTGTCGATTTTCTTCCCAGATCAATCTTCTTTGGTACATAATATATTTGCACTATAAAGTATATGAATTTCCCTTTGTAAAATCTCTCTACAATTCCATATTAGGCAGTCAATACTTGCACAGCTGCACATTTTTAACTCAAAACTGAATACTTTGTGGTGATAGTATAGCATTATGAGCAGAACATGTACTGCGATAGGTATCCTTTTTTAGAATGTGACTTATCTTTATAACGCATCTACATATTTCCAAGTGGCCTCAGGCCTGTATAACAGGCGAGCTGATCACAGACAAGCAGTTCCTCTCCCATAATGCTTTAATGTGGTCTAATCCCCCCTCTGTTGGCAGGAAGAATTTCAGATGTACAAAGAAAGGCAAATTCAATCATCAGGAAGGGAACATTTCATAAAATGTGGTTTGGCTGATGGGATTAAATTAGCAGCACATTCTGACCTCAGAAAATCACAGGAACTGTTAGCGTTATAACTGGCACTGCAATAAATTGTAGCAGTGGGAGTTGCCAAGGCTATGGATTAAAAGTTGGAAGCAAGTGTTATATTAATTCATTTATGGAACACTTCCCCACAACCTATTAAGGTCCAGATTTACTAAACTGTGGATTTTGAAAGAGTGGAAAGTTTGCCCATAGCAACCAATCAGATTCTAGCTGTCATTCTCTAGAAGGCAATAGTTAAATAAGATCTAGAATCTGATTGGTTGCTGTGGGCAAACTCTCCACTCTTTCAAAACACACAGCTTAGTAAATCTGGACCTAGGCCTGAGTTGCATAATATGCCCTTCTTGTGGCCCCAGGACTGGTTGAACCTATCAAAGGGAGTGCATCTCTTTAATGGAAATCAACCATGGGGCCATCTGGCTTAGTGCTTCCATTAAGGAATGTAAACACTAGTGCCTGTTACAAAATGGGGTGGATTGCTTTATTTATTTATTATTTATTGGTTTCTACACAGTGCATGTAATGGCTGCCTGGATTACAAATGGATAGACTATTAATGCTTGTTTCCCTTGTGGGTTTAAATAAGTATTCATTATTTCAGTGGGTAAAATTTGGGACTGCTATGTGTGTAGCATATTTTTAAAGCACTAATTCTTTGTATTTTTCTAACTGTTTTATTGCATATTGGACTAATTTAGTATTGTGCTTAAAAAAAAACAAGCCTCTTGTAATTGTGCCAAAAAGACACTGGTTTTAGAGAAATGTTATCCATTAATGCACAGTCAAAATCTCTAGTGTAATGGTGCCTTTCAATAGACATGTCCAGTCATGATTGGTGTCAGAGCCATACATAAGAATAAATGGAAGAAATTGAAGCACATATTAAATTCTCAAGACCTGGTGCATGGTCTAGATGAAGGCTCTAATAACCTTTGGCACTCTACTTCTCTTACAATCTTCATTCAAAGAATGCATGGCAACACTGCAATCCATTTTGCTAATTATAAAGAACCGTATTCAGAGATAAGAGAGAGATAAGATAAGAGAGAGTTAGTTGTGTAACGATCCGCCCCTAACTCTCCTGTCCAGTCCCTGAACCTGCCCCCCCCCCTTGATTTTAGGTGCTATAGGCTACCTTAACTTACCGTGGGTATTTTCCTTCTTAAGAAGGACTCTACCCGGCTAATCTACATCGCCCCCCTTGCCCACTTCTACCTAAACACTCAACGAGGCAGCACAGGCACACTTCCTTTTTCCTAACCTACTATGTGCAATCTTTTAAGACCGCACGTCATCAATCTACGTGCCTAAGTGGTACATAGATTGCATAAATGACCTACTAGCATGCATAGTAGGTGATTTCCTAATGCTCCACAATTAAGAAGCAGAAGCTTTTTAAGTGTGAACCTTATTAAAACACACTAAATATTGGGATTCTAGTGATCTTGGCCTATTATACTGGTGATGTCCACTTTCTGACCACTCCCACCAATGTTTGTGCTCGTATTTAGCAACAGATCAATGATTTAAGTTATCCATGTAATGCAAAGCATTGAAAACAACTGATACAATATACTATACAATGTTACTACTCTGGTAAATGCAAAAAGTATATCATGTGCTTATGTTAGGCTAGCAGCTCCTAATATTCTAAGACACTAGCAAGGATGCTAATGGCTCTGAGAAAATCTCCAGTCTCCTTAAAAAAAATGATGCACCAAAATCCAGTGCATCAAGATCCAATTAATGGAGCACCATTTCAGTCAAAATAGGATTCTATAGGCAGCACCCTCAAAGCCTATTTAGGTTACAGTCTGGTCATCTTTGGTTGTGGTCATCACATGGTACTGTCCTACAGGCCAGTCTCGATCACCCCAAACATGTGCACTTGTAACGTCAAGAACACACTTGCTTGTTAAGTAACCAACATTCTTACTGACCACAAGACTCAAACATATTTATATTTATTCTTTATGCTATAAAGTAGCGTCAACCAATGTTATAATAACAACTTATATAACTGGTCATTTTCAATTCACACAAAATTATTTTTATAGTGATTACTTGAAATACTATGCACACGTTATACAACTATTTAAATTATTTAAAACCATGACCACATTGCATAATGTCCTACTTCAAATGTAACAATTAAAAAGTAAATGTTATTGAAAGGAACATATTACAAAATCACTGAATAATTGATACCTTTGCTCATATTACTAACTCCTGACTTGCTTATCCAGAAATATTTTTAGAACAAGAGTAATGATAAAAGAAAATGATATTAATGAAAATATTCTGCTAGTGTTTCTGTCCTTTGCTACTATTCAGCTAAGCATTCATTATTCTATTACATTACAGAGAGAACCATATCAGCAGTAACACATAAAACAATGGAAATGGGAGACTATATACACATCACATTACTATATACACATTACGAGCCTGATTCACACTTAAGAAACGTGTGCTTCTTAAGTGCATATATTGCCAGTTCAGTACATAGACTGCGTCCGTGTGGTCTTTAAAGACCGTATAGAGTACTTTAAGTAGAAAGAGGTGGCGTAATGTGTAGTGCTTAGGAAGAAGTGGGAGAGGGGAAGGATTTAGATTAGCCGGGGATGGCGGGGAGAGGCAATGTCCGCACGGTTAGATAAGGTAGCCTAAGGAACTTGTAAGTGCCAAAAGGTACCTAAAAACCAGGGGCGGGTTAGGGATTGAAAGAGTGAGTTATGTTTGGATCTGTCTGCACCTAACTCACTCTTATCTGTGAATCAGGTCCAACATCTTTTTGCCCCTTGTAAAGTTCAGTATAATTTAAGTGTCTTATTTTCTGTATATATCATTTGGGTTTTGGGTTTGTAATTTGCAGTATTCTATATTTTTAATCCTATATTCAAAGGAAGGTCCATACGTTCACATTTACGCTACATTACGGTGCGTATTTTCTATGGTGCGCACGCGCAGTACTTACTAAAAGGAGATTTTATGTCTCCGCCACGCGTAAATTCGCTCACAAGCGTTGTTCTGGATCTGGCCCAATGTCCTTATGAACATTGCACGGTTAGGTAAGGTAGCCTAAGGAACTTGTAAGTGCCAAAAGGTACCTAAAAACGGGGGGCGGGTTGGGGGCTGGAAGAGTGAGTTATGTTTGGATTTGTCCGCACCTAACTCACTCTTAACTGTGGATCAGGTCCAACATCTTTTTGCCCCTTGTAAAGTTCAGTATAATTTAAGTGTCTTATTTTCTGTATATATCATTTGGGTTTGTAATTTGCAGTTTTCTATATTTTCCTATATTCAAAGGAAATCATTTCAATTTATATTTCCCCTATTCTGATTTTTTGGATTTTACAATTCAACTGTAATTAATCATCACCAAGAATTTCCGTTAAAATGTACATACCAGTAAGTACTTACATTTTCATAGCGGCCCCTACAGACCTTAGATGAGAAACATCCCTGAGAGCCAGATGAGTTGCATTAGGCGGAACTGTACTGAGCTAAGTGATTTTGAGGAACAACCTAACCTGATGTCTGTGGTTTTTGTCAGAAGAGGCTGTCCTGAACCCATTGTGGAGGAGGCCAGGGGATAAACTGCGGAAAAGGAAAGGCGGAGATGTTGCCCATGGCAACCACTCAGATTCTAGCTCTCACTTTCCTATTACATACTAGAGAATGTCAGCTGGTTGCTATGGCCAACATCTCCACTTAGATATTTGGCAGACAATTAGATAGAAACTCCCTTATGTTGAATACAGGAAAGGGAAAAAAACAAGAAGGAGTTGATTCTGTTTTTGGTGTGGAGAATTATATTCTTTCTATTAGAAAGTTTAACAACAAATCCCATAAAATTAAGAGAATAATACAAAATAACTTTGAAATCTTAAAATGGATTTACTATTACCCTCGAAACCCAAAGTGGTATTTGTAAAGAACAAATCTCTCAAAAATATTCTGGTGTCTAGTAACTTGCCGACCAGTACTAGTCTTGCTAGAACACCCACTTGGCTACCTGACAAGCCAATGGGATGTTTTAAATGCAATAGACCGGTGTGTACCACATGTAACTTTATAAGGAAAAAAAATAACAATGAAAAACATATCAGTTGTTCTACCACTTATGTAGTTTACATCCTTTGGTGTGCGTGTGGTCTCCAGTATGTGGGTAGGGTAAAACCATGCAGACACTGAAGGATTGTTTTAGGGAACATAAGCACAATATTGAGCATGGTTCCTTTATGCACAGCGTACCTAAACACTGCTTCAAACAGATTCTTTAGGAATTTGTGAAGTGGATCATGTCAACATCACATCCATGGGGGAAGGGGGTGATCGGTTTAAAAGACTCTTTGCTCTGGAGACTGAGTGAATCTTCAGATTTCAGACTCTTGTTCCAGATGGGCTAAACAAATCTTTAGAGTTTTATGATTGCATTGTTTGTATTTGCTGCTGATTTATTTAGTTGTATGCATTTATTTTTATTCATGTATTAGTTATAACAATAATATTATGATTAGTGTTGTTAATATTATTTAGATTAACAATATTGTTTTTTATGGCATTAATACTGGCATTATCATTTGGGATGTTTACAATTTTGTTCTTTTTATACATAGGTGTTTTGAGGATTCTCTCTTCCTAAATTAATTATATTTTAGTATAAGTAATTTGCATATGGTGCATGAAACACGCAACTTAGCTTCCTTAACCCGACCCATCCTTTCAATTACAACAACTCCATTAGATCAGCTGTAATGGAACTCAAGTGTGGGAAATTGACTGCAGTGCTTCCGACCTTTGTACACGTTCTGTGAGTATTTACCATCTGCCTGCAGCTACATACAATATTGATGAGGCTACATGCTGTCATAATAACTTCACTCTTCCTGACATCTTCAGGTGCCTAAAAAGCTACAATTTTTTTCAACAGCTCCTATTTACCCTGTACACAAGTTAGATCAGTGGTGTCTTAGCCGCTTACCGTTCGGACACTTGCCCTAGCCCTGTGGTGGGAGGTGTTTTCCTCGGTGTTGCCAGCAAGAAAAGAGACAGCCGGACAGTATTAAATTCAGTCTTGAACACAGTGGTGTTTAAAAGCATTATTGAAAAAAATATGTAAGAAAAGTTTTATTAATAATATAAATTCTTATACCAAACAAAAATACATGACCCCCTTTATATTTCCCCCATTTCTCTTCAACTCCCACTTTCTCTCACTGTTTCTTTCCAAACCCCATTTCCCCTACTTCTCTCCAAACCATATTATATAGAGAGCACACCAGTGACCACCATATAATATAGTCTGAACATCAGTGACCACCAGTGAGTGCAGCAAGCACAACATACAATGCAGAGAGAACACCAGTGTTTGCTATACAATACAGAACGTGACTGCCATACAAGGACAAAAGCACACCGTTAAATATTCCAGTGCCCACCATACAATGCAGGAAGAATATGGACAGAAAACTGTAATCTAGTTATAATAAAGAGAGAATACCAGTGACCTATACAACATAGAAAGAATAACAGTATGAAACAGTATAACAGTATACACAGTATAAAAAGTTCACCAGTTAGCAGACCATACATGATTACTATTACATATTACTGCCTCTTTTAAGTAAAAGTAATACATTTTTTTTTATCAATTTAGCAAGAAAAACTTAAATCTTATATTTGTGCAATTTTTTTGAGTTTTATTTACACTTAATTTAGTCCTTGCATGATAAATATTCATTAAATACACCATTCAATCATGCAGTATTAAAAAAAATTGCTTAATAAATTAATTTAACATTTTATTTCTCAAGCAGTTCATTCAATGAAGTAGTAGTAAAAATGTAATTCTTGTTTTTCTTGGTAAATGAATAGAAAAGATGATTTCTTTAGTTAAAAAAAAAAATGTGGACTCAGGAATAACCCTGGTAAGGTTTGAATGAAATTGATATTCAAGCCAAATAATAAAATACATAAAAAATAGTGATAACATATATTTGATGTGTGTTTGATTTATACCCCTTTCAAACAAAGCTATGGACTCGGGAATAACCCTGGTCGAGTGAAGGTGTGAGTGAGCAGGGCCACATTAATAATGGGGCTAATAGGACTACAGTCCTGGGCCTCCATCTGAAAATTGGCCCCCATACACACTGCAAAGCTCCAGGCCTCTCGCTGTAGTGCATAAGAATGTCAGGGACTGAAATCCTCCTCCAAAGCATTCTATATAGTGTGGGTCCTTGATCATTTTTAGCCCCAGGTCCACAGGGCCCTTTATAAGGCCCTGTGAGCGGCTCAACACAGGTCTGTTGACACCAGGGTTATTCCCAGGATGCCCTAAACGGTGCTGCAGTATGAAAGGGGGAACCCACGTTAATCAACCCAGGTTCCATTAAAAATACCAAAATTGGGGGATGGGAATCACTGCCTGTCTCTTCAGACATGGGTACAGTGTGAAAGGCTACAACCCAGGTTATAGCTGTGGTGTGAATGGATGCAACATGGCTATAAGCCATGTTCATTATCCCAGGTGTGACCTGGGTTTTTAATATGAAAGGGGTATTACTGTCTCATAAAACTTTATGGGGGGTGTATGAAAAGCTACATATAATAGCCCAAAGCTTAAGACATTCCATAGAGAAGACTTAGGTTTTCTTGCGCTCTGCAGCTACTGTAATAGAAGGCAATCAGACCCCCAACCTCCCCCCTCTCCCGCACTTGCACTCACATACATAAAACATAAACAAGCATTAACAGCATTTACATGAATGTGACAATGCTGGGTCCACTGTGCTTCTGATACAGAGATCCCGAGGCTCCCATGACTGAATCTCTGTCTTTTAGGGCAGAGAGCACTCTTCCCCCTGTTCTGCAGCAGTAACAGCACTGGTCATACAATGTCAGTGGCCATGGCTTCCAGCTATGTGCAGGTCCCCTTGAGTCTATGAAGCCCCTAGTCCATGAGCCCAAATGGAATATGCCAGAAGTGCCAGATGGTCAGTTCAACCCTGGGCACAGAATATGTGGCTTTCAGCAACACTTATTAACTTCTCCATTTCCACGTTATATAGGACTTCTTCTTGTCTGCAAAAAACTCACCCAATAAGACATTTTTTTTTTTTTTTTTAATCTCCAAATCTTTATATAAAATCCCACTGTCCTGTTAATGTTGAGACTTAAGCACTGTAGCACTATGACCCATTTATTTTCCTTTATGTATGCTATATGTCTTTAAAATTAAAAATTACTATACATTTAACTATAAACCATAAGCAAATCAGGAGCTATTGCAAGATAAAAGTCAAAGTGTTATTAGCAGGATTAGAAAATAACAAGTGAAGCAGG
>WWET01000374.1:538562-548927 GCA_011038615.1 Limnodynastes dumerilii
AGAGAGTGAAACATTTGTAGAGGAGTGTTGTAAAACTGATCAGGAAAAATAGAGAATGTAAATTGAGTGGCTGCATAGTGGAGTGATTTGAGAGATATGAAGGCAAGAAAAATTTATATTAGTTGTACAGGGCATTGGCGAATGTATAGGATATATGAAAACAAAAGTTTCATTATTAAATAGTAATGGGCCAGATCCAGAAGGTCTGCTAGCGTATTTCCGCTAGCCGGAGACGTAAAATCGCTATTTTGTATGTACCGCGCATGTGCGCGGTTGATGTTACAACCCATAACTCTGAACGTACGTAACATCCTAGTATCAAGAGAGTAACTAGAGATGAAGGGGCGTGACAGCTATACAACACCCGTAATTACGCTATGGAGTTGGTGTGGCACATTTAAAACGTACAGTATGGGCGTGCTTAGGCACTTAAGTACGTGCAGCCATTACGGCCGACAGGAGTTACACTTTGAAAAGTTAAGGTAGGGTTTAGAAAGCGTAAAACGGCAAAAGTAGGTACGACTGAGGGGAGTGCATAGTAATTACGATAGTGTAAATACGCTACGAGTTGAAATGTAAAGGGAACGTAGTTGTGGATCTACCCCCCATGTTTTTAGTAAGAAAGATTTGTGTGTAATATGGAAATGATCATAGAAGACTTATAAGAAGACATATAAGAAGTTTTGTAATCCAGCTTTGGGGGGTTGTGTATCCACCACTTTCCAGCATCTCACAAGGTTTATCCAATTCTCAGCACTGCGGCTGCTTAGTAGCAACTGAAAGATGTAATCTGTCATGTGTTATATGTGTTTATCTATGGACCCCACCTCCACCTTCAGATCTATGCAACGTATATATTTTATCTTTATGCAGCAATTTTTCATTCCACAAAAATGTATTTAAAAAAAATGTTACAATAAAAATATTCATTAATTGATTTATTTATTTGAAGAGAAGATACTTTGCTTTGCTTAGTATTGTGCTTTAAGGCGTTGGTTGTAACCTATAATTTAAAGTTGAACTAGTAATCATCACCACTCAACTCTATTTTTGTAGTTCTGCCTAGTTTTGCTGACGTGAACATCTTTTTAGTGTTGCTCTCAACTCTGGGATCAGGACCAAGGGCATTAAGCCCCACAAAATGATACAAAACTACTGAAAGTGGATTAAAAAAAGTACTCAGTAGGTACAATTATGCCAATTATGATTACTTATAAGATTACATGCACCTTAATATCAGGAGTTACAGAACATAAATTCATGTTGAACCATTCATTGCTGTGTGTGAGAAATCAATAGCATTAGCATCTATTTTGTAATGTTTAATCCATATTAAGATATCAATTATTCCAAACTTTTTTTATTCCTCTATTGTTGGGAAAAAAATGGTAATTTGCTCTGGCTCTATTCCTAGACTTGCTTGAACACCTGGAAAATCACATAATTTTGTAAAAGGGATGTGAATGATGATTTTATTATGTGTGAAAGAACATTGTGTTATCTGCAGCTTTGGATCACAACCAGATAACATTACTTGGTGTTTTATATAGCAATACACTATATTAGGATTTGGGGCTTTGGGATAGCTTTGAAATACGCTGCGAACAATCTTCCTATATTTATGCTTTGTTGTGCTGTCATAAAGCTGTATGTCTTCAGATATACAAAAACTCCCTAATTCCCAGTTCCTAACAGAGAAATTACCATTCTATGTTTCTTACTTGGTGGCAAAACTGACTCAACATCCGGTTCACAACCCACAATGCGCTCATTCCTCAGACAATTCTGACACACAATGGTAAACTTAGACTTATATATAAATTCAAATTGTGAATGCATGGCAGGGGCATCTGCCACTTCTGTGGTGATAGAAAGTAATATTCGTTGTGGTAATGGGTAGCGTTCATGAAGTCACATGTATCTTCACTCCAAATAGTGGATGGGAGGGAATAGTTTGCAAATTGCCATTGCTTGCCTGGTGGGCTCTCTTAATCCTGCTTCAGCACTTGTGGTCGGAAGAAATTAACTGTACTGGGGCCCCACATTTTCCTTGGGAGCCCTGATCACTAAGAAGAAGTTATCAACATTTCCATAAGTTATTGTCTTTCTTTAAAAAAGATAGCATCAGCTTACACCCGTATCCTCTAAGAAACCTTATTTTTAATGATATATTATAAAACATGGTGGTATACCCTGAAAAAGTTATCCCGTTACAAAAAACTGTTAAAGTTTTAGAGCATGGGAAGGGCAAAAAGACAGCACTAGTGCTTGTCAGATATGCATAACCAGAAAAGAACCTTTAATGTTATTGTATACAATAGTGGTATCTTCTTTTGAATTGTATCTCTAAGCTGAGACAAAAAAAAAGAAAGTTCTAATTAATTTCACTTAGCCTGTTAGTGAAGGTCTTTCCATACACTTGTATTGTGTAGCTTAAACTCAGTAACCATGTGTCATGTTTCATGATCTATTAAGCCTATTATAAGATGTATGTTACTGGGAAATGAACAGAACCTGTAATTACTTAGTAACAGGTAGACTACAATATCTCCTTCAACTAATAGTAATCAAAGTAAGACAAAAGTGTTATTTAATCTGATGAACACACTTATCTAGTTGCAACTTGTTACTGTTTATCTTTATTCTTAATATATTTCTTTTTTATCCTTTTTATCTATCTAAAAAGGCCATTAGGTTGATCAGGACTGAATTCTACACTTAAGTGTTGGTAATGTTTGACCTTGAAAATTATCGTATATACTAAAGTTTACAATTCATTTAGAAAGAATATTATTTCTTGCTTAAGCATGAGAATAAATTGCTCCTTACCTGTAGTTCCACTCCATAGCCCATGTAGACTGTGATATTGTAAGTACATTCCAGGTAATTGTGGAAAGGGAGTGGGGGATAATCTGTTGAATCAATGTATCCTTCTGGATCGAAGAAGTTCACACTGCATTGAACTATATACAAGTTTTTATTAGTAACATAAATTTAATGTGTATAAACATAAAATGAAACATAGATGGAACAATATATTGATAAGGTAAATATCTACAATGCTGGAAAGGAATTATATTAGTGCAAAATCATAATTTAAAAGTGTCCTTCTGGTCTATATTGTAGTTTAGTTCATATGTTACATTATTACCAAAAAAGCTGGTGGCCTGCAATCATATACATGTCTTAGGTGTCTATTACTATAGACTGTATACAGGACATGTGGTAACCCACTAATGTTAGAGGAGAGGAAGTTTCACAACCAGCAAAGGAGTGGGTTCTTTGTAGTAAAGGCAGTCAAGATATGGAATTCACTGTCAGGGAAGGTTATGATGGGTTAGACAAATTTTAGCAATAGAGGGTATCCAGGGTTACCAGGACTGTTATTTAAAATGAAGGATAGTCGTGGATCCTGGGAGAAGTAGGACTGCCTCTTGAATTAGGAGGAATTTTTCCAGACTGAAACTGATTGGCTTCATCTTATTCAATTTCAATTATAAGATAGGGATCGCAGAAGATCAATAATAGGTTGAAATTGATGGACTAGTGTCTTTTTTTAACTTCATAATTATGGCCCGTATTCAGAGTACAGGACGTATATAACATATACGTCCGGTGTTTAGCGATTTTTACTACTGCGCTTGCGTAGTAATTTTTTACCTGTAATCTACGTATCTTTTTCTTACGTAGATTGCGTAAATGCGGTCTTTCAGACCGAGTCTGAGGTCAGTGTACAATACAATACCTACAGTATGCTGATCTATGCTTCCATACTTGTATGATTTTCTGTGGGAAATGTTTAAGAAGACCCTCATTTTTGAAGTCAGTCTGTGTTAGTGCGAGGGGTTAAATGGTCTGATGCCAGGATAGTGCAACCCAGTAATTGACGATAACTTTGTATCTTCTGGACTGGAAACCAATTGCTGATAAATTAGATTTCTGTTTTGGCTTATGATCATATATTTGCAAATATGTGTAATAAACATTCCTGCGTTTTATGTTACAGATAGACGGTATAGTCTGTTACTAGGTAATGGCAGTGTTGCTGGGGCAGTTTCTTTCCTGTGTTTCTGTTGCTAGCAGATTACTTTCATGCACCTGTTTGCATTTACCTATAACTTGATCTGAGCAACTTCCATTTTATGTATCATAATCATTGTCTGCTTTGATCATTTCTCCACCCAGTTGTTTTTACCATTACACATCATAATTTTAGTAGACATCTTCAATATTCCAATGAAGATTACACATAGACATGTTTAATATTTATTACCTGGACTCTGCTCTGTAGTGATCACCGTTGTTGTTATTATAGTAGATGTGGTGGTGTCTTGATTTTCCTCTCCAGTCAAATCATTATCGCTATAATGTGTCCTAATAGGCTCATCTGCTTGTAATGAAGTATTTATATCAGACAGTGGAAGCTTTTCTAAATCTGGACTTTGCGGGCTTAAAGGTTGGGATGTATATGGCGTTAACTGGAATGGAAGTTGAGGGATAAAAGCAGTGTGTCGCCTTCTGTTTATCCACAGTGGAAACTCTGGGATGTGTTCCTTTACCTCTCGGATTTCAGTAGATAGATCCTTTAATTCAGGAGATTTGTCTGATGATAATGATGACAATGAAGAACTGCTTACACGAGGCTCTACTAGTCTTTCAGCGACGGTAGGTAGAACTTGTGGTCTTAGGCGTTTCCGTGCTATGTTTAACTGTTTTAAGGATGGGGGTTTTTTCCTAGTAGGTAATGTCTGATTATCTGCAAAATCTGGAGTGGAGCTTGGAGCCTGAAATACCTCCTTATGCAGCAATGCTTCCCTTTCTGAATCTGAGTCAAACATCTCTTCCCCAGAATGAGGGGTAGTTTGTGATCCCACGTCTTTGACCTGGGATTTCTCCTTCCCAATTCTGTTGCTGACTAATTCCACTGGGAGAAGTTCCAATGTACTTGTTGGAATGGGGTGCTGTCGGATGTTGCCATCTACAAAGTCACAAAGGAAGCATTATTAATTAAATATCGATATCATTCTGTGCAATACCTATTTAAACATGTACAATGAAATTATTTATTGAGTATAAATTAAAAGATATTTTATCTGAATGCCAATGCTACATGCGTGTATAAAATGGTCTACCCCATGACTGCACACAATACTTGATGAGCCAGCTCATACAAGCGTGTTAGGTTAGGCATGTGCCATAAAATTCAGCTACAACAAGACCTTAAGATTTCCTGCTTATCAGAGAAGAAAATAATAATTTATACTGGTAGGCAGCAGATGGAAGAAGGTTTTATAAACCACTGTTAGTGATTGCATATGAACCCAGTATGACTTCCTTGCAACCTTTGACAAGTGACAATATCTTGCAGCTTTTAGCTGAAATAAAAACATAAAGTTGTTTTATTGCTCATCTACAATGTAAGGGATGTCCATTATTTTTAAGATACATGAAGATGGAGTTTCATAAACCCAGCATATAAAACAGAAGCTTTTTATATGATGACATATGATGTAGCCTGCAATATCTCCTTTTATTTCTGGAAAGTTTGATTTAAAATGGATAATAGACAATCAGACATCAAATAAGTCAAAAGGCTTCAGGAATGTGGTTGACTGATTAGTGAGGTTTATTATATAATAATACTACTAATAATAATAATAATATTAGTATAATATAATAATAATGGGCTGGATCCTGACTTCATAATAATAGCATATGCCCTCCAGATGGTATGACGTGCATATTTCCTAGCATACAGAACTCAATTCCGTATGATAGGTGACCGTTCGATGAGATGGTTCTTCCCCTCCACTCACAAAAAGTACGCAAAGTGGGCAGGGGAAGATGTAAATTATACAGTGTGGGTGCAACGTAAGTCACACTATTTACACACGAGAGAGGGGAGTGACAGGAAGAGTTGTACTACCAGACCCCCACACGTACAGAAAACATGCAGGGATCTGGATTTGGTCAAATAATAATAATAATAATTAAAAAAAACAGACATTTCTTTAAAAATAAAAAAAACAAGCAAAACCATGAAATTCTTTTTATTGAAGTGTTCTAAATTATTCATTTTATTCACCCACAAAATCTTGATATATGTTTTTTCAATCTGTTTCTCTTTTAAGCCAGGACTTATTGTGGATATTGTAGATTTTCTCTTCTATCAATGTCTTACTGCAGACCTGTCAATCACTAGGGCTTTGTTCAGCTATGGTGCCCTGTACTAATTCTTAGTTATCAACAACAGGCTTTTACTACAGGACTTGATAGGAATAAATAACATGTACAAAGAGACTGTATGTGGGCCTTACATCGATCCTCATTATAAAATAATTGCAATAGAAAATTACAGAGGGTCGTTGAAAATTTTTTGTTAAAGATAGTTGCCAAGAGATGCAAATCTGGGGTAAATCTTCAATAAATGTATAAGGAAACAGTGCTCACAATAATGCTTTTAGTGTAATGGGAAATCTGATTATAGGGGGGTTTGGTGAGTTTTAGTCTAGAATGACTTTTGAGGAAGGGTTCCAACCTGAAATGCAGCAAGTGCTAGGTGTGTGTCTCCCAGATTTTTTCCCTCTTGCGTAATTGGGATAAATGAATATCTGAGGCCTGATTCAGAGTTAATAGCAAATAAAAAAAGTCCTTAATCTGCTAAACTTCAGCAAAGCCATGTTAAACAGGGGCTGGGGTGGGATGTTAAAGTCAATTCATTTTCACCCCTCCCTTTGGTTTTTCCAGGTGCAGATGTACTTATATATTTGTTGTTGCTCTCAAACTATGTGCCGATAGCTGGATAAAACTAGTGGTCCAATGCTTTTTGTCCCTCCAATATTCCCAATGTAGTTCCCATAGCCACCATTTGGCATGACATGAAATACAAAGGTTTCTGCCACTTAGTATACTTTGAATGGAATGAATTATGATGGTGCTATTACTTTACAGGGATAATAACTATTTGCTTGACTGTAAATCTAGAAAACACTTTCAATTGTGCAAACATTTTTTTTTATAAAACTACAATTATTTAAATACCGGTAAATGGAATTAAATAATTTAGATGACTTTAGTTCTACTCTGGTTTAGCAAGATAATGTCAAACCTCAACTCCAATTCTGTCTAGGATATGTAAGGATGGTAATATATATCGGTGTCCAAAATAATAGAGAAAATAAGGGAATGTTTGTTTTAAACATATTTCCACAGAGGGAGGATAGTTTCACTAATGTTGTTTGGGTAGCAGTGCCATTCATGATTATTTATACATGGCACACTCAGGGCCGTTTTAACAGCATTGTAGGCCCTGGGCAAAGCAATGCACAGAGGCCCCTACAGGAATTTACAAGAATTAAAATGTAACCAAAACTTTTGAACACTATAAGCTTGGAAAACAAAAACATTTCAACATATACATGATAATTCATCACATTGTGGACTCCTGCATCACACTGCCCCTTCATCACAATGCTGCCCCTTCATTATCACAAGGCTTCCCCTTTGTCATTACACTGTGCCCTCCTTCACACAGCTGCCCCTTCTTGTGTGTCCTCACAGCCAGACAAACTTCTTCTTTTTGTGTGTGTCCAGCCAACCCTTCTACTCCCTCCTTGTATGTCCAGCTAGCCTAACGCCCCCTCCTTATGTATGTCCAGCTAGCCTTCTGCCCCCTCCAAATGTATGTCCAGCTAGCCTTCTGTCCCCTTCTTATGTATGTTCAGTAAACTTTCTGCCTTCTCTTTATGTATGTCCAGTCAGCTTTCTGCCTACTCTTTATGTATGTCCAGTCAGTCTTCTGCCCCCTCTTTATGTATGTTCAGTCAGTCTTCTGCTCCCTCTTTATGTATGTCCAGTCAGCTTTCTTATTTCATCTTCGGTGCGTTTACCCTGCAGTGATGGCACTAACCTGACCTAGATCACACCATCATCACCATGATGGTTGTGCACAGTGACACAGACATATAATGCCAAGCACTACAGTATGTCTGTACTGAGTGCCGGCTTATTATTAAAGCAGTGCAGCCGTGTGGTGCATCAGGAGTGCTTGGCACCATGTGTCTGTGTTGCTGTGTGACTGCATACACATGGTGCATGGTGCCAGGGATCTAAGTGGAAGCTCTGATCCATTCAATAAGAGGTGGAGCAGTGGCCTGCGGATTTCACTGCCGACCCCTAGGGAGTTGGGAATTACCCCACCGGAAATGCAGAACAGTCAGTCTGAAAATGTCTTGACTGCTTGGGCCAGACAAAGGCCCCTAGGCTTGTGGTGCCATGTGCCCAGTGGAAAAGATGGCCCTGGGCACACACAATGAACCCAAGGCAAATGTCCTTTCATAGACTGCATTTAAAACCTGTATTTAAATTAAAATCTTAGAATCTTAATTTTATATAATAAAAAAATCTAATTAGTGTAAGGTTTAAAAAAATAACACAATGAAAAAAAAGGGATGACAAAATCTTAATTAGATTTCTGGAAAGACTCTTTGTGTACACGACAAAACCAGAAATCGTATTGTCATCTATAGGTGGTGACAATGGCCTGCACACAGTCATAATCATTGCATGATAGCAGCACAGCAGTGTTGAAGGGTGTGTGGGTTTGTTAAACACAATAGTGCTTGCTCCACAATTTTAAAATGAACCCTCTAGAACAATTAGGCATATGGCATAACAGATTTCATAGCTCTATTCTTAGCCATAAGGATCATACATTGAAAATATTATGTGACATCATTTCTGCTGTACAAATATATTTATGCATTGTTTAAGTCGACCATTAGCAGCAATATCCCCTCACAGGGATATGTAATTGTCCCTAATTATGAGGAATTTCACAAAACAATATACTTATGTGCGCAACAGCAAATTTTAATGCTGCTGCGATTATCCTGCAATAATTACACACTTGGAATTTTGTATATAATGCACCTAAACAATGAATACAATTCGACCTACTAGTTCCACCCAAAACATATTTTTATGACATTTAAGAGGACTAACTAAATGCCGTACTAAACAGCTGTACAGGCACTGATAAAATAAATAGAACATATAATTTTGGTATAATATGCACTACATTCGCTTGAATAGCTGCTTATAAGCAATATAACCTATCACACTCCAGTGAATACACCTCATACTGGGCTGTAATTCCTTTTTTATTGTGCTGATTTTTTTCAGGTTCATAATAATAAGAAATACATTAGCCTCATTTGGTGAAATGCATTTACCACATACTGTAGAAAACGTCAGTTCTTTTTTTCTCATTAGACCTTTAATGCACTATATGTATGTGCCTTTTATTTAACCTAGGAAAGTGTTAGATTTTGCATTGAAAATTTTGTGTGATACTATTTTTTTTTTAGCAAGCAGCTTTAATACAGTATAGTATATCAGACACTGGACCTGATTCAGACTTAACATTCTGCTGCACTTGGTGGTCCAATGCCGGATCGCCACAGTACCAGAATCCTATGCGGGTGAGAGGAGACCAGCCCCCTTGCACACACACATTAAAATTGTGAACACTACATTAAAATTACAGTCATCAGGCCTGATCCAGACCTACGCTCATGTGCGTAGCATATATTTACGCCAGCGTGCCTACAATGCACTCCCCTAGGCACTTCCCTTGTTTGTACTTAGTTTTGTTGTCTTATGCCCAACACGCCCCCTCGACCATAGTTACGAAGGTGGTACGCTCAAGACACATACACTCAGAGTTTCGTTGCATAACATCTGCCCCGCGCGTGCGCAGTAAGTACAAATGACCATTTTTACGCTTACGAACAACGTAAAAGGGTACCCGAGCATATGTCTGGATCAGGCCCATCCTCACTTAAAAGTGAGACGACTTTGATTTTTGGATAGAGCTTTAACACGCCCTTGCTGTACACTTTAAATATATCTCACCTTGTGTCCAAGACGTCTGCATTACTCCCCAGCATGCACCATTGTAGGAAACACTTCCAGTATGGGATTTTGGATCTGCAGAATCCAGGTCCGTGCTGGAAATGTGGCACATGTGCATGCACACACACAAAATGCAGTGGTCTTCTGCTCCTTTTGGGTCTGGGTATGGTATGGTCCACTGTTACATAACCAAAACTGCCGACACTGGGCCTGAATGGAACATATGGAAGAATCCATTCTGGGTCTGTTAAAACACTGCACAAATGATGGGAGCTTTAAGTGTGATCCAGACTTGAACACAACTGCAGCTTTGGATCAGTACACCAGGCGCCAGCCAAAGGGGGATGCCGCCCGGCGATGCCACCCGTGGCTAATAGATAGTGTCGCCTAGTGCAGTGCTGATCTGGAGTCAGACTGCGGCTGGATGCTTTTAAGATGAGGGCTAGCGGG
>WWET01000374.1:601334-611900 GCA_011038615.1 Limnodynastes dumerilii
CTGGAAATTATCACCTCTCAACACTAGTGCTGTTTGCAACAGATGAAATATGACTCCCCTGCAATCAACATGGTTTAGCCCAGGAGTCACTTTCCTAATTAAGGACCTGATTCACACTTAAGAAAGTTCTAAAAATAAGAACTTAAAGTTATGCCTGGGCAATATCATGTTGTTTTTGGGGGGAGTCAAGTTAATAGCATTCTTTGCATGCAGGAATACATCTTCGAATAGCTTGCTGCACATAGATACTGACCAGCTTTAGTATTACACTGTTATTTAGACATGGTCTGGAAATTATCACCTCTCAATACTAGTGCTGTTTGCAACAGATGAAATATGACTCCCCTGCAATCAACATGGTTTAGCCCAGGAACTTAAAGTCACTCCTGGGCATGGTGATTGCAGGGGAGTCATATTTCATCTGTTGCAAACAGCACTAGTGTTGAGAGGTGATAATTTCCAGACCATGTCTAAATAACAGTGTAATACTAAAGCTGGTCAGTATCTATGTGCAGCAAGCTATTTGAAGATGTATTCCTGCATGCAAAGAATGCTATTAACTTGACTTCCCCCAAAAACAACATGATATTGCCCAGGCGTAACTTTAAGTTCTTATTTTTAGAACTTTCTTAAGTGTGAATCAGGTCCATAGAGTTTAAAACCTCATAACATAGGCTGGAACACAGTACAATGTCCGTACCGACAGAGTTCGATGGAAAAGTGAGTTGTCCGCACCCGCTGATGAACGGAAGAAAGCTGCCGGATGAAGACTCTTGTGCTGCGGACTCAGTCTGAATCACCGCTGATGCATTTCGAGGGGGTCGCCTCTTTGACCACTTTGAGAAAGTGGCAACCCCTCGATTTTTTAAAATACTTTTTTAAACATGTTATAAATAAAATTGAGTATTAGACTCTGATTGACTCTGTGTCACATTGGGTTGTGCACTATTACGGTTCTTGGAGGGTATCTGCATGGATGCTCCTTTTTTCCTTTTTTCTGTTTGCAATTAATTTTGAACCTCTGGTAGCACCCCAGGTGTGTCTTGGCTAATTTCTTACTCTCACCAAATAGAGCTGGTGCGACCCCCTTTTCTCTTTTTTTCTCTCTGTATGGTGTGTGACACAGGCCATGCACCATTTTAGTTGCTCTTCTCTGCTCCAAGCTATACATGTTACTTCCTCTAGTCTTTCTCTGTATGTTGCATGACACAGGCCATGCACCATTTTAGTTGCTCTTCTCTGCTCCAAGCTATACATATTTTGTTCCTCTAGCCTGTCTCTGTATAGTGTGTGTCACAGGCCATGCACCATTTTAGATGCTCTTCTCTTCTCCAAGCTATACTTGTTACTTCCTCTAGTGCAGGCCTGACCAACTTGTGGCTCTCCACCCATGTAGCTTTTCTGCCCCTTCCTTATGTCCATCCATTGTTTCTGCCCCTCTGTTTGTTCATCCATTGTTTCTGTCCCCTCTTGCATCCATACATTGTTTCTATCCCCTCTTTGTGTACCCATCTGGTGTTTCTGTCCCCTCCTTGTAGCTACCCATTGTTTCCTCCCCCTCAGTATTCACCATAATGTGCCTCCAGCCGACTCCTAGTTTTCCCCATTATATGCCTCTATTCGACCCCCAGTATTCACAATAATGTCCCTTCAGCCTCTCCCCTTTTCTTTATCTCCCTTCCTCCTCCGCGGCGCTCTTATTGTAAGCAGGAAGCACTCATACAGGAAGTTCCTGTATGAGCTGCTGCAGCTGTTACATATAGCACTGCTCTATGTAACTACTGCTGCAGCTCATACAGGAACGTCCTGCATGAGTGCTGCAGTGTGCATAGCGGGGAGCGGGGAGCACCGGCTCTGGACACTGACAGGCGCTCCCCCGCCGTACACCATGGCACCCCTGTCAATTTTTTTGAGGGGAGCGCCATGGTATGGTAGCAAAAAACCACGTGACCCTCTATCTTCCAGCTTGTTTATATCCATGATGACCTCAGAACCTACTTTAGACTTAGTTTGTTTTTTTATTTGAAATATTTTTGAAATCCTTTTGTTTCTGTCATGTAAGTTTACATTTCTGTAATGGAAACTATTCTACTCATCCACTTTCAGTGAAGTAATAGTTTAATCCCCCTACCCTCTAGTTACAGTGCATGCCCCTGTGTTCTAAAACTTCTCTTCTGCTGAAGAATGTTGTCAACATGTTTTTTCTGTGAAAGCTTATTATCAATATAATTATCATATTCCCCCTCTTCCATCTCATCTTCCATTTACCACAACTCTCTAATGTCTGTCCTGCAACCATACTTGAATCCTCTCTTAAGTTTTCTAATTATTTAATGGTCTGCAATATGATTTAAAGCCTTTCAAATATCTAGAGAACAAGCACCTACAGCTGGTCCCTTGACCTATCATTTTAGCCATCCAGTCAAAATAGTCTATAAAATGTGATGATGACATCTTATCCTCCCACTATTTAGGGTTTATGCAATTCAACATGTTAATACAGTGATTGGTAATATCTTTGTTATAGCTTGTAGAATTCACATATTTCCATTAAAATAAATGCTGTTAATTTATCACAGAGAGGTGTCTCCATATTTGGTTAAATGCATAGTTGTAATATAATACTTGAGGTTAATGATAAATTTGCTTCCCTTTTGAAGGGACAACGCATGCAGTCCCTGCAGTGTCTCAAGTTGGTTATCCCTTCCTTAATGTCAAATGTATGTGTGGGCGTTTCATCGATTTTAGGGTTGATTTCACAACATAATGTAACAGTGGAGAAGCAGTGAGACACATAGGTTGGCATATCAATCTCATTTTACTGTTATAAGTTCAATTCTCACAACTCCCACCATCTGTGAGGAGTTTGTATGCTCTTTGTTTGTGTGTGTGTGGTTTTTGTTCTGGTAATCTGGTTTCCTCCCACACAGAGGAACATGGAGTTAAACTTATTGATTTCGGTCAAAAAATGGACCATGGTATGTGTGTGGGAGAAAATTTATATAGAGAAACAACTGATCACAAGCAAGATGAGCTTCTACCTCTACACAGCATATACTGGGAATATACTTTTAATATTGTAATGATCATTGTAAATTCCCAGCATGTAAACCACGAGATGAGGCAACACTGAATTTTCAGGTAACCGTCATCTATGCCTTTTAAAAAAAATGATAAACTATATGTTACAATCTGCCATTTGTGTGCTCTATTTTTTGGAGATGATGAGCCTGATTTACAACTAAGTAAAAACAGGATTTCAGTGCGTATATTTAGGAACCATTAAACTGAGCATGCCCAGAATACAAAACTACGTAGTGAAACCATGTAAGAATGATTCACAGATGAGAACGGCTACTTAGGAATGATTCATGCTTGGGAATGTCCTGACTTCCGCATGCGTGGCTAGAGGAGCAAGACTCTTAATACATATGAGCAGCACTCGGGCTACTAATGTACAGTATTGGTATTCCCAGAAACTTCAGAATGACTCAGTTAAAAAGGGCTTGCACAGAGTAACATACGCATGGAAAAAGATAAGAATGCCCCTACTATTCTTAAGTTGACATCCGCATGGCTAACAGAGAGCCAAATCCTCATGCTTTTCTGTTCAACATACATCTGCTGTGTGATTATAATGAATGCATGTTTTCACTTTGATTGAAACAATTAAGGGCTTATCTTTTAAAACTACTGTTATGTCACCATTTTGTGTTTGATTTTAAATTCATTTATATCTATTTACATTTATTTGCAGTTTGTGCATGGTTTCATTATTTGTTAAACATTATTTTTTTTTATTTAACTAGTAGCATGTTTGCATTGTTTGTGTGTGACCTTGTGATGCAAATTTAGTTTAGGTTTAATTTATGTAGATATTTATTATTTTGCTATTTATGTTATAAAAGCTTTGAAAACTGAATGGTTCTTTCTTAATCTTTCAATAAGTATTTATGATTTTAATAATTTTCAAAATTTTTGCATATTGCAATTTTTTTTTACAAATTTTTTGATAACTTTTGTTAATTATAAAACAAAGAAAGCCAAAGAAAATCCATCTGCTTCCTAAATGAATCAATTAATGTGTTTCTTTGCTTAGCCTTGAATCATGAGGATATTAAAGATCCTAAATATATGTGCGATTCTCATTTGGGAAACAAAAGCTATTCCTAAATATGGAGAAGAGAACGTTCTTAGCTTCTAAGAAGCTAGGGGTGTGGTTAGCATTTTTCTTTGTATTTGTGAATCATTCTATGGATCTGGGCTGTGCGTATATTTAGGAATGTTCCTAAATTCTTTCTTAAGTGTGAATCAGGTCCAATGTATCAGTGCTCCTTAATATAATAAAGAGGGGAGGCAGTTGTAGTGTGCATGTCTAATATATCACCAAGCGCAAGCAACAGTTGACTTATTATCTATCCAAGTTTCAAAACCTTGCTTCAGATAAAAGGCTCCAAACTGCAAATACAGTACTTACCTACTTCATAAGAGCAATTACAGGCAGACTTTTTTTCATAGCTACTTAGACTATTACATGCCAGCGGACATTGTTCCTGTTCTAATGAGATGTTTTAGTTACAAAAAGAAGAGTAAAGGCTGACTGAGAAAATTGTGCCTGGGGACACAAAAACATAAGGAAACAATGAGCCACACATATCAGGCATTGTTTGATGGCTTTGTCCTTTTTAAGCCATTGTGTGAATTACAGTGCCGAGTGCAGAAAAACAAATATGGCAGTGTAGGTTTTAGGGTTGCTATGTGTTTTTTCAACTCTGTGCTGGAAAAGCCATGAAAACTGCCCTTATTTTAACTTCACACTTGTCTCAGTGAGGTAAAGCAAACTAATGAATATTATTAATTTTGCATGCCATCACACATTTATTGTAATACCATACAAAAGCAAAAGCAAGGTATCTGTCAACATAATATATGGAGTTAATTAAAGCTTATCTAAGTTGATTACAGTCGGTTTCCTTATGTACAATGCATAGCATACAAGGCAACTTTCTTTTTACACTGTGATAAAGATTTGAGCTAGGATGTACACTCAAATCAACTTAATTATTCTGAATTAAAATGAATATTTAAAATAAATTTGTTTGTGCAACAGGAAATAGTGCAAATTGGTTAAAATAAAACCTGCTACATCTTATTGTAAACGTAAAAAAAAAAAATAATAAAAAAAAGAACACAATAACTTAATACCGGTTATACCATGAAACACCATGTTTTCTTTTGAATGACTTCTACTAATATCAACAGTCGCTCCTTTTATAACAGAGAAAAACATTACATTTGGGGTTGGATAAGGTAGAGGACTCTACAAGGTGGTGGTCATACATGTGGCTGAATAGATCAATAACAACAGTCAGAAAGGAAGCAGATCACTATAGCAGAGGCTTAAGTTGCCTTTGTTACATGCCGCCGTGCCATGCGATCCAGCACATAACTCTGCTTGCCTTCCTCTCCCGGGGCCTGATTCAGAGGCTGAAAATAAGAACTTAAAGTTACACCTGGGCTAAACCATGTTGATGCCCCAGTTCATCTGGTTTGTCTTTTCTCCTGTCTGTCCTCTCCTGTTTGTCAGGACTAGTCCCTTCTAGTTCCCCTGGTCCCACTGTTCAACCTCCTACTTTCCTAGCCTCGCTTCTCGTTCCCACTTAGTTTCCATTTCTTCTCTCACCTTCGGGTGCCGCGACCTGCTATGTGTCCTGCAGCCCAGACTATCCCCACCATCAGGGGCTCTAGTGAAGACCTGGCCCTGGTTAGACTCCGCATCCTGGTTATGTTTCCCGTAACAGCCTTGACTGATTTCTACATGGATCTTGTCCTAGTTCTTCCATTACTAAACTCTGCCAAATAGATAGAAGGGATCAGAAAAAGTAATTCCTAAAATTACAGCACCCCATCTCTAACTATCCTATATAAAGTGTCCCTTTATATATTCCCCAATACAATCTGAACAGAGGCAATAGGCCGTATTCAGAGATCCGTCCTAAGATCGGGCCGCAAATATACGCACGGATGGAGCAAGAAACACCCACCAAATCCTCTGTCACTCCCCTTGCTTCCCCTGTGCAGACAGAGACTTAGACCTGCATAGACTGGCGTTATTTTTCCGCTGCCATTTAGGAGCGTATTTGTCTTCCGTCCATGCGTATATTTGTAATCGCACCCACTTTCCTTCATTAAAATGCCTCCCTCCGCCCTTTTCTATGTAAATTCCTAGGTGCGTATATTTCCGATTGACTTCCACACGTATCTACCTACGCCCGCTTGACAAGTCCACTCGCAATGCATTTCCGTCCATCTGAAATTAACATCCGTGCAGAAAGTCTACGTGAACTGCGTACAAAAAATTACTACGCATGCACAGTTGAAACGTACCTAAAAATTTGCACGGAACTCGCCACTAAAACGGATCTCCTAATACGGTCCAATGTGATTAGGGCCATGATTCTTTGCTATGGTGCCTGAGCCAGTCATCTTTATCCCCTGATCTCTTACATTATAAAGTAGATATCACTATTTTGCTGTTATTTTTGTATAATAAGTTATCATCTACAGTTAATTCCTTTTTATGAAGAGATTTTTTTTGTTAGATTTTAGTATATTTTTGTTTAGTTGTGTTGCAAAGTTTTCCTCTTATAGGTACTCTTTAAGCTGCGGGTTTGAATAAGTTGAGATGTTGCCCATAACAGCCAATCAGATTCTAGCTCTCACTTTCCTTTTACATACTAGAAATTGTCAGCTAGTATCTGATTGGTTGCTATGGGCAACATTGGCCCAAAATGTTTTACTTTTGTCAGTCACACAAAGAAACAACAATATATTATCTTTTATAATGTTGGCATTGCTTAAGAAACATTTACTGATTCTAGACATTGTCTTCTTCCACAAGCCCTAAAGGCACATTTCCAGCCCAATGGAGCTGTAGAATGTAACGTTTCTGACAGACTGTGTAAGCACACATTGTCAGAAGCTAGTAATGGACAATAAACATAGGTTAATGGTTGTTAATGGTTATTAGTAAAATATGCTACTGCAGATCATCACACAAATATATAAAATAGAGGAGACAAGGAAGGGATGAATCACAATTTTCCTGTCAAAAGGTAGCTCTGGAGCCAGCAATTTTGAAATAGAAAATGTGCTATCTGTTCACAATAAAATGTGGGGTGTGACAATGCACATTAGCCTGTGTGACTAAATAATTGTACGTTTTGCGGATGAATCAGATTTGCGAGTAATTTATTTGAAACTTTCACGGTAATAGAGCAATAATGGCAAAAATGATCATAACTTCTTTTTAGTTTCCCAGATCTACAACTATGATTTGATTCCACTATTTTGTGTTTTGGTGTAATATGTGAGCTTGACAATTAACCAGCCAGCATGGTTAACTGATCGTCACTCTTACGGAGGAGAGAGTGGGGACAGAACAGAAGAGAAAGCATAAACAGAGAGAAGGAGAGAGTGGTTGGGAGCCGACGTTATGGTTTTGGCTGCCATTGCCAAATTAGTTATCTCCAAAGTGAATGGAACCCTTGGTCTTTTACCAAGGAAAAATAAGAACTTACCTAGATCAGGGCCAACCGGCAACCTGCTATAAAGGCTCCTTAAGGCCATTGTAATATTTTTTGCTGGGTTAACTTTCCATTTATTAATGGACTTCCTGTTTCTGTACTACATTTAAATATGTTGGTGATGTTTTATAAGGAGAACAATTTCAATAGGAAACCAGTGTGACACTAGAAACCACTAATTATGGGAAACTTTATAAACTTGGTAGTATGCACACTTGAAAGCTTTAAATGCGTATGACCAGTTAAATACATAACTAGCACACAGGCCAGGAGTGATCAATGTGAATATTTACACACATTAGACATAGAGAAAATGTAGAGATATGTTTAAGCATCCAGAAAACAAGATATTTGATTTCTGCCTTATTTTAAAATATTCTACCCAAACTGGTACTTATTTTTAAATATGCTTTAAAATATTCAGTTTGAAGATAAAAACACATGCATTATATATAATGTTTAAATAGGGAAATAATTGTTACTCCTATTTAGGCTAAAATAAAATTTCCACAATTACATTTTTGCTATTAAGACACAAACTAAAATGAAATGTCATATATTGTCAAGGTCAGAATCTGGTGTGTGGATCACGTAAATGTTGGCTGCAGACTCTGCCAATTTAATATCGACTAGAGAAACACAAGCACTGTATTTCTAAGCAAGTAATGTCTCAGCAAATTCAAAGGAAAAGTATTAGCCTGGCATAACGAATGTCTTGCCAGGATTCAATCTGAGAATCAGTTCCAGTATCTTTCAGGAGCAGCACCTTTGCAATCAGCACTTTCAGTGGTGAGTAACATACACGCACAGCAAACACTGTCACTTTGAAATGTTAGCGGTATCTTACTTTATATAATTTACCATAGCTGGACACACTTGTAGCACACTCTAATGCAATTCAGCAATTTTGGCAGTGCATGTTCCAGAAGTAGTAAATCCTTTTATCTAGCCAGTAAATCTCATCAGATTTTGTCATTTAGATGTTGCTGAGATTTCTAAAACATCTGTAAATAAGCAAAAAATAATCTTTGCAACTGACTAAAAAAATAAAATAAAAACAAACCAAAAAATACTCTGAATATCAAAAATTTCTCCATCAAGGCATATAACCAAAGAGTCTGTAACATGATGGGTGTACAGTAAGTCATGTGATCACTTCACAATGTATTTTGGGACATCTTCTTTGACTTGCTCCCATATCTATTGAAATATCCTTAACAAATTGCATTTAAAAGGGGGTGACATCACATAGGGGTCGGCGGGGTCGCCGGACAATAGTCCCCCCTCTGATAGCAGTCCTGATGGCCTGTATTGTGCTCTTGATAGTGGGAGTGGGTTGCCGCTGAGAGCGGCCCTTTTTTGAAAGGGATGTTTTTTCCCAGACAGTTGTGTACTGACTGGGATATCGATTGCTTTTGAATCACTGAGAAGTAATTAATCCACTGAAGAAAGAAGATGCAGTGGCGAATGGTTAGTTTTAATGTAACCCCAACCCTTATCCTAATGCTTACCCTAACCCTCCCCTTCCATTACCCTAACCTTACCCTTCCATTACCCTGACCCTCCCTTTCCAGCAGCCTGAAGCTAAGACTCCCATTTCCTGCAGCCTAACCCTAAGACTCCCTTCCCCACAGCCTGACCTTTAGATTCCATTCCCTGTAGCCTATCTCTAAGACTCCTCTACCTGAAGCCTGACCCTAAGACTCCCCTCCCCGCAGTCTAACCCTACGACTGTTTCTGTAGATTTTTTTTTTTATGAATGTGTGAGTATGCGATTCACATACTCAGCCATTCATTCTCAGAAATGCCGCCGCCGGTCCGCCGGAGAGGTGAGTAACCCTCTCCATGTTGACTTAGGGTTAGGCTGCAGGGAGAAGGGGGAGACTTAGGCTTAGGTTGCGGGGTGGAGACTCAGGGTTAGGCTGCGGGGGAGAAACTTAGGGTTAGGCTGCAGGGGTTAGACTTAGGGTTATGTTTAGAGTTAGGGTGAGGGAGTGGGTTGGGGATATAATAGTTACTCTCCCTTTCGGAGCACAATGTCCCCTACAACTCCCCTCCTTGCAGCTTAACCCCAAAACTTCCCGTAGAGTCCCCTGTAATACTCACCTGTCCTACGGGTCTGCAGCGGTGTTCCAGCGGGTTTGCATTGGTGGTTTCCAAATTAATGAATGGGTAAGTATGGCAAAAAATAAATTCAGCATGCTTACCCATTCATTAGTTAAAGTTTCTAATAAGTACCATGTTCGAAATAGAGACAGACGGATATAAGCTTTCGGCTGTCTGTATTTCCACAATGGATTTTTTAAGACGGCAAATGTATCCCCTTGATAGCTACCTAACTGATATTAAAAGTAATGGAAATCTTGTGATGTCTCTATGTGTTATATGCATATGAACATAAGTTGAACCCAAAAATGTTGGCTAATACATGTGACTAGTCTATTATGGGGTTTGAATGTCATCATAATTTCCCAATAGACAAATGGACCATGAAAACAAGCTGCCCCATATCTCTTGACAACGTGAAATTCTCATTAATCATTTCAAAACCACTGCAAAAGACTTCATGAGAAAAATTAATGAAAAAGCTGAAATCCATTCATGCATATGAGGGATGCACTGTGATAGAATATGTGCTAATTATGGTGTCCATACTAGGAATTCTCCCTTAAATAATAGAGATGAGCATTAATGCTGAGATTTTCTTCTCTCATCAGTACACCAAACTGTACAGAAAACCCTGGGAAATCTGCATTCGGTAATCAAATTAAGATTTTCCACACAGGCAGAGCTCAGTTAAGCTCAGTGGGGACTTTGGAGACATAGTTCAATATTAAATGCAACATTTTCGTGTGAATGTTTTACAAAGATCTTTATCTTAATAACTGATCATATGATCAGATGTAAGATGTGTTTAGTGTTCAGACTAGGAAAATGATGATGTAAATATAATTATACCATTTGAAAAAAATGACCAACT